>VWZN01022032.1:230365-243501 GCA_013396955.1 Regulus satrapa | reverse complement strand
GGCGGCACCTCCCAGGGCGCGGGGAGGAGCCGGGGCGAGGCGGGGCCGCCGCCGCTTCCTCCCGCCCCCGCCGGGCTCCAGGGCCCGCCGCTTGCAGGAGCTCCGGGGACTAGTGCGTCTGAATGTTTCAAAGGGGAGGAGGGTGCCAGGCTCTTCACAGTGGTGCCCATCGACAGGACGAGGAGAAGTGGCCATAAAATGAAACACAAGATCCACCTAGATCTTAGGTAGAACTTCTTTACGTTGAGGGTGGCAGAGCACTGGAGCAGGGGATTTTGTGGATTGTACCTCTCTGGAGACCTTCCAAACCTAATTGGACACGTCCCTGTGTCACCTGTTCCAGGTGGTCCTGCCTTAGCAGGGGGGTTGGACTGGATAATCTCCAGAGGTCCCTTCAAACCCTAACAATTCTGTGGTTCTGTGAATAACAGAAGGTTGGAAAAGACCTCTGACACTGTCGAGTCCAACCTATGACCAATCACCACCTTGGGAGGCAGACCTCGTCCCTCAGTGACACATCCAGTCTTTCCTTAAACAATTCAGGGATGCTGTTGCAGGTGCTGCCTGAGGGGCCATGGCCACCTTTTCCTTCCCCATCAGCGCCAGGCATTGCTGGAGCGCCGCAGGAAGAGGCTTCAGGGCTGCTGTGAATCCAAAAAGCAGGGGATTTGGGGGACAGACAGCTGGATCTCCCTGCAGCAGGGAGCTGCGGGTGTGCACAGGTGTCTGGCCTCAGCACAGGTGCCAGCACACCCTCGTCTCTGCAGCCACCGCCTTGTACAGGTGTTCAAAAATAGCACAAGCAACAGCAACCTGTGTTCGACTTTACCCTTGGAACCACCAATGGATTCTATTACAGCAATACCCAGTCATACTATTTTAGCCATGACATTAAGAGTTCAAAGCGGAGCTGGGGAGATTTAGGCTGGACATCAGGAAGCCTCCCTTTACTGAGAAGGGTGGTCAGACACTGGAACAGGCTTATGGAGAGATGGGTGATAATCCACTTCTCTCAGTGTATGAGACATTGGGGCTCATTATGCTTGAACTTTGGTCATGCATTAACTTTGGGTCAGTCCTGACNGTGGTCAGACACTGGAACAGGCTTATGGAGAGATGGGTGATAATCTACTTTTCTCAGTGTATGAGACATTGGGACAATATCATTATGCTTGAACTTTGGTCATGCTTTAACTTTGGGTCAGTCCTGACATGGTCAGACGGTTGGACTGGATGATTGCTATAGGTCCCTTCCAGATGAAATATTCTGTTCTTTGCTGTGCTGGTTCACTGCATTGGTGTGGTTACGTACCCATGTTTTCCCTCTTGATTCCTGGCAATAGTGGCTTTCCTCTTCCTGTATCCTGCCAGCTCAACAGGTTGATGGGGAAGGGCACGACTAAGCAAGCTGGAGCATTAACCTACATTTATTTTAATGTTTCCTTCCGCCTTCCAACCTTTTCTTCCTTGGACACCTCCTGATATTAGGTTTCTGTGAGTTTAGTTCAGTCGTTCTGCTCATCACATGCAGGTTTGTTGGGAGACAGGCTGATGTACACCATGGTATAAAGTGAAACTAATAAATGAGACCAACAGTGGTAAATGGAGGAACCATTAGTCTTTGAAAAAAATCTTACTTTTCTCAAAAAGTATATAACTTCAAAAGTTCAACATCTTTATTTTGCCCTCCTTAGTCCCTTTTTAATTCAATTTCCTGCCTACACAGTAAGCAGGATTCATATAATTTTTCTAGGATTCATTCTAAGAAACTGACAGCTTAGAAACTTTTTAATTTTATGTAAATCTCAACATTTTACTTCTTTGGGCGGGTCTGGATGAGAAAAGGAAGACGAAGGAATCTCTGGCAACCATTGCAGTGATCTTAACACTAGCTACCATCTGAATTACAGTTTAGTAGAAAGTAATATTATTTCTTTTTGCCTTAGCTGACTTCTGCTGCCCTTACTTTTTTTTTCTTTTTTTTTTTTTTTACTACCACTCACTCCCCGTCCTTCTTGCTACTTCATATAAACACTCTGTCAGTCCCCTCTGCGTTGCTTCCTCCCTGTTCCCACCTCCCACATCGGCCTCAGAAAGACGAGGTGATTCTGCAACTCGCTGCCAAGTGCTGCCAGGCCCTCTCCCTTCTGCTGCTGCTGCTTGCGATTATGGAAGCAGAGCTGATACCAGCCCCAGCACTGACAGCAACAGGGCAAAACACCAAGGTATTTTTCTGGAGAAGGAGAGGACTCACTCTGCTGATTCTTGCCTGCACAGCAAAGTCTGAAGTCATTGCTGTGAGGAGGATGGCCTGAACAATTCCTTCCTCTTACACATTTTAAAATATCTGGGCACCCCCAGCCAAAGCAGGATTATCAATAAGCGTTTTCCTGGCGAAAAGGAGACTCAGAACATTCTGTCAGGTTATGAAAAGTACTGCGGAAAAATTTGAGGCGACTCAAGCTTTTAGCTAAATTCTGTGATTTGTCAGAACCTTACATTAAACTGAGGGAGGCAAGCCAGCATATTACTGACATTTCTATGCATATCTTTATATATCTCAGAATTGGTAGGACAGAATAATAGAAGAGCATTGAAAAAAACAAATTACTATGCAAGTTCCATATGGTAAATTTAATATGGGAATTACTGGGATAATATGGTTGAACATGTCCAGTGTGAACTACATAACTTCCAGGAGCTTGGATAGAGGCAGTGTGACTTGGTGAGGTGCCTGAAAAAGCACTGACAGAAACATTTCCTGACAAATTGTGTTGCTGTGCAGAACCTTTTTGCCTGCAGTGAGAGGTTACCAGTTCATGAGGGATTTAAGCTCCTGCCCAGTGATGAGCTGGGCTGATGAGAGAACATTGCCCCTGTTGCCACTTCTACAGGTTATAATTCCTGGCAGAATAATTCAACAAGACAGATACCTACTGACTACAAAATCCAAAGCCAATCTGAGAAAATCTGCTAGAAGACAGGAGGAAAGAGCACTGAGGTGTCCCTTCTAGTACTGTGCCTTTGTGTAGCTGGTAAAAGTGCAGTGGCAGCTCCCTACTCGAGTCTGAATTCTTTCAATACTTGCAAAGAGGAAAAAAAATGATCAAGTTTTTGTTATGTGTTATACAGAACCAAAAAAGGGCACATACAAAATTGTTTCTCCCTTCTCAGGTCACCTTTTAGATCATGAGGTCATTATGAACTGTCTCAGCACTTTCACAAACTGGAGTCTGCTCAAACCATAATGCTTACAAAGTTTCACTTTGAATAGGCCTGATTTTCTCTGTCATTTGTTTTCACTTTTTATTTCTCTGCAGAACACAAAAAGTCAGAAAAAGATTTTATTTTCCCCCTACATAGCATATAATTTACATCAATCATCCCAGGAGGTCAGTACCACTGGGGTGTCATTTAAATACAATGAATATAAAGTAATGAAGCTCTTGCTGGAGTGGATGGCCACAATTCTCGGAGAGAGAGAGAGAGTTTCCAAAGCATGTGGAGAAAACACAACGGGAGACCGAGTGAATTCATCACACCACAAAAATGTCTCCATCCTGTCGACAAAGTCATTAAAGGAAAATGAACCATTGTTACTCTAGACGCTTGCATTCCTTCAGCATAATAACCTCAGTATAGAAGCATTGGGGCAAAGAGAATTTGCACACACAGGAGAAAAAAAATTCAATCTATTAAAAAAAAAAAAAAAATCCAGATTATGTAATGAAAGAAATCCTCCATGCTCCAAAGAGGAGAAGGAGCCTCTGCAGAAGCCACAACTAATAAGGAACCTTATGCAGTGGTACAGGGCGGTTTCTTTTGCTCCTGCCAACAAGTCAAAGTAAATGCCAACCCGGACAATTTTTTTTTCAGATAACCCACAAATTATGTTCTCCTTCAATTACATGAATGTTTCTACCCTTTGCTGATCCATAGTCATCCTGGTTTTTAAGATCCCTTGTTGAGATTTCTCCAGTACCATTTCCCTTTCCATATTAATTTACTTCCAATATATTTTTTTTCCAATTGCCGTTAAAGCAATCTGTGAGGAATGCAGGGATTAGAAAAGTTTACCGTGTTCATTTTTATTTAGTTTTTTGGCAAAGGATGTCCAAATAAGAGAAACTGTCACATGTCTACAGTAAATCATAGCATATACCGGTTAATGAAAATAGACTGTACTTCTGTGGACCTCCCTCAAGGAAATACCACTTTAAAGCCAACCAACGTGCAACCCCTGGTCAAAAAAAGTAACATTAGAGAGCTGCAGCAGAAATCCCTCCTTTATTGTAGGTTATCCCATGGTGGGGCAAAAGTCTCTTTACCATACTAATTAAAACAGAAACTTGTTAATTAAATTACTACCTTTAATTGTCAAAACCATGTAGCAGTGTAATGGATAGATTACTTCTTTTTAAAAAAAAAAATACAAAAGGACTATCTTGATTTAAGCAAATGCTGAAAGGGAAATCTGGTCTTTATTTATTTTTAGTAACTGCATGGGAACAGGGAGCCTACTAAAAAGGGAGCAAGCTACTGAGGAAACACATGCCAGAAAACTCCAACTCATACCTGTTAATTACAACAAATATACTCACAGACAACACCAAGAATGCTATTTATCCATCATTTACAACCACTGAAGTGCAGGGAAAGGAATTGGTTTGCTGGCAAATATCCCAATTAATTGGGCGTGCTATTTTTTAGGGTGCTGATTAAAGTGTACTCTGCAATATAATAGTTGAGCATAAAGTTGCCAACTCTTATTCACTCCTGGCTCGTAGGGATGAAAGCAGGAGAGTAGACTAGCACAATATGAAAATAATTATGTATTCGGTGCCAAAATGGATTTGAGGCAATTCCAATGGCTGGAAATTAAAGACCTGGAGAGACAGAATTAGGTAGCACTGTGATCTTGAGGACAGAGCTTTGTTTTGTGCAATCCAGTTGTGACCGAGACCTTCAGTCTCTAGTAGCCATTTTGCACATATATTAACACTTCCCTCAGAAGCCAACCCCATAGGCACGCCTTTAAGTAAGCAGCATATGAATTAAACATAAAACCAAGTAAAAGCAGAGTTTTGTTCTTGACCGATCTGAATCAATGCACTTGAAGAAAAACTACTTCAGGGGGATCCTTTTCCCAGCCACTGGCTCCTCCAGCCTGTCCAGTCAGCAGCCCTAACTGCAACTATGCCTTAAATAATGCTTGCTTGCTGTGCCCTTTTCAAAACCACATTGGGGCTTCCACAAATGGGGCTGGGAGTTGCCACACACAATCAAGGAAGCACATGCTAATAGTTGTATATGTTATCTGAAGTAATGCTTGAGGTTTGATCTCCACCAAGATAACCACCAGAGCAAACCAAAAACACGATTCGTAGCAGCAAAGAATTTCTTACTCCTGCATCACTTTTAACTCACCTTGTTAGTACTGAGGCAAGAACTGGGTAGAAGGCCCAACTGGCCATGATTATTATTGAGTTTAACATGCTTTTGTTCTTGCCATAGGGGTCACAGCATTTTGGCAATATCATGTATTGCACCTCTACAGCCAGAGTGTGACCTCTATGGTTAGAGAGCTCCAGAGAAAAAGACTCTAAAAGCAGAAAGTGGTGCACAGTCTTTCTTATGAAATTGACCGTGCCCAAGCATGCAGCTCTGAAAAGAGCACTCCAGCAGTGTGCTGGATATGCTTGTCACCTGGAAATGAGAGCAGCAAAGAGCAGACAAAGTGCCAATTCTCCCAAGCAATGTAAAGAGCCAACACTTGGTAGCCAGAGACTCCTCTAGCTAAGGGGCAGGAAGCAGTGTTGGCTAAATGTCCAAATGAATCTCAAGGAGCTCCCTGAAGCACAGTATCAAGAGAGACTCTTCACCCTGTAATCACTCCTGCCCATCACTCTGGCTGTCCTGGCCGCCAGCATTTCACTGAAACCACTGCATTGCACAAAATGCCCAACCAAGGTAGCTCAAGCCTGACAGGGCTGGAAGCATACTGATTGCCCTAAAAACAGCATGTATCCTGGCAACAACGATATCAGGAGTAGGTTTCAATAGAAACCCAGTCCCCATGGCCAATGCAGGCAAGAAACCAGTTCCTTCAAGAACAGACCTCTCTGTCTGGCCATTAGACTTGCTCTTTAGAAGACACTGACTGCATTTGTGAGGCCTGAGCTCAGTTATCCCCTATCAAGTCCTCTGGGCTATGTTTTCTCCCTCTACCTGCCTTTCCAAAGCACTTCACACAAATCCTGACTCAAATGTGCCACCTCCATGGCGATTTTTTAGGTGGCCCAGAGCAGCTGTAATGGCATCAGAAGCTTAATTTCAGGCAAGTGAATTGAGCCTTAGGTCACTATTGAGTATTATTAGTCTAAAGAGCTAGCATAAATATAAACAGTTACTTTTAGTCAACCGAGTTTAGGTGTCTGAACCTGCAAATCAGCTGTCCTCTAGCTGTCATTTGTCCAAGGAAAATAGCAGTTACATATAGTTACTTTTCACTTTAACATTAGATATACAAATTGGAGTATTATGTTGCTTGAGGAAAATTTGCAGATTTCTGAATCCTTTGTATCCTTAGCAAAAACACATCTGGGTCATTTGCCAGGGAGAACAGGTGGGATCCTCAGGTTAACCATTTTTGTATGACACAGATTAATTTGGACTCCAATCACAAGCCTTTGAGAATTAGCCAGAACACTGAGCTTTCTTCTGCAGAAAAAAAGTACAAGCAGAGGACACTAGTTCTTTCTGGATTGCATATTCTCCAGAATCAGTCCGTTCAAAACAGTAATTTCTTGAGATGTAGGAATAGTGCCAGCAATTTGCATCAAATTACTACTGGACTGCAGAATAAATAACATCAGCCACAGGTTGCTAAAGATTTAATTTCCTTAATGTTCTGAAACAAATTCTTGTTATTTGACCATGCAGAGCAGGTAGAATGCTGAGTTTGTGGTTCTCCAACACTTCTTATTTCTCAGGGTGGGTGCCCAGTAGTGGCAATCTGTGTACATTAGATATGAGATACAAATATATCAGAGAAAGGGTTTGTTTTGTTTTGTTTTTTTTTCCTCTGAATAAATATTTAAATATTTAAGGCCAAATTCCATTGCTAAACATATGAACACAGCTCTCTTTGAGCTCATTGGACTGGTGCATGTGTATCTAAGGGCAGAACTTGGCCCTTAGGTTTTACATTTTAGCACCAAGCTTCCAATGTAAAATAACGTGTGATCTGTAACACACAGGAAAGCAGCAAGACCTGGTTTTAAAGGAAGGGTACAATTACATATTTCCATCTTTCTTTTGGATAAGAATGCTGCTTTCAACAGAGGTTCTGAGAGTATCCTTACATCTTCCCCAGACAGGCTTCCTTTTGTATAAGGTGCTTCTCTGGCAGCTTTGGTCATTCCTGTAGCTGAGAAGCAGAGCAGGATACTTTTTTATTTCTTTGCAACTTCTCTCCAATTTCCATTCTGCCAGTTTCAGCTTAATATCATGATGGAAAATACAGAGCCATTTTAAAAGACACACTAATGATTTAGATACGGTTTTTAAATTATGAAAAAGTCAGGATGTTGATTTTAAACTATAGGCAGTGTCTTCAGATCAGCCAAAGGACATACCCAGTCAGCCTTTCCAATGAGCCAGTATTACAGCTGGGATCAGCTAAAGAATTTTTACTGTGAAATGTGTACAGTGTGCCAAACGGAGCTCTTGAATCAGAAGAGATTCTTTCCCTATCCTAGCTACCTCTTTTATTCTTCCTTTTAAAAGTACTTGTAAAGTATTTAAATTTTTGTGTCCTCTTTTTTTTTTCCCTCTCTTTTCTTTTTTCCTTTTTTTTTAAGTCTTACATTCATCTAACATCCAGGGCCAGGAAAGACATGGAATGACTGCATATTGACATACAATATTGTGTGACAGGACATGCAGTGATAGAAACCTGTACCAATGTCAAAAAAAGTGTCAATGACCAAAAAGCACCTCAACTCAAAAGAAAATATTGACCCCTCTGAAATTTCTCCAGGGTTTCAAAATTCCTCAAAAATTGCTCTCTCCAATCTAGTATAGCTCTGTATTTTATTATTATCAAAATATACTAAAACGGTTATCAACTCTGTGAGCCTACTGAACAGTTCATATATTTTAGTAGGTTTTGTGACAGTCAGGATCTTGTTGGGAATTAAAGTTTTTGAGGTATGGAAGGCTTTAGGACCATTTCTTACAAAGTTCACGGTCTACCTTTGATTCCTTTTCTGTGGTAATATGCTAATGCTAATGGCATCCAGCACAGCAGAAAAAGATCTAGCACAGTTTTAAAGTTTGACGGATGCAATTATAAGTGAAAGTGGCCTGTTCGCTTCCTCCAGTCTTTTTAAAATCCTTCAGAGATAGACAGACAGACAGACAGATTAAACATTAATCCTTCTAAAAATGTTGCTCCATTTGTGGCGAAAATAGCATTTTATGGCATTTATTTCAAAGGTCAACTAGAAGTTGTTCTGTACAAAATAGCATCTTCTTTTATCCACTTGAAGAATAACTTCAGTTTCCTTCCTCTTATGCCAGCTTATTCTTTGTGTGATTGCAAAAATAAATGCCATATAAAAATGAAATCTCTCATGCATCGACTTCGGTTATGATGCTTCCACAGAGTCGGACAATTATTAACAAACATTTAAGAAAGAGAGATCTGACCCATCTAAGAAATAGAGACCCAGTCTGGTTTGGCAAAATAGTTTATTTTTTTTTTCACATGGGCTCAGAACAGTGCGTAGTGTGTGAAGGGCCTGCAAGATTCAGCATTATTTATTATGTCAGCAGCCTCACATAGCGAGAGCTCTGATCACTTACTTATAGCATGGTTATTTTCTTCCACTAACTGTTCTTTAAATTAGCATAATATTTAGTAATTGGCTTGTGACCTTCAATTCTGCATTGACGTAGATGATAAGGGATAGCACATTAAAAGTCCTGCTCGTCCTCTGACATCTTGCAAGTCCTGAAATTCACAAAAGCACAGAAATTCACAGGCCATGCTGTCAGAGGGGACTTTGCAGTGTGCCAGGTTTACTGCTTTGGGCCTTGTAGAGCATGGATATTTTGGTAGGCATGTACCTGCCCCAGAGAAACAACGTGTTTTTGACAACTGCTGTCAAACCCCCGCCCACTCTCCAAACATCTTGGAGCAGGGTTGAAAACAACTGCTCATCCACTGAGGACAAAGTCAGTGAGTCCAACACCTATTGTAACAATTTCTTCTGTACACTCTGAGGCAAATCCTATGCAGACAAGTTGTCCCATGAACCCTCAACAGGGCTATGGTAAGCAATGAACTTACCTGACCTTGTCGACACCAGTGAGGCAGCTACTTCTGTTAGTACTTGAGTAGATCTCAGGGTGGAATACTATTTTTGACACCCCTCATCAAAAACAGGTCATTCTTCTAGAGAAGGCAAAGCCTCAGCAACATTACAAGTCCTACTTGCTGAAGTGCAGTGAGGTGAGTTAAGGACAAGGAATTATCTCTCAGAAAGGCACTTATTCATTTTATATCCAGAACACTTCTGTTGTGGAATGTGGAATTAATGAAGTTTGTATTCAGATAATACAAACTTATAATTTCACAGATGATAGAAGAAAAGAAGCAAACACAGTGTGTGCATCAATTAAATCAGGAAAACTTAATAACAGCCCAGTTCCCCTTTCACACCACTGTACATCAAGAGGGGTAGAGCTGAAAGCCACTGAGTTACTTGTACATGAGAAACACATATTTCTGTAAACATGGTATAACTTCTTCTTACTTCTTCTTCTCAGTTTTAATGACTGCCTTAAATAGTTACGTCTCTATTGGTTGCAGAACACAAAATGGGGAGAGGAAAAGGAGCATGGAAGGAGCAGGATGATTGCAATACAGGGTGGGCAAACAGTGTCTGTCCCATTCTCATTTACCCTGAGATACAGAGCGAACAGCTTTCGGACTTACTAAACATTCTGAGCACACTGAGAGCTCTCTGTTTATTTCAGATGTGTAAAATGCTGTAACTTGCCAGTAAATGGAGCTGGGCATGCAAGTGCGTGCATGAAGATAACATATTAGTTGCAAGAATTATAATTATCCTGTCATTATCTTTTCTTTCTTTCCTGAACCAGAGTAAATGTGCCATAATCTAGCAAGAATCTCACGATAAGTAATGTTAGAAATAGCCTTTTTTTTTTTAGCTGCCAACTGTCTATTTTAGACATAACATCACCCTGTACTGTAGGCTTCCACATAAAAGCAACATGAACAGTAATGTCTCTAAGCAAGCATGAATGATTGGCTGCAGATTCTTTACCAAAAAGGGAGTTTATTTACTCCACACAGGTCATAAATTTCCTTAGAAAAACTATCAGTGGTAATCTGCATGTGGTGTTTAGTAAATAGTTTTCCTCTGCTTCCCTCAGTACATGTTCTTCAATTGTCAAAAACAGTGGAAGATGTTTTTTCATACCTAAAAATATAAATTATTTCAGCTCTCTAAAATGTCGTGGAATTAATGAGATGAAAGACTTAACATGTTCTTCACCAAGATGGACATTTGGACAGGGAAATATGAAAGGATAAAGTAACTGGAAGCAGAAGTTAGCTGAAGTCTTGCCTCTGCTTCTCCTACATGAAGCAGCACCTTATTCCACGAAGGCTCCCATTGAAATCAGTGGAACTGTAGGCAGAAAAAGCATTTTGGGTTTTTTGTTGTTGCTGTTGTTGTTAGTGGGGTTTTTTGGGTTTTTTTTTTAAGGAAAAAGAAAAAAAGAAAAAAAAAAGGAGGGTGGGATCTGCCTTTTCATGTAACGGGCTTTTATCTGCTCAAAAATCGCGCTAACCTCAGGGTGCCAAGCGCAGTATCTTTGAAAGCATTCCAGGGTTGGGAAGAGATCCTCTATCTTCTCCACTACAAAGGGGCGCTTGGTAGTAATGAGAGCTGCTGTGGTCTTCCAAGAAAGGTATTGCACCTACTTTGCCCCCTCTGAGGACCTCTTGTTTGTTCCTCCTGGATGCTGTCAGGTTATGTCATTCTTGTATTTCAAAGAGGGGGACATCTAAGTGACTGTCTTTGTGATGAGTTGAGTGAGAAGACAGATTCTCCCTTGCTTTTCAATATGTGCATTTAATAAACTATATAAATATTTATATGGTAAACTAGAATAACAGGTTTTGGTAATACATCACATACACTCCTAATATCATAATGCTCCTAATATACCAAGGTCAGAGAACCTTGTTCGCATTTGAATGTCTACTGTTAATGGTGAAGATTTTAATTATTCTTGATCCTTCAAGGGCCTGACCAGCATTTGAAACAAATAGTTTAGAATGTACCATGCTTATCATAACTGAATGATGAAGTGTGTAATGAAAGAAATGTCCAGAATTTGTACATGAATATTTTTTCTATCACTTCAAAACAGACTACTGAAAAAAAATCTGTAGAGAACTTTGACTTCTGAACTAAGAGCATAAGCCAGATTTCAGCCTGTAAGGAATTTTTATGGTTGAATTATAGACTTCTAAAAGACACAATTTAAAACTGAACTGCTGACAGTCATTCTGATTTTATTTTTTATAAGCTACTATTAACTACGATGAGACCTTAAAGGAGGAATAGATCCCATCTCTATCTGCTGACTCAAGAGTTTCTTATCCTTTCCTCTAAAACAGTGCAGCCTACTGTCAGGGACAATGTTGGTCAGCCTTGACTGACTACAGATCCAATCCAGGCTAGCAAGCCCAGCGCTGCCATGGAGGCTTTGCAAAATTCAGCTGCCAACTCCTCCATCTGTACTGAGCACGCGCGAGAAAAACCTCAGCAATTTTCAGCAGCTTCTAACTCAGCCAAGTTCGGGTGGATCCTTTTGGTCAGGGACAACAAAAGGAACTTATCTGCTTTTTCCTCCTTATTCCTCTCCTACTCAGTAAAACTTCCCATCCCAGCTCTGAAATAGATATTAGACTGAAATCTTAAAATGTTGTGAAACAATGTGTTTTCTCTTAATGCCAATCTTAGAAGCAGCAGAAGTATTTCTGCTGCAAGTTTCCAAAAATTTCAGCTTGAGGCAGACTCAGGATTGAAAAGATCATCCTGAACAGCTAAAAATTGGCAACATTACGGGAGTGAAAACAAGGTCCTATACTGGAAAGTGGAGGGCAAGCTTAGCTGCAGATACTGCTGGCGGCTTCACCTATAACATTTTTTCTGCCAGATCTTTGTCTTCTATTACTAGAGAGAATTGTTCCTGTGATGTCTAATGTTTTGTCACCTGTCCGTATGACTTGTTTTGGGACTGGCATTGTTGTCTCCTGTGATCTGGCTGCCAGTTCCACAGCACTCGACTTGAGGGACTGCTCCTGTTCTGCCTCCACACTCAAGGGCTGAAGGCCACACCTGATGTGGGGCACACACCTATTTCTGCTAAGATATATACTCAGGCTTACATTATGTCACACCATAAATATGATTATTCTTGATGCCCTGGCCTGGTCTGAGTGAATTTGCAGGAAAGAAAAGGCAAAAAATAAAAAGGGGGTTTATGGCCCTCAAAGCATTGGTTTGCTTTGCCCATTATGCTTGTTCAACATTTGCCATTACCATATGCTTTCTTCTATTTCACTCCTGTAGACTGCACCATCTGTTTCATAGTTGTCTGTTTTCATCCTTTTTACAACAAGCCTGTCACTATTCAGTGTTTTCCTAATGCTTCAGCTTCAAGTCTTGTGTTATTAACAAAGAAATTTTTTGCTGCCATCCATGCTATTGAAAATAGATTTACAATGGGAATCATCACCATTGCAACACAGAGAGAGTAAATGTGAGAAACTGGTGCTGTGCTTGTGCTTGAAAACACTAAAAGACCGTCTCCCACTCAAGACTGACTTAAAGATTGTAGTATCTTCGGCATGAGCTTGTATCTGGCCAGAGAGCACTTCATTAAGCTCTTAAAAAACAGCATGCAAAATTTAGGGACTCTGCAAGGTTCCAGATATATAAACCCTTTTTAATTACAGCTTTACCACCCATTTTTCCCACAGTTAGTCAAGAGAACCACTTTTCACTACGGTCAACCAGAAAAAAAAAAAA
>VWZN01022032.1:206752-223264 GCA_013396955.1 Regulus satrapa | reverse complement strand
CCCGCGGGACACTGCCTGCGTGTCCCCCCCGCAGCCCGGGGGCACCCTGTGCCCCCCTCAGCATCCCTCCGGGAGACGCCCCCTGCTCCCCACAGTCTCTTCCCCGGGCTTTCTTTTGGAAGAAACCTTCTTTCCCTCCCTGGGGAAGGAGGGATCCGGAGCTCAGTGTGGCACCCGTCCGCCTCGAGAAACCAGTCTCTGACCCACGGGGCTGCCCTTTCCTCCCTCTCCGCTCCCGGGAGTGGGACTGGAGGATTTGGGGTGGCTCTGAAGCCTGCGGGGGACGGCTGGAGCCCGAGGGTCGGGTTGGAGTGGCAGAGTGAGATCGGGGCTTTGCCCTCCAACAGCCCGGGCAGAAACGGGGCTGGGAAAGGGGGACACGGAGCACCTGGAAGGGGGGACACGGGGCCCCTTCACTTCTCCTGGTGGACAACCGAGGAAGTGGCTGCCCAGAGACGCTCTCCTTGGCAGGGTCGCACATTTCCATAATAAATCCCACCCCGCTCTGCACAGGGGATGCTGCTTTTAATTTTCTGTCTCCATCCCCACGGCGCGCTAATGAGAGGAAACGATTTTAGAAAAAAAAACCTGTAATAATAACAACAGTAATTGCGTGCTTTAAAGCAAGCCCTTTTCCTCCTCTAGCAATATTTCCAAGTGTTCCCCCTGGAGTTTTCCTTCCCGTGGCTTTTGGTAGGGAGGGGGCAGTGGCTGGGGTGTCCCCAAGTGCCTTCCTGAGCAGGGCATGGGTCAGAGTGAGGTGGAGTGGCCCTGCGAGGGTCTCAACATACTCACATTTTCCTTGGAAAAATAACACACCTGGGGATCCCTGACAAGTCATAAAAGTTTGGAAACAGTCTCTCCCAGCGCGTTCCAGAACATCGCATTTTTCCTGTGTTTCCCGACTGCCAGCCGTGTTATCACGGCTGTTTGTCCGGGAAGAAATAGTAAAAGTGGTTAAATGAGGCCCTGGTAAAGCGAGTGGTGATAACGATGGAGGTTTGCTTTGAAGATGTTGCGGGTGTGCGGGCGAGGCTTGGCTAAAGTGCCGGTGTGTGTGGGAACAGCTTGGAGAGGCTGGAATTGCGGGAGGAATCCTTTGCGCTGGGCCTGCTTCTGCAGGACGCGATGGTCAGACTGAGCAGAAGTGGCAGGGAAATGGGGTGTCTTTTGACTTTGTGGCTCGGTGTAGCACTCAGAGGCTCTCTACATGTAGATCACAGGGATTCTGATTCAGAGGGGCTGCAGGGTAAGGAGGAGGGGCTTTCAGAGAATTGTGATTATAATTTAATTGAGCGCTAGATTAAGTTGGTGTTATAGTTACTCTTGAAAGCAGGGACGCAGGAGCTGTTGCATTATCGTGCTCACGTTGCTGTTCTCGTTTGAGGTGTCTGAGCCTTCTCCTACCTCACAGCAATTCAAAGGATGCGGTCGCATCTCATTAGAATAAGGGAAAGATCTAAACTAAATATTAAAGTATTTAAAATAATATTACAATAAGAATGCTTACATGTGTTAAAAAGGTAGACAAAGGATTAGACTGTCCCCCGATCTTTTTGTGTTCATATATATGTATTTATACGTGGGTCCTGTGTTTGATTGCTGACATGGAGGCGCAGATCTGACGGATTTTCAGATGCATCAGAGGTGCACATTGCCCCTTGCACCCGGCTGATGTGGATGCAGCTGTGTTTTCATATGCAATATACACTTTTTAAAATACGCCAAAATGATATATGCCCTTCTTTACCTGTAAATTTATTTGAAACTCACTTGAAATACTTTTGACTACTAAAAAAAAAAATAAATCTATTTCGTTTTGCAAATGCAACTTCTGTGCAGCTGCCCAGTAGTTTTAGACCAAAGGAGTTGCATGTATCATACAGTGAAACACTTGATTGTGTTACAACAGAATGGGAATCAGCTCTGAAAGGGAAAAAGGAGGCAGATTTGAGCTATAGAAATCTCAGCTAAACAATAACTTGAAAATGAAATAGTTCACAGACAACACACTTTGTGAAGTTTTATTGGCAATAAATAATACATTGATGATAATGTTTTGAGTGGTGTGTTAAGTGTGTCATAATTCTCTCGCAGTGATCGTGAGCAAAAACGTACGCTGGATATAGCACTGTTTTAATTTTAAAAAAACAGATATAAATCATATGCAGGAGAGGAAGTATGTTATAAACAGTGCTGGGTTTAATTATACATTTTTGAAATGGTGTTGGCTTAGCATTAGGTTTGAATTTTAAGTATTAATATTTGCACACACTGGAGAGGGAGTCCCTATTGTGTGCTCACTGAGAAGATTGTTAATGCAGACTGGTATCGTGGGGAAGAGTATTAGATGAGTACTTGTTAATACAGCTCTAGCTGTTAATATTTCAGCATAAAATAAATGGATATTTTGCATCCAGGTTCAAATCATATTCACTTCTTAATCTCAGTAGCCAGCAATATTTTGAGTCGAGTCATCAGAATTTGGCCCCTCTGTGGGATTTTTTACTGCAAGTCATAAAGACCCAGATTGCCACGTTAGAGGTTAGAAGTGACTTCTGTATGATCCTAATAGCAGCAGAGAGTCTTAGCAGACTTAAAGGCAGGAGGAAAAATGGGATGTGGAGTCTAAAACATCTCCCCAGTAGCACCACAGTAGTTCAGGGTCTGTCAGCATTTCCCTCCAAACCCCAATTTTCAGAGTTTATAACTCAGCTGTTTTAAATAGCTTCAAGCTGAAACCTGCTGTATAAATTGTCAGCCCAGATGTAGATTTGAAACAAAAAAGTAGCACGAATCAGTTATTCTGTTTTAAGTTACAGGACACTGAAATGTTTTTAATAGTATCAGATGCTCTTTTGGCAATGTCTGGGAAAAGCATTCTCAATACAGAAGATTTTACATTCAGCGGCTGTTTGAATTCAGCGTTTTGCAAGAAAGCTTTTGAAGTGGCAGATATCAATGTTTGAGAGGATCTAGTTAGCATGTACACTAGTGTTGGCCATTTTTTCCTTTTTTTCAGACAAGCATTTTACTCTGCAGAAAGTCTGAGTACTTGCCGCTGTATAGGAATTTTGCTTTGTGCTTATAACTTCCGTCTTCAGGCTACATACTTTGGCCAGTTCAAATCCCACTGGACCGAAACTGGGCAAACAGGTTGCCTAACCAGAATTGTGTTATGCAAAAAACACATAGTTATTCTCAACTCATAAGAATTGGTTTGGGTTTATTTTGGGGATTCATGTATAGGGAGCTTAATATGGAAAATAAAGATTTTGAAATAGTAGAGATACTGAGTATTGAAGGATAGATATGGAATGTGCACTGTGACTATTTCTAATCTTTAATTTTTAACACAGTCCTTACTCATTTTACAGTGCATTTACAATCCTCTTTCTAAGAATATGTAATTAATTTTGTATTGATACATGACATGAAATTGCCATATCAGGGTTTATGCCAACAGTCTTTCAGTATGTACAATTAGTTTTGAAAGTTCTCAAAATGACAGATACTTGTCCAGGTTTCAAACTTGTTTTGCAAAGCTTTTTTTCCTACCCAGCGCTTCTATGTACCTGTGCAATAGTCTTAGGATAGTTTGGGGCAAGAAGCTATAGAAGTAAGAAAAGAATAAACCTTTTACTCCTGTTGAGTGGCAGTGGGGAGCTTCCCATGTTATAGGGCTTTATTTTATGAGCCAAAGTTTTTATTTTCATCTCTGATTTCGGTTTGCCTGGTCCTTTGGTCATCTCGGAAGGAGATGAACAGTGATACTGCATCCAAGGCTTCTCAGTAACGATGCAGCTCTTGATTAGTTGCGATCGCTCGGCGACGGCAGCGGCACGTGCAGCTCTGGGCTGATGGCTAAGCTGACAAATTGAACTGACATCGAGTGGAAAGGGCAGGAAGAAAAGCTCTGAAAAACAACAGAGGACAGAGGGGAGCTTTTTAAGGGATTTTTGCTCCCTCCTGCCTGGTGTTAAAAGCTGTACCTGGGTTTGGGACTGAGATGGGGCTCTGCTGGTGCTGCCTGGCCATGTTCTGTGGGTACCTGGGGAGAAAGAGGTGAGCTGAGGTTTCAAGCACCTTGCTCCCTCTTCCCAGGCCCCTGGCAGCCTCGTGCTTCCTGCAGCGCTCTCAGGTGCTTTGCATTTCTGGAGTTAATGTGATTTTTTGTTGTTGTTTAGTGAGGTATAAAAGGCGTAGGGTGCAACTCCCTGGGATGCTGATGGGCACGACAAGACTGTCCAGAGATAACGTGGTCTGTTGCAGACTGAGGAAGGGAGTGGTTATATGAGGGAATCTCAAAGCCCCATGCTTGACAGTTTAAGCCAGTATCCATTTGTTAATGGTTTGAGTCAGCTCTGTAATCTGTTCACCAGATTATTATTTGTTATTTGATTATTATTTATTATTCCTTACACCTGGCTTTGAAGCCGTCAGACCTGGTTGCTGCCAGACCCAAGGCAGAGAGTTATTGGGACCTCAGATCTTAGCCACAGTGGTGGTTCCCCTGTTTTTATGTTCAGGGACTTTCATATGACTTTAAAGTAAAATCTTTGTTTGATACCTGAAAACCTCACAGTAGTTTGTGGAAAAACTTAGCTTTTCATTTTGGGTGGTATTACCTGGTGTTTTATGAAAAAAAAAAAAAAAAAAAGAAAGCTGGCAAATTCTTTTTAAGCAGTGTTTAAGCTTCACCTTCTTCTTTCTCTTCAATATTTATTTTAAATAAAAGAAGCTACAGTTTTCAGTAATATGGACTATTCCTATATGATTGTAATTCCTCTTTATTGTTTTAGTTCACTGGACCACATAATGCTCTCCCTATATATCCAGAACTCCTCATTCTTTCCGCTGAATTAATATCACCTGCAACCTGCAATTATTAGTTTCAGCCAGGATCATTTATGGAAAAGACATTTCAGGAAGGCCATATGACAAAATGTAATATATATTTCAGGAGGCAGAATAAATTACTCTGAATAATATAAAAACTCATATCTGACCATGTAAATTGGTAGTAACTGCAAGGGAAGAGACTTTGTAACTTAAGATATTTTTTCAAGTTCTGGCTCAGGCATGCAATATTTCTGAATCTCTTCTCATTATAAATTTATTGTCAGCATCAGAATTAGCCAACTGGGAAAAAGGAGGTTATTTTATTAATACTTTCAGGGACATTTTTGCCCAGTGCGTGTATTTTCTTCCTAGTAACTTAGCATTCCTTTTTAACTTTATTTTTTGCTTTAAGAAGCCACAGAGCGTTAACACTGTAGGTATTCCTGGTGTTTTCAAATCAGAAGCTGTCTGCTCCATGGGATTTCTTTAATCACATATTGGAGCACTGCACAACCACTGAAGCATGAAAGGGAGACTATCAGGTAGCTGGAACATAAGGAGAAATTAAATACTTTGATATCTTCTGCTCACCCATCCTGGAATTTGAGGGAGGTATCAGCACTAACCACATGCAACTCTTGCAAGCAATATAAAAATTTACATGCCTGCAAGGAAATACAGCTTTGTTTCATATTGCACATGAGGAGTTTGAATTCCAGCCATAACGTGCTCCATTGTAGAGCGTGTTGGGTGTGGAGCTTTGCCTGCTGGTGCCCCGAGTGCCACTCCTGGGATGGGTGGATGCACGGATCTCTCCAGCTTGAAGGCTGAGGAGCTCATGGGCCAGGGTGGTGGGTACAACCAGAACAGAACTGAATCTGGGTGATGGGCTGCTAATACTAATTTCTAGCTTTCCATTTTAAGCGCTTTCCCACGCATAATTTGCAGATACATGTTCTCTCACTGCTCCCTGCTTGCAAAGAACGAAGTTATCCTTCAGAAAGCATTAAAGCCTGCACCCAACACAAGGATGTTGAGCTTTTCTGCAGAAATGCAGCGATGAAGAAGCTCTGAGAAACGGAGACAACACACGATGTTTCTGTGTTTGATGTGGCACTTTGTTCCATGCACAGCGAGTACCAGACTCCTCGCCACAGAGCCTCTTCACAAACGTGGCAGCCTGCAGAGCTGGGAGTGGGGAGCGCACACTCTCAAAGCGTGGCTTCATCAGTCGTGACTGTTCCCCCCGTTTTTACAGGTGGTGGCCTTAGGAGAAGTGCCCGATGGCACGGTGGTGACCGTCATGGCTGGGAACGATGAGAACTACTCTGCAGAGCTGCGAAACGCTTCTGCTGTGATGAAGAACCAGGTGGCCAGATTTAATGACTTGCGATTTGTGGGCAGAAGTGGAAGAGGTAGGCCGCTGCCTTTTACGTGTTCGTAATGATGTGGAAAATGATGCCTAGATATCAAGCTTACTTCAGAATGAAATACTGATTAACCCATAAATCCATTGTTCATAGAATCTCAGAAAAGTTTGGTTTATAAGGGATCCTTAAAACTCATCTCATTCCAACCCTGCCAAAAGCAGGGACACCTTCCACTAGATTACGTTGTTCAGGCTGTCAGACGTTTTTTCTTTTTTTTTGGAGTGATGTACACATATTTTATTGTCAAACTTCAACATTTGCACAAAGCAGGTTAGGAGTCTCTGTAGCTTTTTATCAGACAGAGGTTTTGAAAAATGATTCAGGGAGTACCTGCTTTGCTATTTGAATCACACAGGAAGGGTGGAAGGAAAAGGGAATATCTGTGATCCAGGTTATGCAGAGTCAGGGGAGTGTATTTTGGGCCATGGCAGTGAGAGGTGGAGAATTCCCTTTAGCAGTAGAGCTGCTTCTGAAGTTGTTGCAGAAGACCTGTAATTAGGAGGATTTTGCATATCACATGTTCTATAGCTTCTATTCTTTAGGGACTTAAATCTTTCAAGGCTTAACAGCTGTTTGTGGAAAACTTACTATTGGTTTCTCTGCCCTCTAAACCAAACTGTTGATAACCTGTGAAAATCACCCCCACTTTTCTTTTTAGTAAGCTGATAGACTTTTTATGAATTGCTGGTAAGCTTGGGCATGAACTAAATTTAACCTTTACTTTAAATGACATGGTAACTTTCAATTTTTTTTTTATTTTTAATTTTTTTTTTTTAATGTAGAGTGCTGTCATTGTTTTCTAGCTCTTGAGCTAGGAGTTTCCTATAATGTGAAAACTGTACTGCCTAGTCATTGCAAATTTGCAAGAATTCCTCTTTAAGGGTCGCACAGCATCTTTCAGACTTCAGGTTATGATTGCGAGGGTAGCTCAAGGAAGCTGGCACTGCAGTTCTTGTTGCAGGAGTCTTCAGAGTTGTGTTGTATCAGTCACTGATTCAACCTACATTTTTTTTCCTTTATGTATCTGAAGTAATTATTCATTTCTTTTCTAAATTAGCACTGCATGGGACAAAACAAAGCAAAAGAACCAGAATGATTGTGCTGGAAAATTAGCAAGAAGGCAAATTCTATAACATTCCTTAGAAAGCTGTTGCAGTTCTTCTTACAGAAGGCATTTTTGTCCAAAAAAGAATTAAATATATGACAGAGGCCTAGATAGTCCAAATCAGTGAGCACATTTTTACAAGTGCTTTGTGAAAGCAAATCCATAAGCATGACTTAGAGTGACTATTCTTTATTTTAATTACCTAGCCAAAAATTCTCTTTATCATTTTAGAACTGGAAAAGTATTAATAACAGAGAATAACTTGAAAGAAAGAATAATTTTTATCAACAGTAATTCAACATAA
This sequence comes from Regulus satrapa, assembly GCA_013396955.1. NCBI lineage: Eukaryota > Metazoa > Chordata > Aves > Passeriformes > Regulidae > Regulus > Regulus satrapa. Next base: position 215,583 of record VWZN01022032.1, on the reverse strand, counting down.
ACATGAAGTTTATTCCCCCTGTGAATAAGGTGTTGCCTATCTCTTTCATTTATCTTCTTTGCTTTAAATAATCAGTTTGTTATTCTGCTGATGGATTAGGCTTGAAAGTTCTCTGGCTCCATCACTACTGCTGCCTTACAGTAGAAGTTCAGTAGTGTATCAGCCTTTTAGTAGTGCTGAAAAAGGACTGAAATGCGACGCACTACCTCTGATCTGAGGATTCAATTTCAAACCTATGATATATACTTTTTATTAAAGCATAGGAAATGAAATAGACGGCCTAAAGCCTCAGTAGATACAAATACAGACACAAACAGAGAGCTCTCAAAATTTGGTTCCAGTAGTTTAATTTATATTTTTATCTAGCAGACTTGGAATAGACTTTTCCTCTGATCAATCTGGGTAGAATCTATGGAAAAGTGATAGTATACTTTTCAAACCCTCAACATATTTATTTAAGAGACTTCAAAGAAAAACAAAGGGTGTGCACTGTTTTACTATATTGGCTTTCTGAGTTTTGGCTAGTTTCCCAAATAGCAATTTTTATATTTAAAAAAAAAGAAAAAAAAAAAAAAAGAAAAAAAGAAAAAAAAAAGGGAAGAAAAAAGACAGACTTAACTGCTTGCAGACTTTTCACGCATGGAAGATGAAGAAAGCTTCTTTTGATGAAGTGTAATTATGTCCAAACAGAGCTGACCCCCTCCCCCTATATTTCTTATGATCTTAACGGAAGAAAGTAGGGCTTTTCCTTTGAAGCAGCCGGGACTCGGTGGAGGATCTGAAATGCTGCATTCTCCTGCCAGAGGCAGGATGGAGAAATTGGTCCAGACTTGTCTTCCAGACTTAGAACATAGAGGGGGAGAGAGAGAGAAGGAGAGAAGGAGAAAGAGTTATCATTAATGATAGATCTTTACAGCTCTGCTTAAAACAGCAGGAAAATATATCAGTAGTTGCAAACAGAAGTGAGAAAGCTCCTTGCATAGAGAAATACCCGTAAATACAAGTCCTGAAGTAGAACAGGAAAAAATAAACTAATAAAGAAATCATTTTTTCGGTGGCAAGAAACTAATCCACACCTGTTCCTGACTTGAGATTTACATCTTTCTAAGCAGCTCGTGCTTTGATCTCTGTATCTCTAAATTTGATTGTGAAGTCTGAATCATCAACTTACCACTTCACCTCCTCTCCCACGTTTCTACTTTGCTTCCCATGGCTTAATGGAGAAACCCGAATTTTATACATATTCATTTTGTTTGCCTGACAGAAGCTTCACGTTTCTCTTTGCATAATTTCTCTTAAACACCTTTTTTGGATTCATAAGAGTAAGTAACTGGAGCGTTTGATGCGAATGCAGCAGTTGTTTGTATGTGGTTTTCAGGCAGTAGCTCACTTTTACAAGCCCAATCCACAGCACAGAGAAGAAAGAATTCCTGTCTTCAATAAGCAAAGGATCATAACCTTTATTTTGTTGTGTCCCGATACTTTAATCACATTAGCATCTAACTGAAAAAATATGCAACACGCACACACAAGCTGCCGAGTCTCCTTTCAAGCTCCTTTCTGGGGTTTGCCTTGTGCTTCAGCATATGTCCATCTCGTCCTCCTCTGTGTCAGCTCTGCTCACATGTGTGAATAACAAAGAATGCACAGTTTAGACAAACTGAAGCAATAGTGGCAGATGACTGCTTGGCTGGGGAATTTAATAAAAGAGAGCTACAATTAGTCTGTAGCCTCTGAAAGTGGATAGTTGAAATGACTAAGGGCAATAAAGAAAGGTGATAAAAAGTGCATTAAAGGATTTTGTAGCTGAGGAGGGATAGCTGTGAAATAGTTGTGGAAGGCATCAGCATCACTAAAACAAGGGACCGTAAAAATTTATTTCATTCTTAATCCTGTAATATGTAAATCATCTCGTGAAAGCTCTGGAGTGCCCTGGCAGGGCTTTGCAGCTCCCCACAATGAAGGGCTCTGTGGTTTATGGAGTGCAAGGGGGCTTCGTCAAACTTCATCCACCCTTTGGTTTGTAAAATACCAGTTAGGGAACAAAACCAGTTTCCCTCTTGAATTAGCTTCTTACCTCTTCAGCTCAGGCTGGCTGAGAGGTGACAGTTCAGAAATTCTCACTGTTGAGATCCAAATGTAACTCTTTATATTAAGGAATGCATTTCTTCTGGCCACTGCGTCCCGTTGAGATCTATTTAGTGTAGAAAATACAGCAGTGCTTTTCTACAGAACAATTTTGCAGGTTCTTACAAATGGTATACTTGGTTGAGGTTTTTTTTTTTGGTTGGTTGTTGTTTGTTTATTTGTTTGTTTGTTTTTTAATCATAAGAGATATTTATAGGGGTTTGGTGGATAAAGAGAATAATAGCATGGAAGGCCAAATTCTTTGCTCAAAGGTGTATTGGAAAGCCCCTTCAGTATCTTTGTTACCAGTAAAATCCTACTGATCATCTAGAGGTCTGTGATCTGAATGTCATCAGCATAAAATTTAATAGTCAGAACTTTTTGACGTGGTAAGCTGGTGCCTAAGGAAGCTTTAAACCTGAGGCTGGGGAACTGTATATATTGGTGCAGTGGGCTGAGCTTCTCTTTGGAGAAGGAAAAAAGGCACGGACGCTTCTCAGCCCTAAGCAAGCAGTGTGGAGGCACTGTAGGGCTGCTGCTGTGTTTGTGAAGGCTGCCCACACACACCTTGTTCTGGCAGGACACATAGTTCACTTTGGACAGGAGGTAGGCAGAACTGGACAAAGATTGGACATCCTAAATACACCTAATTCTGCTCCTGTGATGATTTAGGAAATAATACTTTTCCTGGTGCACATGGAAGAAGCTACCTTCAGCCATGCCTGTGGGACAGAATTCAGCATCTTGGGATTTTTGCATGCTTAAACTGACATGGGCAGGGACAGGTTTAGATTGGATATTAGGAAGAAATAGTGAGGATGGTGACTCACTGGCACGGGTTGCCTAGAGGAGTTGTGGATGCTCCATTTCTGAAAGGGTTTAAGGCCAGGTTGGATGGGGCTGGGATCAACATTGTCTAGTGGAAGGCGTCCCTGTCCATGGCAGGGCGGCTGGAACACGATGATTTTGAAGGTGTCCCTTCCTACCCAAGCCATTCTATAATTCTATTTGCCAGGGTCCTGACCTTCCCTCTAACCTGCATCTCCCAGAGAGCTGGGCACAGCTGGAGTGCAGCTTCACCTGGAAAATCATTTTACTCTAAATGACAGTTATATTTCCTTTAAAAAAAAATCCATGTCACATTCTAGTTTGTGAAAATTATAGCCAAGACAGTTTGAAGTTGCACTCCTGATAATAAATGATGCATGTCTCAGGCAGGTTTGGGGGATATACGACTTGAACCAGAAAGAAAGACCAATTACTAGATTTGACAGCCAAAGCTCTGTTCTGTATTATGCCTTATATATAAGCTGTTCTATATTAGGCCTGAAAAAACTGCATTAAGTTTGTGCTGCTACATATCATTTAAGATCTGTGCCTTGATTGAATGCCTTCAGAGTTCAGCAAGAGGAAAAGCCCTAGCAGCAAAAATGCACAAATACACTCAGGGAGGAGGGGAAAAAAAAAAAAAAAAAAGAAAATAAAAAAAAGAATTTTAAGTGTCTGGTAAAGTAGCAGCTTAAATGAGCATGAAGGCCAAAGATTGCTGACTGTTTTATTGAGTCACTGTTGTACGCCCACCTTTTCCTGTCTTGAAACAGTTTTCAGTTTTGACTATCTGACATGAGTAACCGTTGCATATCTAACAGATTACAACTGTCAGTGAGTCTCCCAAACGGGGGCCAGCGCCTGTGAGAATGTGTGCTCAGATGCAGGCAGCTCCCTTTATTTATTTCTTTTTAACGTTTTCATTCAGCTGAAGGCTGTGGATGGTCTTGTGCAATCTCTGCCTGAATTCAAGCTTTGGAAAGTTAAAAAAAAACAAAACCAAAAACCAACAATGCAGACTGACGATAGCAAAGTACGTGCACACAGACATTTCTCACCCTCACGGGAAAGCTGGGGGCTTTCTTGGTATTTCATAGATAGAATATATGTAGGGAAAGAAGGCGTGTTCCACAATAATGATATCATCATATTAGTCCTGGCATATGAAGGACAGAGACACTGACTCCCTGTTAAAACATCTCCCAGGAGGAAAATATATTCTTTCCACATCTTATTGTAGTCAAGTCAAACAAATGAAATGATAAAACTGTGTGAAGTAAATAACATGTGGTCACATTCTGCTCTCTGTCACACAGCTGCAAAACTGGAGTAAATTTTTAAATTATCTGACTTGCTTTGGATTTACACCACTTTCAATGCAGCAAAGAATTTGGCTTGTCCTCAGCAGTGAATCACTTTTGTTCTGTCATTGTATGATGACCCATTATTAAATAAGAAACATTTAGATTGTCAACACATGGACGTATTCTTGACATAGAGTAAAACTGAAGGGGAGGAAAACTCCTATGGTCAGTTATGTTTTTAATTTTCACGATTGTGGTAACGACAGGGAATAATTTTAAACTGATTCTTTACTGAACATGCATGTGACTGTTTTCATGTTGTAATCACTCATTCCTTGTTGTTTTTTCCCTTTGTAGGGAAGAGCTTTACTTTGACAATAACTGTCCTGACAAATCCCCCCCAAGTCGCTACATACCACAGAGCTATAAAGGTTACAGTGGATGGGCCAAGAGAGCCAAGAAGTGAGTATTATATTCTTCTTTTTCTCTTATGCCTGCTTAATTTTGTTTAACAGAAACCTGTAAATGAAATATGTATATCTTTGTCAAACACTGGATTTTGCTCAGCAAAATATGTGAGTGCATGCTTAATTTGGAGCCTATTGGACCACACACATACTTGCATTAAACATTCGCTTAAGTGCTTGGCTGAATTTCGGCAATCCCAAACCTGATTCTCATTCACATCAAGGTCTTGATACATTATCTGCCAGTGTAAATGAGAACTAAAGCCAGTGTATTTATATATAATCTGATTTAGACACAGTAGAGACAATCCTGCAACGTGCTGCATTCCCTGAACTCCTGTGAGCTTCCAACTGAAGATGTTTAGAATAAAACAGGAGCCTGATCTTTCAGAATCAATCCTAGCGTGGAGAGGAAACATATAATATAGTGTCTTTGTTTGCCCTTAAATTCTTTTGCCATCAGATAATTAATGCACCTGGTTAATCTCATCGTACCTGAAGTTGGTTTTCAGCTATGGACTCATCGTAGACCCCTGAGGGCCAAAGAAAGATTAAAAAAAGCAGTACATCAACAACATAGTCTTTGTTTCTTATTTATGCACAGAAAATACATTTTTTAGAAATATAGTCCTGCAGATTTTTACCCAGCACGTTTATCTCATAGCCATGCAAGCTCACTAAGAATCTATTTGCCATGATTTATCTATTTTGCAGTGGCTGTACTTTTATGACAATTGTGTTTTGTCATGTTCTAGCAGTTTTATGGGTAGCACTTATTTTTAGATACAGTCAAGTCTGGTTAATCCATCAGGATTTATCTGGCTCTCTCTCTGTCTAGCACATTTAGCTGGTAACCAGTCTCACATCATATGGGTATCACTGATGAGCCAGTTCTGGAGTTTTTTCTTAATCTAACTAGAAATTACTCTGAATTCATTGGATTAGCCAGGTATAGCGTTATTTAAATTACACATAGAGATTAAGAATTATTTGATGAATAACCACATTAAAAGAATCCCTATAATGGAAGCATCTCAAATAATTATTTTGCCTTTGATCTGCACATACAAACGCGACCTTCAAGGAGCTTTCATGGTGTTTTGTTTAAAATACCACAAAGACAGAAGTAGAAAGATGTAGACAGAATTCATGCAGTTAAGTGTTTCTCGTGCCAATACATGCTGCAGTCACCTCCTCTTACACCGAGGTGGGAACTGAAGTGCTTCCTGTAAGAACTGCCCAGGCTGTAGAGTTTCACCTTGGAGAACAGCTAAGAAAAAGCAAATAGTTCTGGATACATTTCATTAGGTACTATCTAATGAAATGAAATGAATACTTGTGGTGCTACCTGCTCATGGCTGAAGTGTCCTGGTGTCACAGCAGGGAGATTCTTGTTCTGTCTTCTCTCTGTAAGTCAGTTCCTACTTTTAACTTTCACTTGCAGCTGGTGCTCCAAGTAACTTACTTGGAGAACACTGGGGAAGCTGCATTAATGGAGCAAAAAGCAGGGAATAAGTTATATATCATTTAGCCATTCTTATCTGGAGGCAGCTTCCATGTACTGATGCATCTTCAAAAGAGGAAATCTGGCCCAGAAAACTGTGATGAAAGAGCAGAGAGGTTTGAAAGTGATATGTGGGGAGTAGTGTGGATTAACCTGTGCAGCACAAAAAGGGACCCTGCTGGCATGGGAATGTTTTGGTGATCAGTGGATTGAACGTGAGTCTGTGTTCATAGAATTAAACAAGATTTCCTAGTTCTGCTGGAATTTTTTACTTTAGACCTAAGAGGCCTATGTATGTGATACGTCTGCTGGTGTCTTTGAATAGCTGAGCCTAGAAATGCTCAGTAACTGAGTTGTTATGACCTATATGGAGTTATCATGTTCTTCTTCATCTTGCTCTTTNNNTTTTTAAGGAAGTAATATTTGAGTTTGAATGTCCATTTGTATTTTAATCTTGTGGTGGAGCACAGCAATCTTATACTTTCAAGTCATTCTGATATATCTCTGGAATTACTCATTATTAAACTTGAATTTGAAGGGAAAGAGTAGCTCCAGAGAGCTCTGGGAGTTTCACTGAAGTTTTGCTTCCTTCTTAGAGACTCTGCATTGTGTAGATACATCGCTTTGGTACAAATTGTTCAATGAATGTATCTGGCATTTATGTTGCATAAGGAAACTTAGGTGGTTGGGGGCAATAAGGAATTCAAGGAGCAGCTCTGATAGCAAATGTGTTTGTCTTTAAAAATTATGTATCGGCAAATAGTGCCCTCTCTGCTAGGATCTGTATTTCACTTCAACATTTCAAGCATGTTATCCTAGTTTTCCTCTCTCTGGCAGCTCAACCAGAGCTGTCACATCACAAACAACTTTTTTCTTAATATACACATCTGGCGTTGGCAGTTGGAGCAACTTCATAAGAGCACATGATCATCATTCATTACAAGATTAAAAAGTACCCCATGGCATCATTGATGTTTTTTAACTTTGATCTTTTGCAGTTGTGATTCATCTCAGTTATAAAACTTCCCTTTAAAGGAACACAACCAATGACTTATTAGAACCTTCATTCTAAGGAGTGTAAACATAAAATTATGCACATCTTTACAAAATGTCATTTACTTTGTTGCCAGCTTATCATTTTAAGACATGACATCATGCTTTAGATCGTGAATTTGTAAGGCTTGTTTATAGGCAAGGCACTCTGACCTTCTGTTGGCAAGTTGACTCGAGCAAACGAAAGCGGCGAGGTTCCCAGCAGCAGCAGGAGCAGCAGCAAGGCCATGACAGACATCACAGGCATTTAGAGCCCGACTTCAGGAGTGCTGAACAGTCGTGACATGCAGGGACTCCAGTTGGTGTTTTGGATGCTCAGCACTTCAGAAAGTCGGGTTCTTAAATGTAAGTGTCATTTAGTTGTATTAAACGTCTGCTTGTAGAAGCTTGCTGCCTTGCCTCTCTGTTATTATTTGAAAATATTTTAATAGAGACAGTGATGTCAGGTTGCTCTGCTAGGAAGTCTTGCCTGTTTCTGTATGAGAAAAGGTCTTCTGGTGAATTTTTTTTTTTTTTTCCTCAGAGTTTCTGTGCTGGATTGAGACAATGCTTTGCACTCTGAGTGATGCAGCCTAGAGATGGGATTGTATAAGATCTTTGGGAATCATTAGGAAATCCTGCAGATATTTTTCTCTCCTCATATCCAGGATAAAATTTCTGCCATACACACATCTTAGCCAGCAGACTGCCTTCCAGCTGGGAGGGCTGAAAGAAGTTTTCTGGAGAAGTTTTCATGAGGTCATAACTGACCGACAGAAAGCCAGAGATTACTGTAAAGGAAGTCAAAGGAGAAAAAAAAAAAAAAAGGCAGCAAAGAAACCACTCAAATCTTTACCTAAGCCCCCCTTTAATGTCTTTGTCTTACCTCTTTACAACTACAGAAATAATGATTTGCCCTTCCATAGTGGTACCTTTAGAATAGGAGGCACATCCTCCTTTCTGTCTGATTTGGGACAAACCCAGTCATGGGGGAATCATGGGGAAGGAGGGAGGAGAAATCTTTATATTTTTATATTTTGACTGACTTCCAAAGGCTGTAGTTTGTCTCTAATCAAAGGTAGGCGCCAAAGTCGCCAACCCCAACTTTCTTTACCAGTGTGAATGAAAAAGCAGCTCTGAGCTTTTGAGCTGAAGCGTTTCAGGGCAGAAAACTGCTCTGCTCCATTCAGCTCCGGAGCATTTCTCTGCTGCCACAGCTTGCAAGGTGCACACATGATGAAAGGTATGAGCAAACATCACATCGCCTTTTTGTCTGTGCACGCTGCAGAAGGCAGCCAGAGCCAGCCAGGGGTTCTGCTCAGCCCCCACATTAACTGTTTGGCCGACCTGGCTTATAAAACGCAGATAAGTGATTGAGATTTTTGAGATTCCTTGACTTAAAACCATAACAGTTTTTAGGAAGTTCTCCCTCTTTTCTTTCAAAGGCGGAGAGGGTGGAGGGATAAGTCTGAGGCGAGTGGAATGTGCTTTGGAGTAGAACAGCTTTAAATCTTTCAGTTTGCCTTTCTTTTTAAAATCTTTTCTCTTTTCTTTTTCCTTCCCCCCCCC
>VWZN01022032.1:166083-206655 GCA_013396955.1 Regulus satrapa | reverse complement strand
TTTTTGTTGACTGCCTGTCAGGGGCTGGGCTGGTGGCCAAGCAGGAAATGACACATCGAGAGGCATTTGTGTTGTGCAACATTTTGTGGAACTGATGCAAGGATACATTGTCTGTTTACGCATTCCTCTGCTAACAGACTGCATGGCAGTAATTTTATTCAGGGACACATGGCATGCTACAGCAAGGAGCTAGAACCTTAACATCTCTTTATGCAGAATTATCACAGCAGTTAAAACACTCTGTGTGTCCCCCGTTTCGAATAGTCTCTGGCCTGCCTTCAAAAACCACTCTACCAGCCCCTCTTCCTTCCCAAGAATATATTTGTTTGACTGTGGGTATTTTTTTTTTTTTTTTTTAAACTCTGTTCAATTTGGGCAGTGCACAGAGAGAGAGATTTTGCAGAACAAGAGGAAATTTTACAGGCAGGTCCCTACTTCGTGCATCTGCCTCAGACAGAGCGGAGCAGCGCAGCTTTTTTGGGCGATGCGTTGCAGACGCTGAAGGCGTCGGTTTGCATCTGCATGTGGTTTGGCACAGGGAGGTTTTTAATTAAAGTCAATGCTAAATACCTCGAGATGTGATGAGCGAGCCTTGGGGTTTCATCCAAGCCGAAGTTAGAAAATCTGTGGCTCTCTCTGGTGTCTTTCGGAGTGACAGATCTCTACTGAGGTTGGCTGGGTAGGTCTGGATTTACCCCAGTGGTTGTGGGAGCACAGGAAGGCAGAATGGGCCGTCTGGGGTTTGAAAGTTGCTATATGAATGACTTTGTAGAGCTTAATGTATGCACTTTAATGCTCCTTTGTAAGAAACGAGGCAAAATGTTATTGTACAGCCAGAGAAATATTCAGCAGGGGCATAGTTTAGAGAGGTTTAGGCTCTTTTCTGTGACATCATTGGTGTATTTGAGTGTGAGCACAGTCCACTTACAGGCTGGGACCTGACTTCCTTGTCACCAGATCCCCAGTAATGAGTTGCAGTGTTTCTCTTTCCTGTAGTACAACACCAGGTCCTTACTGCAGTGTAAAAGGCAAGACAGAATTTCACTCACTATCATTTACTGCTGGTTTATTTTTGGCAAATGTGTAATTTCACAGAACTGCCCTAGTTAGGGACTGGATGTCCTGAGCATTCCCGGAGGTTGTAAGAGGCTGGTGTGATGATTCAAGTGTTTCCCACCAAAGGTGACAGACATTGCCTATGCCAGTGGTTTAGGTTTACTTTTGAGATGAGTGTGCAACCCACAGAGCAGGGCTCCTTACAGTTACCTTAGTAGTGAGGCACAGGCACAGAGTGCCCAGAGAAGCTGTGGATGCCCCATCCCTGGAAGTGCTCACAACCAGCTTTGACTGGGCTTGGAGTGACCTGGGACAGTGGGAAGTCTCTCTGTCTATGGCAGGGGCATTGGAACCAGATGATTTTTAAGGTCTCTCCCAACCTAAACTATTCTATGATTCTGTAATTCCATGATTCTATGATGTATGCTGCTATGACAAGGTGACCTGGACTGTTGGGGTGGTAGCTGCATCCTAAGGACCAGCTGGTTCTTATTTCTTCCACTGTGGCTAGAGAGGGGCTGGTGCAAAAAATCTCTCATTGTCTGAGAAGCAGACTGTGAGACAAAAAAAATTTCTGGTGATTGTGAGCTTTCTGCTGGTGTAGTGCAGAGTGAGTCAAAAGCAAAACCTACTTAGTTCATTCATTGCTTGAATTCCCTCCTGAGTTCTGAAATCTCAGCAACCTATGTGACAGCAATGAGGCTCTCTCCATAGGAGGACACTGCTGCCCAGAGTGACCATGTATTCACTGTTATAGTGACAAGATTATGTAAAACAAATGCACAAGTCTGAGCATAAAACCAGTCCGTAAGATGTCCTCACCAACAGCAATGCAGTCTTGGTTTGTATTTGTCAACAGAACAGATTGTTTCCATCCCATTCTAGAGGGAACACTTGCTTCCAAGCAAATCTATTCCTAGTACATTTGGCATGTAATTTGGCCATGCCAGTGATTTTTTCATATTGCAGCTATGGCTGTTTTTATTCAAAATGTCCCTCCAAGCTACAAATAAAATCACGGCCCCTCATGTAGCTGTGTTGTTTAGTTGTACGATAAAAGAGACAACTCTTTTATTGAGCTGAAAACTCCTTATCGAGCCCTGAATAGCTCATAACCTCCATTTAATATACAGATGGAGAAAAGGGGCTATAACCAAACAAATGAAGTAACAGTGGAAGTGAGTTTATCCTGTATCTCCACAGGGCATGACTAGGAGGAGAGGAAAAGGGGTGACCGTTTCACAGAGTCAGTTGGGTTGGGAAAGACCTCTGAGATCATCAAGTCCAGCCTATGAGCAACCTGCTCCATGTCAGCCAGACCACGGCACTGAGTGCCACATCCAGTCTTTCCTTAAACACCTCCAGGCACAGCAACTTTTTTATAATTTTGTAACTCTACTCCATGTTGGTACTGTGGAGGAAAATAGTATTAAGAAAAGAATTAGAGTAGCTTTCCACAGACCATTTTGTTTCATAGCTTTCTCCCAACAGAACTGTTGGACATTGTCACTTTTGAAATGCATTTAGCTTGTAGCTACTCATATCAGCATCTTTTTTCCCCACTCTGCAGTGTAGCACCATGTATACATTTCCCTTCACTTTCCAAAGTGGTTTGGGAAATAAGGAACAGGGTGAATGTATTTGGGAGATACTGAATAAGAATAGTGTAAGTGAACTACTAAGGTAGCATTTGTTTATTGTCTATTCTGAATTCCTGTTTAAAGTTTTAATAAAGTTTATTTTTATTCTCCATATACACTTAATTCTCCACTGAAACATGGTCATCCCAGACGTGAAACGCAGATGTGATTTAACCAGACAAGGAATGCAGAAAAGGAAATGAGGATGAATATCATACTTAATTGAAACTTCAGGGGAAGAAACTGAGTAATGATCTCATGCTGCCGTAGGTTTGGGACTCTGGAATCCTTACTCAGATGGAGAAAGGGGTTCCTTAGTGCCTGTATCTGCTCAGATCCCCTGTTATAAATCTCATCTACAGTAGACCAGTTTACTCAGCATAATAGTGGCTCACTGTGTGCTGGGGATGGCTTTCAGGTCTCCAAAATCAGACGTGTAGGGTAGGTTTCCTCTGAAGTGAATGAAGAGACACAGGACCTTGCAGAGAGTGATTCATATGTTAATACTTGTTTTAGAGAGCAATGAAGTTCCCTTTGGACTCTCATCCCTTTCCATTGATACTAAATGGAGGCTTGATGACTAGCCTAGACTAGACACCCTGGTTTGGAGATGGCTGGAATCAGATGAGATTAGCTGGTATTATAGTCCCAAAGTGTACTAAACCTGCTGTGTAGCTCAGACAGCCCGAGTTAGCTGTAAGGCAGGTAGCCCAGGGTGCAGTCAAAGGAAGCAGGAGTTGGATTATCTGTGTTCCCTCACCTTCTTGGGTGCGGGCTTTGTCTGCTGCTGAACGGGCTTTGTCTGCTGCTGAACGGTGAACAGTCCCTGCTGCTTTTCTGACAGCGTAAGGAATTGTTTAAAGCTGACTTTGAAGTGTGTCTACAGCTGCCATAATGAGGGTAGTGTATACATACCTTAGAAATGATGCTATCTACTAAGGCATCATTATCACCTCCTGCAGGATCAGTAGTCCGGTACTGCTCAGGCCCCCTCATCTTGGGTTGTGTGAAGTGCTGAGATTAAACCTCATGTTATTTAGCTGTAAGCAGAATAAGGTTCTCACACTGCAGTTGCAGCTACATAAGAAACATTACAAAGGTGTCAATTCACTTTACAGGTATTGCCTAAAGGTAAAGAATATTGGGAAACACATTTGAAGATTTCCCTAACACTGGGAAGTACTCCACGATTCCAATGTTTCTTCTTCACGACAGAACATATTAATTGTTCCTCCCTTATCCAAATTTAACATGCTGCCCATTCTCCTGTGGTTCTGAGATGTAATCTTTCCCACAGCGTGGGAAGACAAACCCTTTCACCTGATTATTGCCAGCATAAATGTTTAATGCTTCCATCCCTCTTCAAACTCTCCCACTGTATTTTGTGAACTTTACTCCCACTTCATAATGCCCTGCTTCTTTAGTAGCCCTGCTCATTTAAATTCAGGGTGCCAAAGGAGGTATTAATCAGGCTGCTTACAAGTGCAGAATCTGCTTCCTGCCTGTCTGTAATCCATGTGAGTAATGCCAATTAGTTGTCTGCTTCCTTAAATCCTCATGTGCTTTCTCATTCTTGCATTCCTGCAGCAGTAGACGTGGTCTTCAGTGTCAGTGCAGTCAGAGGCACTTGGTGGTGTTTGGTTTCATTGCTCCTAGAGCTCAACAGGAAAATCATCACCTCTGAAGCACAGAAGTGTGCTGGGGAAGAAATGGTTGAGTCCAGCTCTTGCATTTTAGCTTTAATTTGCTAGATAGAGGACGTATCTAACTAATTTTATTCCAGAGCATCACTTCAGATGTCATGAGACAAGTAGACAATTATTTTTTTGTTTCAGCAGTTTCACATCGGTGCAGCTTTTTTCTTGGAAAGAAGCAGATACATGCAGGCATCATTGTAGTCCCAGATCTGTTTTTGTTTCTGTATGTGAAATCCCAGATTAGATTTGAAAAGAAGACAAATTTTAAATGATTGTAATAAAATGGATCAGAAAGCCAGAGATTACTCATTGAAACGGGTGTTTTGTAATTTCAAACCTGCGTTTCTCAGCAGTATGGAAGCTGGAAAGGAATTGAGACCTGGGAATACAATGCAGGGATGCAGTGTGATGCAAACAACAGTTGACAGTATGGAGGGAATTACGCATGGAATACTTTTCAGGGTTTTTTTGCATGTGTACATATGTAATCAAGGACCAAGATTCATATTCTTATAAAACAATGTACTTCAATTAATTCAGTTATCTAGTGATTTTATAAAGCACAGTAGATATGTGAAGTTTAATAGATGGGTAAAATGGTTCCACATTTCTAGGATACAAATTAATTCAAGAACATTTTAATTTAATAATTTAGTGTTTCATTCCCTGGCTCTCTTATCACCATAGACTCTAGATTGGTGGAACAGATTTTTTCTTTCACACTGAACACTTTTTGGTTTTGATGATCTGCACTATGGGCCCCCTCCCACTTTTGGCCTTTTTTTGATGTCTTTGAACAATAGTTTGTGAAACCAGCACTGCAGTAAAATCATCACCTCTGTAGACAGAAGTGTTGACTACGGAAGAGGGCTCAGCAATAGCGCTGTGAATGTAAATAATTCAGTGTTTCATTTCATCAGCTAAGCAGTCCAAATGAAAATCCTTTGTAAAGGGACATATAGGCAACATTTTCAGAGATGCTGGGTGGTTTACTCTCCTTAATTGTAGCTGCCTAGAAATTTGATATGGTTTCTTAGTGGCTCACCTCCTGTCCACTGTGGTCAAGGAAGAGTTGTATGTGTGAGTTAGAAGCTGGTTTATGCCACCCTAAGCCTCCATAGGTGTCAGGGGTGCTGAGTGAGGGAGAGCCCAGACCACTGGACTGGTGCTGGGTGCTCTGCAGGTGCTCCAGCTGGGTTTAAACAGACTGCCTGGTGTACCAGCAACTGCAGTAGCACACAGCTCTGAAGAACTTCTTAATAGTCCTTTTTATTGTTATTTAAACCTTTTAAAGGGAGCTTTAGTGTCTGCTTTCTCAACAGCCACATTGAAGGGCCACTCTCTGAAATGCATTAGAATTTAGGGTGTTGGTGAATCCTTTCTTGTTAGCCATAAATAACCACTGTGTGATTTATTAAATTGACGTGTTCCCCTTCTGTGCCTGCTCAGTTAAAACTCTCAGGACCTCAGTGCAGAAGTGCCTGCCCTCCTTTAAAACATTGTTCCCCATGCTGATGGTGCTCTTCTCTCCCAAAAGCTGTGTCCCCTGCAGCTCAGCAGCAGTCTGGCTCTTATACGTGATCCCCATCAGCTTCACGGCAGAGTCAGACAGTTTAATTAGCCTTTATCTTCTGCTGTGCAAGAGTGAGCCCAGGGTATGTCTGTGAGTGCCCTGAAGAGGATTCACACAGCAATATTCATCGCCGGCGGTGTGAACACAGCCATAAACTTCCCTGGGAATCAGGGCAGCAGGATTACAGCACACCAAGGATACTCCAGCTCAGTACCTAGACAGGGTCTGCTCTTTGCATCTGTGCAGACTTACTGATCTCTGTTATTAGTTTCACTCTTCTTCATATCTGCTATTCCTGAAAGATGGCAGCAAAAGAGAAACCTTGATAGCAGTTGTCTTGTAGAGATAGTCTTTATTACAGGATAGAGCAGGAAGGACTTAGTGCTTTCAAAATCCAGATAGCAGTGACTGTTCTTTAGTCCCAGCTCAAAGATGAAGGAAGTTTTTTGGGGAAGTGTGTTTACATCCATGTGGGATGCAGAGTAAACACTTCACTAACTCCATACATGCCATGCAAATTAAATGAGGACTGTTTTTCTCTGGTGACTTAGTGTTAAAGGGAATAATCAGTAGATTTAAGGTATGTGACAAAGGGGATACTTACACAACAGATAAATAATAATAAGTTGTTGACATAAAACAGATGTTTGGGGTTTTTTTTATTAAAGACCAAGTACCTCTAGCTCTGCATCTTTATGTATATGCTGCAGACAAAATTTACAGTAGGAAAAGTCCATATCTGAGCACTCAGAACTGGGATATGCCAACGGGTTATCAGTGTGGCTTTAATTCATGCCTTTTGTGTGTGAGAGACAGAAAAAGTCCTTCACTGTAGGAGCATGTGCTGGTTTATCCATGGGACAGCAACATCCTGTGGGATGGAATGTGCACCCACTTACTCTTATTTTTCACAAATAATGAGAGAATATGATCTAAGAACACCTTGTTTTAACTACAGTCACTACAAAAAATTGTGTGGCAGAAGCATAAATCCGGGTCAGCCATCAGCTACCTTTGCCAAGCTGTAAACAAAGCTTTTAACTGATAAAATCTAAGAAATTTTTATTTGATGAAATTTTAGTTTTCAAAGTTGCATAATTTTACCAAATCTGGATGGATTTCCATGGAGGTTTTGAAATAAAGAGCCAATCTGCTGGGCCAAGTTCCAAAACTCCACTCCAAGACAGAGTGACAAAAAAAGCTCCTTCAAGAAAAGATTGCCAGAAATGTTTTTCGAGGTGCTAGGTTTTCCCTGAGCTAACTCGTTTCCAGGAATGCTGGAGCATTTTGGTTGAAATTGAAGAAGTGTGTTCCATACTCATGCAAGAAAAAAATGGAATGCAAACAGTCAAAGTTCAGTAAAGTCGGGAGCAACAGAAAATTGGGTTTTGTAATGGGAAGTGTTGGGTAACAGGAATGATAGGCTGTTTTACCAGCTCCAACTCTAACATATTCAATCTAGCATGTTATTAATTTGAAATGAAAAATAACCCACGAGCTTCAGTGGGAATCCTGCATAGGCAATTAAGTTGGCAGCTGGCAGGGGCTCCTCATGGGCAGCTCTGGAGTCAACAGGTCAGGTTGGTGACAGGCAGGGGATGAGTGAGGTGCCATCTCCAGCAGCCCTGGAGAGCAGGACGTGATTCCTGCCTGTGCACTGGGGATGTGCTGGAGGAGGCAATAACCTTTGTAGAAGATGAAACTGGGGCCACAGCAGCCGGCAGGGCCTCTGGAGGCGTTGTAGGTTAGAAGGCAGCATGGCCCCAGGCACCAGCACTTGGCAGGGCTCTGCCTCCCCACCCTCAGCCTCTCCAGAGGGGTAATTTGGGGTGCGTACTCTCCAACTGAATTGGCACGGTCTGCACAGGCACTGCAGGCTGTAACACACACACACACACACACACACATGGGGTGTGAGCCCAGGGAGGTTTGGGCTCTGTTTTGGGACTCTTCAACGTGTCCGAGGTGTGGAACCTCCTGACTGCCATCCCTCCTGCACCTCGGTGCCCCTTTGCCTCACTGACAGAGCCAGTGAGGGCAGTGCTGCTGCTGATAAGGAGTATTTTTAGGCAAAACACCCCCAAGTGTTGAGGAACCACAACCACAGGAAATAAGAATTGATATAACCTCCCCAAACTGTACCCTGAAAGCTCTCTGGGTTGGCTTTGCACCCCGCCTGAGTCCCCTTCAGCTCATGGGAGAGGCAGCCACAGCCTGTGCCAGGCACCATCCAAGCCTCGGGGTGGGCACAATCCAGGCCCAGTCTCATTGCTGAGCTGCAGCTGGAAAGGTGTAAAAAGGCTCTTCAGTTTCCTCAGAACCTCCTGGCAAGGGTATGGAGCCCTGAAAAATCTGTGACAAATGATCGATCCTTCTGCAAAAATTGACTGGGTGAAGGTGAGCCTCCTTCTTGGGGGGTTCAGGTACTCTGGTGTCAGCCAGTGAAAAAACACTTGTTGTTACCTTCTCCTCTTTTATATGACTCAGAGCTGCTGAAGAATCACAGAACCATTAAAATTGGAAAAGACCTGTGAGATCATAAAGTCCAATGGTTAACCCAGCACTGCCAGGCCCACCCCCAAACTGTATCCTCAAGTGCCATATCCATATGTTTTTCAAATGCTTCCAGGAACGGTGATCTCACCACCTTCCTAGGCATCCTGTTCCAATGCTTGACCCAAGGTGTTGGGTCCATTTAAAACCAGCAACCAAAGTTTTAACAGGTTTGAAAGCTGTTCAGAACACTGTTGGCAGTGTTGCAAGTTATACCTGAGATGTGCTCCTGCACAGAAATCTTTCCCTCCTCTGTGAAACACACACTCTCTTATTTGAATCTGCCCCCTGAAAGGAGGCTGCAGAGACTGTTTTCCTTGTTGACTTCTTAACCATTCACTGGAATGGGACTCAGGGATGCTGCTGTCTGGGTTTTTATTGAGTTAAATTTTCTTTGGAGGCAGATTTGAGTGCTGAGCAAAAGCACTTCCACCGTTTTATTCCCCTCACTACTGCAACTTCATTTAAGCTTTTCCCCGTGTCTTCTGCTCTCACTGTGTTCCCATCCTTGGGAGCCAAGCAGCTTGAGAGCTGAAAGAGAAGTGTTGTCAGGAGGGTGATTAAAACAGGGATTGATGCAGCTGGGAGCCAGGGTTCAGTCACCTCCCTGGGCCCCTGCGTTAGTGTTATGTCAGACACAGTAGCTTTACCCTGTGTGGCAAGTTTATGCGTTTTTTTATTGTCTGATGCTGCCAGAAAATGCTGACCCCAGAGTAGCTGGGCTGTGTGAGCACTCCGTGGTGGAGGGCAGTGAGCTCTGAAAGCCACTCATATTCCCCCTTTAATTTGTCACTCATGGGTCATATCTTTTTTTTATTATTATTATTATTTACATTTTTTAATTAATTCAGCTTGTCCCGATCTTTGGCTCCAGAATCCTGAAAATTTCCAGGCTTTACAAGTTCTTAAAAAAATTCCGAAATCCCTCACTTAATTGACATTTAGTATGCAGAAGAACTTACAGTTACAGAGTTACAGTTACATTTTTGTAAGGACACCAGTTTGGGGAGAGATTAGATTTTAAGGCTCACATGCAACATGCAACAGTTGTGTCTACTTGGTCTTCTCTTCAAAGAGAAAAGTGAAATTTGGCCCAAAATTCAAAATAATAATAATAAAAATGGCATAAATCACACTGGTCAAAATAAAATTGTTCATCCAACATAAATTATATTAAATGTAAAGCCAGACTCAGCAAATGCTAGAGATCTCCCATATGGACTGAACAGTTTCACACTGGAGTACAGTACACTGGTTTGGAGTGCATCTGAGACTGCTTCTGTTTTGGAAGCCTGCTCAGGTCTTGTTGGAACAAAAATTTAGGCTGTATATAGCAAAAAGCAATGTTAGCATATTTGGATCATCAGCATAAAGGCTCTTTGTTAGAATAAATGTTTTTTTTTTAGAAAGAACAAAACAATCCTAACTTTTGCCAGTTTTCTATCCTTTAATCTTGTGTCAGGAAATTTGGAAGACCAGCTCTCCATGGCCATATGAGTAAGACAGAGATGGAGGGGGGTGGTTCAGTGGCTGACACATTTGGATGTGAGTTCATCAGGTTTGTCGTCTGTTGTCTCTGACGTCTTTGTGACGTTAGTGCATTTGAAAATCTTTCCAAACTTGCTGGTATCAGAGGAAACTGGGTACCTCTTTCTCTTGGTTTCAATTCTGTGTGAAATATGAATAATGACACTACCCTACTCCAGGAATGACATGAATATGAGAACATGGTGAAGATCAAGGTGTTTGTTTACTCAAGTTGTGTTTTTGAGGCATATTCCCATCCAAAGTACATCTCAATATGAGTCAGAAAGCTTCACTTTCATAAATGGAAACATCTTTACATGTGTATTTGTCATTTCATAAATGAGAAGAAATGGGTTTTGTTTTTCCTCTTCTGTTAGCTGTGGGTTCTCACCATACACTGCTGCTCCGTATTGCTGTCTCAGAACAATGTCGTTTTCTTAGGCTCCAGATCCTAATTCCTTTAACTCCTTGGAGGCATTGCTGAAGTAAAGGTAGCTTGTAGGAGCAAATCTCTCATTAAACCAGCCCTTCATCAGAGTTAAACACCTGGTGCTGCTTTCAGAGAATGGCTTCAGAGAAGCTCTTGTGCCTCCTTAGGAGCTTTCCAGCCCAGAGAGGTGAAAACCAGCCAAGATAGAAAGTCTAGCAAGCTGAAACTACTGCATGGATAGATATTGCATGCATGCATAGATATTCTTTTTGCATTTGTCTTGTACCACTGACTGGTGAATAGCAGTGCTCAGGTGCACAAGCTTTTACCGACCGAATGTTTTGTGAGTTTAGGGAAGTGAATCAGCCACTTCTGTGCAGCTGAGGGGAGGAAGCTCTACAGCCGGTGCGGCGGCCCCGGCGCTCGCGTGTCTCAAGGGGTGGGGAAGGCAGCCATCCTTAACCAAACATTTGCAACCTGCTGTTTTAGCTGGAATAGGAAAACCAGCTTGACAAGAATGAACGGTTTCGCCAAACGACATTCAGGGGAGGTTGGTGGGATTTTAAACAAATCTCCTTAAGCAAGCATGAAAACAAGCTATTTAGCTCTCATTAATGTCTCAGGTTAAACTCTTGAATAATTTGTCATGGTTAGGCTCTTTTGGTTTCATTGGTGTTTTTCTAGTGACTAATGAGATGACAGCTACACATGCTTCTTGGTATGCCACTGTTCACAATAGGGTTTAAAGTTGTGTATTTGTTATTGATGTCATTAAAGTGATGGATTTGAGCTTGGTTTCTGAGGCAGCTGACTGGGTGGTTGGGACTAATTTCTAGCAATGGTTTTGGAGGTTGAAACCAAAGTGTGTATAAAAGGAAATGTTTCTTCTTTTAAGCAAATAATTTGAACCCAGATGAATGAAATTTAAGCAAGTGGGCATCAACTCTGAGTTAATTTTGACATAGTTGTCTGGAAATCATCACCAATTAAAATATTTTTATGAGCTCAAATGTAGTATTGTCTTTCGGTGCTTATGTAAGAGAGGAACAAACTGCTTGTTTAACCCCAGCCTTGAGACTACTGGCCAGAATATCTGCCTGAAGTCTTTGCCATATGGAGCTGGGAGGGCATGAACCTTGGCAAACCTCACACTGCAGGGAAAGGCAATTTCCCCACCTGCAATGAAAAAAAATTCATACATTTGAACTGATCACTTCCACCCTACAGAAGTCATTGTGAGTCTTGGACATTCAAAGAGGGAAGAAACAGCTCTGTGGCCCAGGAATCCTATTTGAGAGTAGAAATGAATCACCTTGATTGTCATAATTGGGTTCTTTCATGTACTCCTACAGACTGAATAGCCAGGGAGATATTCCTTCGTTTGTACACACCTTTCACACCTGCACATAAAGAAAACCTTTGATCCAGTGCTGGATGGAACAACAAGATTACTATATGCAGAATTAAAAGGATTCACACGATGCTGAGATATTTTTGTATCTTTTTAAACACAGCAAATGTGAAACAATAATGAATACCCTGCCTGATGGGAGGAGCACTCTCTGCAGTTTGAATTTGGCCTTTTCATGAAAGTACCATTTTTTTCCTGGTTTTTATGTGTCAGAAAGAGAGTTGAAATGTTGGACTTGTATAAATGCCTCTTACTGTATTTCCAACCACATTCTCATTTATTCAATGAGACAGACTTTTAACATTTAAATTTTTCTTATTGAGGTTATGTTGAGTTTTTTGCATTTTCTTTTCTTACGTTATTTTTCTACATATGTATATATATATACATAATAGTACAGCATACTTACGAAACAGCCTATCACCAGTTTTTGTTGTCCATTCCATGATTGTCATCCTTTCAGTCTTGTACAGTAGTGTGCTTCTTTTATTCAGAACTCCTAACCCTGTAGATAAATGTTCAAATATTTCAACACAAGTGAAGTTGCTTATATTATATTTAACTTACATAATTATTATAACTTTGGTACGTATGCACATGGATTTTGCCCTAGTGTGAAGTGTTAATGATAGACCTGTACCCCACTTCACTCTGCAAGAAGGTAGCCCTGAAATTGCACCTAATTTCAGCTTCCAATTGAATCAATACCAAGAAAATTTCACTGCTTAGTTGCACGATTGAGTTACAGGGGATGTCTTTGTTTCCATGTCAGTTGAGCTACAGCAACTGTCTGGAAGGTGTTCTTGGCCCTCCATAAATGCAAGTTGATTTGATTTAGCTTAGCCCTCAATAAAAAAGGCCTAAGATAAGTAGAATCACTGTGCATTCACCAAGGCAGGGAGTACATGTGCAGATCTTCACATCCCAGATCAGAACTTGGTAACCCATTCCACCCTGGGAAGTGGCTGTGTGTCTGTGTCATCCTGTACAGGTGATTGCCAAGCCAATTTTTGGGCTTACATTAACATTTTCTTTTAAAAATTACCTGTTGAATCCTCTTAATCCCTTGGTTTGTTTGCATAAACCCAGTTTGTTTGGTCTCTCTGCAGTCCACGACACTGTTCCTCACAGGAAAGGATGTTCTGAGGGTCTCTTTGAAACCATTTTTTTTCCCATCCTGGTTGGGGACAGACTTTATTAGAAAGACTTCGGCAGGTATTTTAGACCCTAAATTTTACCAGTCTTTACTGCTTAAATATTCTGGATACAGAAAAATAGAATATTGCATTTGGTTACCTTCAACTCCATAATTCCCATAGTATATAACATTGAATATAGAGCAATTAACATCTTATTTAATGCATTTTCTTTTAAATCCCCTGTGGCCTCTTTTGCTTGCTGAGGACGGTAAAGTCGCAACACTTCTCCAGGACATAGGCAATGTGCAAGATCTTGAGCTCTGTGTGTGAGGGCGGACTGTGGACCTGGCTCCTGACTTCTGGTGTGAATGAGAACACACACAGTTGTTTCAACCCAGAGCAAGTTACCTAAACCTGTACCTCTGGATTTATAGCAACATACCCTTAAACTGATGTTCTTTAGCAGGTTATGACCCTCCTTAGACCAGGGATTTGAAAAAGTAGTGAGTTTGGATTTTCCACTTAGAATTTCTACTGATGGGATTGTTTGGGTTGGAAGCATCCTTAAAGATCATGTAGTTCCAGGCCTTCTACCACGGCTTTCTGCATTTTGTGCAGCCCCTTTGAACAGTCAGGATTTCCAGATCCTTAGCCTCTCAATCCTCAGGGTATTTTCTCTCTTCTTTGGTTGTCTAGCAAGTGGTGTCTGTCCCTGCAGTGATTTTTGGTATCCTGAATGACATTTGGTTCTTATTATATGTAAGTATGGGCAGTCCACAATTGTTTATAAATATGCACATCCATGGGAAAGCTCCCAGCTTTTTCCTGTGGATGAAAATGAGATGTTTGTAAGGGAGAAAAAAAGAGAAGAAGGTAGGCCAGCCCCTTCCTGAGCTCAGGTGGACTTTGCATTCAGGATTTCTCAAGGCCATGCTCAGTGGGAGAAGCTGACATTGGAACCTAATGCAAATACAATAGGAAAGGCAGAGGGGGTCCTAGTGGAGGCATCTTCCATAAGTGCCTCAGCCTCCCAGGGAAATTGGAAAATTTGTGAGCCCTGTAGACTGGCGTGACAATAAATCTGTGCCAGGGGAAGGCACATGGCTTTGCCTTGCACATCTTCAAGCAGGAGGAATCCCAGGGGCTGGGGGATGTGAGGGCTGCTTGGGTGTTCTCTTCCAGCCACAGCTGTGCTCTCTGTGAAGGACAACACCCCTCAGTGCCCCTCTAATCAGCATCAGTCAAAACAAGCTGGCTTAGCAGAGTCCTAATGCTCCAAATCAGCAGTAGCTGTGGTGGAAGATGAGTGAGTGAGAGGCAGGGTGTGATAACCCCGGCAGCTGGCACAGCTGCAGTCTGGAGAGGCCACGTGAACACAGCTCTGGCTGTGCTGGACTCCGTTACCCCCCCAGGCTGATGGAATGTCCGAGCTGTGTGATGGATAGCAGGGGCTGTGGAGTGGACACTGACCAGGTTTCCATTAAATATCCTGCTGAGATCGGCTTCTGCTTTGGGAATGGAAAGTGAGCTCCAAAAAAGTCAGTTCCCATTAGCTGAGTGCCTAAGCAAGATTTATTTTTTGAAGTGTTATTTAAAAATTTATAGAGTTTGTTAGGCAAAGAAAAATTTTAGTCTGAGTGAGCTCTTCAGCAGTGTCAGAAATCTCTGAAAACAGAGGCTGTTCTTGGAAAAGTTGACAGTGTATTGGCCATAAACCTGCTGCTTCAAGATCTTGTTGGTCATTTCTACCTTACGGGGGAAAAATAATTGAGATCTATTAGAGGGCAGCAAGCCTCCAGGCTGTTTTAATCTGGAATTCTGCAGCCTGACATTAATGAGAAAAACTTTTTTTTTTCTTTTTTTTTTTTAAGCCAGTATTTGGCCACTTCATTTCTACATTACAGACAGTAATAAATCGTCAAGTTATTTCTGAAAAATTTGGCTCCATACATTTCTAAATACAAGGTACCAGTGCGGTCACTGTGAAATCCCATTTCACTGTGGCTCACAGTATTGCAATTACCTTTTCTGTTGTCTTTGGTAATTAATAGCTTTGTTTTCTGTCACTTCTCTGTGCTTCCTATATAAATATTTCTGAAAGGCAGCCTCTCATACTAGCTATCCTTGTTGTTCATTAGCAGCAGTGAACACATGGGAGTAATTTGGGATGCCAGGTGTGTTGCTCTCTGTGTTACTGTCCAGAACATCCTTCCTTTTCACTCAAATTGTGTAGAAAAGCTCACATTGAAGAGAAAAAAAAAGTGGAAATGGAGACTTCTCTCCTGCTGCTCCACATATGTTGGCCAGGATGCAACCATAAAGAGTACATGGTACAGGCAAGCAGTAACTGACATCTCCACATCCCCATCTCTGAAAACTTACAGTTTACAGAGAAGCAGAGTAAATTATTAAAATTTTAATTTTTGAGAAAGTAGATTTAAATGTCTAGTGCTGTTATGGCTAGATCAGTGAAAGATCAGTAAATGGGAAGGAGAAGGAGAGAAAATTGAGATAAATTGAAGACATTAAAGAAGCAATGTTGCTGGTCTCTCTTGGTTTGTTTTCTGCAGGAAGACACCAGAAGATAAAATAGAGGAAAAACTAAAATGGATTTGGTTTGTAAGGAATCAAATGTAGAAAAGGGCAGTAAAAGGAATATTTTTTTGTGCTGATAGCTGATAAATTGTTTCTCTCTTAGTTGATCCATTAAAAACCAAGGATCCAGCATGTTTTGAATGATCATTTTGATCACACTGGTTTAAGTTCAGTCATTTTTAAGACATGGGACAGAGCAGAACCTGAAGTGCTGTAGAACCTACTAATAAATTCTGAGCAGTGCTGATGGAAAGAGACTGGTATCTAACAAGCCCATTATTTCAAGATTAGTTGATCAAATGTTCAGGTTAATTGGTATTTTTCAGTGATGATAATTTTCTGTAGACCTCAGTACAGAGCACTTTTCCCTGCTTGAGATTATTTTGGCTTTCCGGAAGTATTTCCATAGTAATTTTGAAGTACTCCAAGTCACGTCGTTTGTGACAGAGTTCCAGAAGCATCGGACAGTACCCTTTGGCAGATGGTGTACTGTACTGGGCCAGGAGTTGGACCCAGTGATCCTTGAGATTCCTTTCCAACTCAGATAATTCTGTGATTCTGTGATGTAGGAAGAAATTCTTACCAGTGAGGGTGGTGAGACCCTGGCACAGGTTGCCCAGTGAAGCTGTGGTTTCCCCATCCCTGGAAGTGTCCAAGGCCAGGCTGGATGGGGTTTGGAGCAACCTGGGATAGTGAGAAGTGTCCTTGCCCATGGCAGGGGATTGGAACAAGATAGTCTTTAAGGTCCCTTCTGACCAAAACAATTCTATAATTCTATGACTTTAACACACTTCCCTTATGATCAGACATGGATAAGAAAGTCCAAACCTGCACATTATACCTCAGGTAAACAAGCATTCAGTGTGTTCAAGTGTGGGAAAAAAGCTTCAGAGGTTCCATCTTAAAGAACCAGGAGGAGTGGAAATCTCCATCAAGATAAGGAACCAGTGGACTGTGCCATTACACAGAAGACAGAGGGAACACTGGCATTTCCCAGAGTTTTGCCTCCAGGGCATGGCAAAAGTGAAAACTGTTCTCCTTTGTGGTCAGAGATTGCATTGTACCAGGATGCACAGGTTGGGCCATGAATGCCAGCCAGTACAACCTTGTGTGGAGGAGTTTTCATTGCTGCTTCATGTGATTAGCATGTTTTGATCTGACTGATGAGTTCCTGATTTCCATGCAAAGTCCCCAAATTACCTGATGTGATTCACTGGTGAGGACAATTGTCGCTGGTGGTTTTTAAATCATGAGTGTTTGTTTTTTGCCAAACTAAGATTGAATTTATTTAGATAGTCATGGTCTTGCCTATTGAGCAGGTTTGGTCTTACTTCTCTATGTCAGACTGAGAGAAAGTGCATTAAATACATTAACTCATAATACTCCAAAATTAATGAGTAATGCTTTTGGAGACCTAAAATTGTCTCAAGGAAGAAGGTGATATTTCATAGAATCATAGAACAGCTGTTGTTAGAAGGCATCTTTTTTTGGCAAAATGATTTCAAAGCAGAGCTTCATCTTGATAAACCAGGTTGCATCTTGGCACTTTCAATTAACATGTTGGAAAGTTAAATTGATTTACAGAGTGAATCAGTGCACTTTTCGCATGCACATTTCCTTTTTTTCTTTGTTTTTTTTTGTTTTGTTTTGGGTTTTTTTTGTTTGTTTGTTGGGGTTTTTTTTTGTTTTTTGGGTTTTTTTGTCCTTCCTTAAAGCCTCAAAACCACTATGGCTAATTCCCCCAAGATCCACTTTAGACATTTGTGGTGTGTAGTGTGAAGAGTAGGTGCAGCTAGCCAAACCCCGGCACTCTTATCCTTTCAAACATTTTCCTCCTGTTTTGGCGAATGACACAAGCTGCTGTCCTTCTCCCCACAAAACCAAAGGCCAACTGGAATAGCTGTATCAGCCTAAATCTTGCTTCTGTTTAAGTGGGCGTTTGGCCATAAACTCAGAGGAGAACTGGATCTGGCCATTCCTGCTGGGTGAAAATTCTGTCTCCAGTTGCCACAGTTCAGTTGACAGCAATTCTTCCGCTATGGAGCCGAGAGACCTTATCAAGCATGAAAAACTGACAAATAGTGTTTAACCACAATGATCACCACAGGAAATGTTGGCCTGAAATTTTGGTGTTGTTTTGAAAACAGAGGATTTGGGGGAGAGAGAGCATTGTTAAATCCAGCTTGGATCAAAATACGTTTGTAGCTTTTTTTAGTGTGTCACGGAAAGACAATGCCGTTGCTGACGTCTTCAGTGGTTCTTCGCGGTGTTGAGAGGCCAGTCAGAGCATTTTGCTCAGATGTGGGAAATTTTGTGAGTTTAACAAAGCAGCCTTATTTGATTGCATTAGTAAGGGCAGTTTGTTAATGGTCATAGTATGCCTCTGTAATTTTATCAGAGGTTCAATAGCTTTGTAGTAAGGCGTGTGACTCTGGTGGACACACAGCTGGACGTGAGCCAGCAGTGTACACTCACAGCCCAGAAATCCAGCTGTGTCCTGGGGAGGAGTGGGAAGCAGGTGAGGGAGAGGATTCTTTTTCTCTACTCTGCTCTTGTGAGACACCATGGAATACTGCATCCAGCTCTGGGATGCACACCATAAGAAGGGCATGGACGTATTGAGGGTGCTCAGAGGGCTGGAGTACCTCTGGTGTGAGGACAGGATGGGTTGTTCATCCTGGAGAAGAGAAACCTCCAAGGAAACTTCACTGCAACCTAGCACTTGAAAGGGGGTTGTGAAAAAGAGGGAGAGGGACTATTTCCCACAAGCACATAGTGATAAGACAAGGGAGAACAGTTCTAAACTGAAAGGGAGGAGATGCAGATTGCATGTTAGGAAGAAATTCTTTACTCAGAAGATAGCGAGGCACTGGCACAGGCTGCCCAGAGAAGCTATGGCTGTCCCATCCCTGGAAGTGTTTGAGACCAGACTGGATGAGGCTTTGGAGCAACTTGGTCTAGTGGAAGTTGCCCCTGCTGTGGCAGAGGGGTTGGAACTGGGTGATTTTTAGGGGTCCTTCAAACTCAAACCATCCTGTGATTCTGTGACTCCATGGCTAGGAAGGGATTTTTCAGTACCATATTCCCCAGGCTTGAAACAGGAGACAGTTCCCCAGAGTTTATAACACAAGGGGATAAAACATGGCAGGGAACGCAGAGAGGAGACTGCCCTACATGTGGCACTGTCAAGAGCTGAGACAAAATCTCTGCCCCGCAGCAGAGCGTCCTCTGCCCGTCCTGCCTGCAGAAACCTGAGGTAGTTGCAGGCACTGAGCTGAAGAACTGAGAAATGGGTTTTACTATTTACATTACCATAATTTATCTGTAGCATAATGTTGAAATTGCCACTAGAAAAAGATTAGAACCATGCTTCCTGCTGGGTTTCCTCGCTGCTCAGGCCACACACACACAGCGTGTGCCATTAACCGTTGCAGAGCTCCCGTGCCTGGTGCAGGAAGGTGCTCGCACAGTGGCCTCCAGTAGTAGCAAGATTTGCAAAACATCAAGAAAACAACCCCCTGCACCATTCAGTCGTGCCGTGCGGTTTGCTGCTGGTCTATACCTAATTTCTGCTCTGTTCTCATTGCCCTGGTTGATTATTTCTTTGCGTTTACATTTTTGATCTGAAGCGATCAGCATTTTACACTACAAAAAATCCTGCAATCCAGTGAAAAACTTCTTCCCCTTCCCTCACCCCCCTTGCTGCCTGGAATTCTGTCTTTTTGACACCATAGATGGATTGGCACACTAAAAGTATGTGTGTGCTTTCTTCTGATTTAATTGGATTTGCTGGTCTGAAATGTAGTATGTTTGCTAATTCCATAAACGAGCTACTGTAACTAAAATCAGACACTATAGACCAAAAAAAAAACAAAAAAAAAAAAAAAAAAAAAACACAAAAAAACAAAAAAAAAACCAAAAAAAAAACCCAAAAAACAAATTGCATTTTAGTCCAGAAGGGATATTTCCATGCTTTAAGGGTGGTCTCCCTTCTCCCTTTAAAATGTTCTTTAATCACTGTGTGTCTTGGTTAATATCCCTGTTTTTACAGTATTCCTGTGGTTTACATTCAGAGTTGGATAGGTGATGTTTTAATACACATTTTATTGTTTCGAGTCAAACCAGTTTCATTTTCCCTAGATTCTTTACCCACCGTTGATTGAAAGATTGGAAGTTTTATACTGTGATCTCACTAGTTGAAGGAAAAGATCTGCAGCCCAGGGTGGCTCTGAAAAAAACATTCTCAGAAAACTCTCTGCATTGTGCTTGTAGCACAACCCAACACTGAAATTTAAGGCCGTATTTCCATTTCCTTGTACTTGATGTGGGGCACCCAATTGTACTTATGTCCTGTGCTATTTCAGGGTCAAATGTGGGAGGTAAAAAAATTGTGTAGGAAACCTCAGCAAGGGGAGAAATTTCCCTCTGTAGAGATATGGTTGAATCTTTGCTGTATTCTGGAGGCTTCAATCACATTTTTGCTGTCTACCAACCAAAGGAATTCTTGCAGCAGTCAGATGCAAACCTTATGCAACACGACAGGTGCTAATCTTCCAGGAAATTCATCCTACATCCCACCCATTAAGGGAATTTTATGTAAAAATGGTTTAATGTCTCTTTAAAGGTGTCAGCAAGCATGTGAGGACCACACAGCTTGGGTTCCACTGCAAGTAATGGAGTGAAATTGTCTGCATAATTATTTTGGTTGGATTGAGAATCTGCAGCCCTCTCTTGCTGCAGGAAATAAACCTCTGTTAAAACCATATGGCAGAATTCTCAGAAGAGACGTGAGTGCAGGGCCACTTCTCTTCCACATCTCTAGGCAGAGCTGGAAAAAGTTGTTATGTTTGTGCATAATTAATCCTTCTTTTTCCTTGTGAGCAGACACAAAAGTGTCATTTTTAGCACATGTGAAGGTGCTGGTGTGTTTGTTTGCATACACACACAGACACACACACACACACGTACTCTTGCTTTCTTGCAAGAACTGAAGAAGCAAGAATTGGGGCTGCCTCGGAACAAAATTAGAGCCACGGAAGGAATGTACCGTCATGTGTACTCAGCAAACCTGCATAACTGAGGAACGCCGTCAGAACGAGTTATGCTTAAATTTGGGATAGGCAACGGGACTTTCAGAGACCACAACCAATGGAAAGGATGTTGCCTGGCTTTAGATGAGGCCACTGAGCGCACACACAAAGGGAAATGCAAAGGGCAGGTTTTATTTACAGTGCACCATGGAGCGCAAGTCCTGTGAGGAGCAGCTGAGGGAGCTGGGAAAGGGGCTCAGCCTGGAGCAAAGAAGGCTCAGGGGGAACCTTATTGCTCTCCACAGTCCCCTGACAGGAAGGGACAACCAGCTGGGGGTCAGTCTTTTCTCCCAGGCAACCAAACAGGACAAGAGGACACGGTCTTAAGCTGTGCCAGGGGAGGTTTAGACTGGACATTAGGAAGAAGTTTTTCCCAGAACGTGTGATTGAGCACTGGAATGGGCTGCCCAGGGAGGTGATGGAGTCACTGTCACTTGAGGTGTTTAAGGAAAGACTAGATGTGGCACTTAGTGTCATGGTCTAGTTGACAAGTCATAGTTGACAAACTATGACTAGGTCATAGTTTGGACTTGATGATCTCAAAGGTCTTTTCCAACTGAGTTGATTCTGTAAATGCCAAGGTGTGAAAATCTCAGAGTTTGGTTCAGTTGTCTTAACTTTCAAGTGAATGAGCGGTGACCTTCACTTTAAATTCACCAGCAACGGTGTGCAGCTGTTTATTTTAGGGAGGATTTATACCCCAAATCAACAAGAAAGCAAGAAACATTATCAAAATGTTTGCAAGCAGTAATACCAACCATTCTTAGATGTGTATCAAGAAACTTTATCACAGAAAAGCAAAACAGGAAAAAACACTTTTCAGTCTCAAATCCGAGTGATGTGCTGGAAGCAAATTACCCCTACACCTGGTGAGACAGTGAGGGTAAGGATAGATGTCCAGTCCAAATGATGCCATGGAATATCAGTATCATGGAAAGGGAGTGCATATTACAAGACATGTAATTTTAAACCACTATCATGTCAGAAATGCTGCCTGTTGCTGGGGGTTAGACTTGACAGCAGAAACCCTTGGCAGTAGTTGGGCCATTTAAATCCATCAGGCATGAGAAACTGGGTGCAGTCCTAGTCTAATGTTGGTCCTTTGATGAAAGGAGATCGCTAGTTTATGGCATCTTGTCAAGGAAGGAATAACTTATTTTGATTTCAAGACTGGTCAAGGATGGGGACACTGACAGCCAAAGTCCCTTGTGCTGCCGAAAAGAGAATAATTGCATGGACCTTGTGGGAAGCTGAACTGAAAGGACAAGAATTAATCCATCCTACCTGGAGAAGAGTTAAAAAACAGATTTCTTCCCTTTTCATAGTGCTGAACTCTCTGCAGACTTTTAGGGGAAAAAAAATCACTTTCTTTTTTTAAGTTTTGACTTCCTCAGAGTTTGTGTTGAAGCTGGAAAAAGTTTTCCATCCCTCTTTTCTGTTGTTGCCTTTTTATTTAATTTAAATTGGTTAGGACAGATGAGTTTTACTTATTAAAAAAACCAAGGCAAGGCACCACTAGAACATATCCAATTTCTTCAACATCACCAGGGTTGCTCATTTTACTTTTCTTGGACAAAAGGGAAGAGCACTTTGCATTCTTTTTTCCATCATTATTTGATGGAATAAAATCAGGGTTGTACTTGCAGAAGAAGGAAACTCTCCTATGTAAGCGTTGTCCTCTAATCCATGGAGCCAATGGCTGGAGCGTGCCTTATTTTCTTTGTGTAAAAAAAGCAAACAGTGGGGCTAAAAGGTAGACTAGAGAGCTCATACCTAAATTCCATAACTGAGGGATCAAGTTTTGGTCCTGCAGAGACAGAACAGTAACCATTACAGTAGGAGCAGCTATATTATTTCTTAAAATGAGTCATATGACATTAAAATCGAAGCAAATACTAAAATTTGAATCTGTACTAACTGTAAAGTCCTTAAGGCCAGGCTGTCTCCCACTAAATATGGTGGCAAAGCCTCTCTTCATGGCTCTGGTAAATGGCTTGGGCCCCAGATAATCCCATTTTTCCAATTGTAGGGTCATACATTTTTATCCTCTGAATTAAACAAGGATTTGCCACCCGCAGAATAAAACCCAAAGAAAGAAACTTACTTTAAATAGAACAAGCTATTGAGGTGATATTAATAGCGCAGGGATAATGAGTATTTCCAGAATTTAAGTACTTCAATGTTATTTCTGCCTGCTTTAGTAGAGCAGAATAAAATATCCTTGCCACTCTTGCATTGCAGGGATGTTTTCCACTGGTGCTCTGCAATGGATATCCAAACGTAATGACGTACCAAAAAATTAATAAAATAGAAATTATTCAAAACAGCCAGCCTTCACATCATGCCAGTAATGANCACACACACACAACTTTATGTATGTGCTTGTGCACCCCTTGAAAGCTATCAAGGGATCAGAGCTGCCATTTGAGCAACTTCTGTTTTTTGTAACTAGGCATTTACAGCTTCTGTTTCTTAGGTTTTCCTTTTTTCCAGAGGATTGTATCCACAGCATCATAGAGTCACCAAATGGTTTGGGTTTGAAGGGACCTTAAAGATCATCTCGTTCCAAGCCCCTGCCATGGGCAGGGACACCTTCCACTATCTCAGGCTGCTCTGAGCCCTGTCCAGGATGGCCTTGGACACTTCCAGGGATGGGGCAGCCACAGCTCCTCTGGGCACCCTGTGCCAGGGCCTCAGTATCCTCACAGGGAATAATTTCTCCCTAGAATATAGTTTAACTCTCCTCTCTTTCAGTTAAAAGCCATTTCCCCTTGTCCTATCACTCCAGGCCCTTGTCTAAAGCTCGTTTGCAGTCATGCCCAAGCAGAATCCTATTTATCAGTGAAAACATTAAGTAGTTACTTCAGAGTAAAAGTAAAGCCTGTGAGTTATAATCGACTTTTAAAAAATCCAGTTTGGGATTGTGCAGGTCAGGGGCCTGGTGACAAATCAGTTGTTTCCTTGTCTCATGTGCTATGTTCTGTCTGGTGACCAAAAAGTAATACCATCTTGAGTTCTCCTGGTGTGCGGGCAAGGGAGACTTGTGAATTCATAAATAAAACCCAGGTCCTTCTTGGACTGAGCTCCTCGGCCATGCTTTGAGGAGACCCCTACTTTCTTCTCAATCGGATGTAGCTGGAAGCAGTAGAAGAGGTATTTGGGGTTTCAGTGGGACGAGCTCCTGAGGAGCTCCGTGCAGGAGCAGCTGGAGCTGTGGGAGGGCAGGCACATCCTTCCTGCAGCACCGCAGCCTTTCCCAGGCTTTTCCCGGTGTCCACCCGCGCCGTTCTCTGCTCTCTGAATGGCATCACCCGCTGCTTGCCTTGGCCACCCTCCAGCATTCCCCCCACCCCGCATTCCTGGGGATTTGTTACCTTCTGCTAGCCAAACGCGCAGGCAACCGGGGCAGGGGGCGAGATTCATTCTCCGCGACTCTGCTTTCCTATTGTTTTGAAGTTCACGGGAGGCTCCCCGTCACTAAACAAACTTTAACAACTGTCGGCAGAAGGGTCAGCCCCCTGCCAGAGCCCTTCACAGAAATCTCACATTCCTGGCGGCCAAACGCGGTTGTGTCGCTGCCCTCCCTCCGCTCCGTCACCCATGGGGGCTTTTGTCGGAGGCATCGCCCCCGAGCAGGTTGAACACCTGGCTGAGGCACTGAATCAGCGACCTGCAGAGACTGTAAGGAAACGCTTAACTTTGGCCAGCAACGTGCATCTCAAGATTTTTGGGCATGACGCTAATAAAACAGCTGGCCTGGGGTAGAGACAGCCGTCCTCAGGGCTCAGGGAGTGTGAGATGAATGTATGCAGGGATGGAGTTTCTGTAGCAAGGTCTGAGTTTTGTGCAGCTCACAGCAGAAAGAAGCTTTTCTTTCCTTGCCACCAAAAAAGGCAAACAAAAAAACCCAAACACACCCCCCCCCCCAAAACAAGAAAACAAACCCCCCCAACAGAAACAACCAACCACCCTCAAACCCCCCCCCAAAAAAAAAAAAACAAACCAAAAAAACCAAAACCCCCACCCCCACCAGAGCTAATTATGAATTAAGCACTTTCAGGAAGAAATAATGTAAATAATGAGGCTGTCTTGTTGGAAAATCCCAGGATTTTATAGTCCACTGCATTGAGGAGTTCCCTATACTCTCATAGAAGACATAGCTTGTCCAAAGCCTTTGCTTCTGGGTTTAGTGTTTGGGGGTTTTCCCCAATAAATTTGTTGTTTTGGTGTCTCTTACTCTTCACACTGGCATGGAGAGAAGTTTTAACAAGAGAATGGACAGGGCTACTCTTTGTGGGACCATCTCTCTTTGAGTAACCAGCAGACACATAGATAAGAAAGGAACAACCAAAATAAATAATGGATTAGGATCTGAACCCTCACTGGGGCTTGGAGGAATACTGTCAAGAACTGGGTATGAAATTCTAGTTTTACTTTCTTTGTGTTTTTTGGGTTTTTGTTGTGTATTCCTCAAAAATTAGTGGACACACAGTCCTGCTCTCTAAATTAAAGGTGAAGTTAATTGTGTAAGAGCCACTGTGAGGCAAAGAAATTATAATTATGCTGAAGTTAGAGCTTTAGGAAACCCTGGAAAAGAGGGTTTAAGACCAGCATTTCCAAACCCCCACAGGTTCTCTGCAGTCAGGAATAGCTGAGCAGACATTGCCTGCATTTTGCTGTGCCCTTTTATGGCAGCTCAAGGTCCTGAGCTCTTTGCAGCATCAAGCCATCAGTTAGCAGGAGCTGCTGATTGCATGGGCTCACGTTCAAAGTATTGTGTACGTGACTTCACCGAGCACAGGCAATCACTCAGCCCCAGAACAGTAGGGCTAAGAGAAACCTCAGGCGACCTAGTCCATTTTTCCTCAGAGGAAGTATTAGATATACTTAGATCATCACTGACATCCGTCCAAATTTTTAAATCCTCCAGTACTGAGCCTTCCACTTACTTACCAAGTCTGGAGTTTGTGGGTTTTTTCCTTTATACTTAAAAAGGAGTTTGCTAATACTGTACATTAATCTCCTAAATCTCCTCTACATCAGCTGAAGGCAGCTTTTTCTTGTGCTGTTCTCAGTTGACACAGAGATCAATCGATTACCATTTTCTGTAGAGAACATTCTACTCTTATCATGTCCTTTCCTGCTCGTCTCTCTTCTAGACTAAACAAGTGTATTTCCTTCAACTTTTCCATGTTGCTCATGCTTTCTGAATCTGTTATCGCTCCTGTTGCTCTTCTCTGGATTCTCTCACATCTGTCTGCATCTTTCTTAGAGGGTGGTGTCCCACATTGGATAAAGCAGTCCAGCTGATGTCTCACCACTTCTGAGCAGCCTGTAATAGATACCTTCTATGTCTTGTATGCAACATGACCATTAATCTTTCCCAGAAATGCATTTACTTCATTCTTTTGAAAAAAACCAGAATGCTGTTTTTGACTCATATTCAACTTGCAACTCCTGGCCACCCCCAGATCTCCTCGGCAGTGCTGCTGGTTAACAGGTTTGTCATTGTGGTGCATTTGGCTTCTTGCTCCAAAGTGTAACACAAAGCACTTAACTTTTACTACGTGCCGTCTTACTAATGGTATGTCAAGCACAGTTTCTTTTCCTCGCTAAGTTCGTTCTGAATTCTGACCTATTTCTCCAAGCCTGAAGACTCCATCTTGCTGGAAAGTCATCTAAAAATTTTATAATTGTGCTTTGCATTGCATCATCCAAGTTGTTAAAGGAAGTATCAGATATTAATTGGCTGAGGATGCATAAAATACCTTCCATTTCAATACCAATAGTTATTGTCTGTGGGCAACTTTGTCACACCAAACCCTATCCATTCATCCTCTAGGGCTGTGTTTTATCCTTTAGATCACAGAATCATAGAATGGTTCTGGTTCAAAAGTACCTTGAAAACCTTTAAAAATCTCATTCCAACAGCCCCTGCCATGGGCAGGGACACATTCCACTAGACCAGGTTGCTCTAAGCCCCAGCAAACCTGGTTTTGAATGCTTCCAGGGTTGGGGCAGCCACAGCTTCTCCAGGCAACCGTTTCTAATATCTCACCACCCTCACAGAAAAGAATTCTTTCTTAATATCTAATCTAAATCTACCCTTTTCCTTTCTGTCAGAGACCTGAAAGCAGAAGTTAATCCACGTCAGCCTACGCCTGAGCCAGAAATACCCCTGCTGGCACTGGCTGAGAAAGGGGGAGCATAACAAGGGTTAAAAACTGCAGGACTCACCTGCAGGATTGTTGGCAACATCTTCGGGCCATCATTTCTTCTGTTAAGCCGGGCTGCAGTGTTTATATGCTGCTTAAGGCTGTCCTTCCTCAGAGCTTGCACATTATGTAGGTGCTTGTGCAAGAGCTCTGAGTACACAGAAAGTTGAACACCTCGTGTAGCATGAAAGTTGCCCCATAAACCCACTCATTGCCTGCAGCACCAGACATTTTACACATTTGCTAGTAAAAATAAGAGCAAAGAATAGTGTTAAGTGTAATTTTTATTGGGAAACCACCAATTCCTTATACCTTTCAGAAGGAAGAAAGGGAGGCATCCATCAAACTGTCATTACAAATTTGATGCCACAAACCTAAGCTCATGGAGCCGCCAGGAATCTGTAAACCTTTTAAAGGATACGCCTGTTTTTGACATTCAAAATAAAAAATCTTTATAGATTTTTGTGGAAAACACTGATGGGCCAGCAGCTAAATGACATTTTTCAGCAGTCAGACAGACTCCACACAAACTGAATAGATGTCCAGTTTTAGAAGGACAGGTAATTACTTTCTGTGCTATGCCCAGGAACAGAAAATACTTGGCCTGTTTTACTTACTGAGTAGGAAAAGAGGTTTGAGGGTGGTTGGTTGGGTGTTTGGTTTTTTGGGGTTTTGTTTTGTTTTGGTTTGGTTTGGTTTTTTTTCCTAAAGGCTGCTACATCCTGGCTTCTGCCTCCATATAGCCTGAATGTAGGTGCCCTTTATATAACAATAACTTGATACTACTCAAAATACTTGGCACTGCAAGCAGGAGAGTGGAATGCAGCAAGAACACTTTAGCAGGTCTGAGGGTGAGTAAACTCCAGCAGTTTTGGAAGGAGAGGACAGAGTTTTCAGTGTATGTCTCTGCCTTACTTGGCATTTGCCGACAATAAGAACACAAGGATTAACATAGCAGACTCCGTTTATTACACTTGGGTGGATAAAGCAATTATCTGTCTATCACGGCTGTAGTAAATTATGCAACAGCATTAACATGGGTGGATACGTGGATAAATGCTACTCTGCCACAGAGGGTGCTGATACACAAGATAATCCTTCAAGCTGAACTTGTAAAGACTGTTTTCTTTCAGAGTTTAGCTCATGTTACCCACCAGTGTAGATTGAAATGGCGTTTTTTAAAAATTTTTTAACCACGTTTTCAGGTTTCTTTAGCCATCTGAATTGTATTAGCAAGGTTACTTTAGAAATATCCTGCTTTATTCAAGTCTAAACAGTCTGCTTAAAACCTGCTGCATGGATATAAACACAGTAGTTTTCTAACACAGCAAAACAATCTGTTGAAAGATAGCAAACACACACACATCCATCTATTATTGCTTAGCTGTTGTGTCTTCCATGCCTGAATTCCCACTGTAACCGCAGTGTTCAGCGTGCAGTGTGCTCCTGGTTTTGGGGGTGTAAAACAAAACCAGAAATGAAAATGCACCTATTGATGTCTAGAGAGCAGTGCAGCATCCAAGAGCTCTATGCTAGATTTAAACTAAGCGCCTTAAGTCTGGTTTAATGGCTGTGTTTACATCATCCTCCCCCCCCCCTCCTCACACACCCCTTCTCATTCTTTTAAAGTAATCAGGTTTCACAAGCGTTAAGAAAACCATCCCCTCCTGCCAGCTGGAGGGAAGCCAGTTCAAGGAGATTTTTTTTTCTCTCCCCTTCTTTGCCTCCTTCCTCACTATGATCTTTACTGCCTGGTTCTGCAGCCAACAAGCAGCAGGAATTGGTGGGATATTTGCAGGACAGCTTCCTTCTTGGGGCGGGGGGGGNNNGCGGGGTGGGCTTGGGGGGGGGGGGGGGGGGGGGGGGGGGGCCCAGACACCTTACTCCTCAAAGATTTTGCTGCATTCATGAGGATGATAAATCAGAACAAGGAGCTCTTGAGCTTTTCGGGACCTCCCTTGCTCTCCCTCATCCCTGCTTCTGATGAAAAAAGGGGGAGGAGGAGGGGGAGAGCGTAACAGATACCAGCGTGCAAACGGAGCTAAGGCAGGGACCGAGACTTGCGTGACAGTCTCTGTTTATGTGAGTTGTCTTTAATGTCTCCAAGAGGCCATGCCAGCAATGTTTAGCTGGTTTCCTGGCACACGTGAACACAGATTCCTTTATGTTCATCAGAGATGGATAAAGGTGAAGGCAGAGCATCGTGGCACAAGGGGGTCCCACCTGTTCCTTCCCTGACCTGGCCTGTTTGGGCTGATGATCCCATGGCATGTTGTTCACATTTGCAGAACAAACTTCAAAATCCTAATCAGAATTTTAAACTTTTTCAAAAAGAAGAGAGAAAGGAACAGCCCCACTGCTGCAGCAAGGGGAGACCTGGCTCATTCACCTGGAGCACAGAGTCGAGGCAGAGGACTGCATGAGTCCTGCAGCTCTGGGATACATCACAGGGTAGGAGGGAATTGGTGCAAAAGCAAGCCCACTCGAGCCCTTTCCTGCTCAGCCTGTCCCTTTTCTCAATGCACTGTTTTGGTTTCACTAGTTAAATCTTTGTATTTTGCTGCTTTAACACACTTTCCCGTCTGCAGTGCCTGGCCAGCTCCAGTGCCTCGGCCCCTGCCACCTGCCCCCATCAGTCCCTTGGCTGCCAGACAAGCAGCCTGGAGCCCTGCTCCAAAGAGGCATTTTTCACCTCTCTGTATAGAGCAATTCTGCGAGCAGGAGCCTCCTTTGCAGCTGTTGCTGAAAACCCTCCAGCCTCTGGGTCTACCTTTCAGCTTGGTCTGTGCTCTTCATATCCCCCAGCTGTACTTTGGAAAGCACTTTGTGTCCTCAAAATCTTTACAGTCATCCCCACAGGTGCAGAGTGACACAGGTTAGACCCCCCATTGGTCATTTCCTCTTACCCTTCCTGCCCCTTCCTCCCTTCAGCCTACCCTTTTTGTCCTGTGCTGGGTGGGCTGAGGAAAGGGGACATTTCCTTTGCTCCCTGTACATCGGTGTGGAGATGGCCATGGACACCGAAGATGCTCCACCTTGCTTGTGGAGCAAGCGCTGGAACCTCAGAGCTGAGGTTCCAACCTGCCTCTGCTCCCCCAGGACAGGAGCCACAGCTCTGGGAAGATGGCAATGTCACTGGTTCCCCCAGGATCTGGATCTGGCTATTTTGAACCCATCACAGCAGTCTGCAGAGCAGGGGTCAGGGAGGAGGGGCTCATTAGGATTTTGGCAAATGGATACACATTAGATCTGTTTCACACAGAGCTCCTCCACAGTGTGTATTCGTCTGTCTTTATTATTTCCTTTTCTCTGCAGTAGTTGCAGGTACAGGCCTTAGCAACTTTTGGCAAAAAATATGTCTTTTTTAGGAACAAAAAGAGACAGGGGCTGTTTTTCTGCCTGCGCCTGAGTGACTCCTGTTGGCACGAACAAGGCTCTGTGTACAGTCAGGAGAATAAGCTCCCAGTCTAATGCAAACTGGTGCCCTCAGCTATTTAAAAAACAAACTTTTTTTTTTTTCTTCATTGAGTGAATTAACTACAGTTACTGTACCTATGTAGCTCCTTGTTTTATGAACTATAAGAACCTTTCCTATGCACAGCCTATGGCCTAATTATGTAATTATGTCTCTTGGGTGGATTATATTTTTCTTCTCATAATTGTGTCTTTACCTAAGAGACTGGAAGGGTTCCAAGCTTTCTCCTTTCCTGGGCAAAAATTGTTTGGCTCTTGTGTTTTGGGGTTTTTTCCATGAACTTTGGATTGGGTGCATTCAGTAGGATTAGGTGGGGAGAAATCAGCCCTGGGTGACAATTTGTCACAAGACAAGGAACACAAGGGGGATCCTCATTAATTTCTTTGGAGGTTTTTTCCTTGCAAAGAGCTAATGTGAATCTTCTGGGCTTTGGGTTTATGGTTCCCTTATTTTTGCCTCTAGTGCATAGATTGACACTGCTTTAGAGTGACATCTTGCTGTAGTAAAGTATTGTCTGAAATTTGCAACAGAACAGTGAATATTTTTGCTTCACGCTGAATGCTCAGCATTACTCAGTCCCTGCACAACAGCAGTTAGGAAGCCTTAGGTTCAGATCTCAACTCCTTTACTGTGGCATAAATGTGGGTCCTTTGAGTTCAGCTCTATCAGCCTATAGCTGAACTCAGTCAAGCTCCTATCAGTACTTTCCAGTTACCCCTGATCCACAGGACCAAACAGGATGAAATGCATGTAGGCCTACAGAGAGAATTTAAGGAGGGTTTGTCATGAAATTCAGAGGACAGGTAGCTTGTCTTTTTTTGTGGTGTGAAATTGTCTTCTACAATGTGTATGCAGAAGAGTACACTCTGCAATGTACACTGGAATGCTGCTGGTGTTCCAGTGTTAAAAGAGAAAAAATCAGAGGGCTCGTCTCAAAGACTTATAGGGTTAGTAGGAAAATATATGCCCAGTCTTTACCTTTTTAAAGCACTTCACCGTTGGAGAACAGTGGGAATAATCAAAACTTGGGCTCTTAATCTTTATTGTGTTTTTCTCGGAGTCAAGAGACAGAGGTGCACAGACCACAAATTCACAGGTCATGAACCAGGTGATTCTTCTTTCTGCCACCCCCTAAACTGAATGAAGAAAAGTCCCTTTTCCAGTAGGTTCACTAAATCCAGAAATCTTGAAATCCTTGGTTACTAGCCTTTGAGTTCAAAGAATTTTTGTCTGCCTTTTCCAGCTGTAGTCGCTCCATGGAATGATTCCAAACTTCACTGTCTGGTGCTGAGCGTATTCGTGACATAGAGCAAACAGAGGCCATTGTGGCAGCTCACAATGGGCCATCACCCTGCATTCTGCTTGGGATGTCCTAGAAAATGTGTCTCCAGTAGGTCACAGCCCAGGCTCTTCCTGCCATAACCTTTCTGCTATCCCTTGGCTTTTTTTTATGGAAGCACCTGACTCCCATGATACTTCTCCTTGTTAAAGCAAAAGCAGAAAAATATAGAACTGGGTGATGACTGAAAATAGCTAACCCAGTGGAGAGTGATAAAAGCATCTGCTGAAAATCTGGTAACCATATCTCCTGGGTACCAGGAAAAAAAAAAAATAAAACCACACAAAAAAGCTGGTGGGTGGTGTACACGGTACAAAGAAAGGGAGTCCCTGAGTGTCAGCATCTGGCAAGGCCACGTGTAGAATAATCTGATTAGTTTTCAGTTCCACACCCACAAGCTGAAAGATAAAAACGCACACCCCTCCTCCCTGAGGAGGTAAAAGTCTTCAAGCATCAACACCACATTTACATTCTGCAAGTCAGCCTCTTCCACAGCCCGATTTACATCTTGCCTTCTCCAGCAGAGCAGTGGAAGTTCAGTGATGAGAGAGGAGCTCACGTCCCTTTCCAGTTACCACATTCAGCAGACTCGAGATTGCCTTGCTTTGATCTGGGAGACAGTCCTTTGCTTGGTTTAAACTGAAATGATTAAGCTGGAGATGAAGACTCCTCACATCTTCTGCCATGCCTGGGATGTGATAATTGAATATCAGCTTCCATGAGCCACATGAACATGTTCTGAGGCCGTGCTGGGCTGGCGAGCAGAAGCAGCAGCACAGGCACTGACTGGCTGGCTGCAGTTTTCACTGCCCTTATAGCACTCTCAGTACTGATTTCTAGCTTGATTTATGTAAAACAGCCAAAATTGGCACTGGAGAGGATTAATGACAATTAATGACAAAAACATACTCAGGTTGGTGTTTGACTTGAAACAGTTGAGTAGTGGTGAAAGATCAGAATATTTCATGTTATTTTGGAGCAAACACTGGATTTCTGATATCCAGTGTGTGTTGTACTGTGCCAGCAGACAAATCAGAACAGCTTGTTTAGCTCTTGACTGTGAACTCTCAGTTTTTCTCATCTCTTTCCCATCTCCTCACCCGTGACCTGGTCTTTTTCAGTGGCACTGGGTCCCGTTCTTAGTCAGAGACTCATGGGTCATCTTCCATTTATTTTTGACCACATTTAGCATCCAAGACTGCTTATGTCCACAAGCTTTTTGTTTTTTTTTTTTTTCTCCAAGCTAAATCCAGTCTACAAATTCATCTTGCAAGAGAGCAACAGGCACTAAATGCAGTGTTGCAGGCATTGGGGTAGCTGTAACTCTATTTTATTCTACTCTTCACATCACTTTTATATT
The DNA here is from genome assembly GCA_013396955.1 of Regulus satrapa. NCBI lineage: Eukaryota > Metazoa > Chordata > Aves > Passeriformes > Regulidae > Regulus > Regulus satrapa. Next base: position 173,555 of record VWZN01022032.1, on the reverse strand, counting down.
GCTTTTTTATGTACTCACTGCTGCAGCAGATCATGGATTCTCCCTCAGCTATCCACACTTGCTACCCTAATCTTTTTTCCTGAAATAAAATTGCACTGCAGTTCTGAGACTGAGGAACACAGCTTTTCTTAGCACACTCCCCTGGGATCAGGAATTTCTCTGTCAACGGACACATATATCAATGAGAGATGAAAAGCAGCTTGTGGAATGAGTTTTAAACATGTATCACATATTTCATTGCTGCTGCTTATGTGCTACTCAGAAGGTCTTTCTAAAGTGTTTTCATCCCATACCTCACAGCTCCTCCATACATAACAGGAATTTTTTTTTTCTACACAGAAATCAAGGCAGGGCATTTATTTAAGTTGCCCACATGCCTTTGTGAGCACCTCCTGAATACAAAGATTTTGTTGAGCTTCCTGCTTACTTTCAGTGTGAGCATGTCTCAGCCTTTATCAAAGCAGAGTAACCCATAATGTGCAAAGCTGCAATGTCATCTTGTCTCCCTGGGATATTTCGCTCAGGGACTGTGGCTCCTTCTGTGGATCCCTTTGTCACAACATGACTCCCTGTTACAACTCTAAATTTTAAATGTCCAGAAGGGGAAGGCAAGTCTGCCTTTGGCCCCTTGCTGGTTTCTGGGGACTTGCAGTTCCATTGATGCCTGGGGTCTTCCAGATGTGCATAAGATGTGCGTAGAGCTCTCTCTTCCCCACTTTTTTTTTCTTTTTTTTTGGGGGGGAGGGGGGTGGATGGGGGAGAAGTGGCAACACCCAAACCCACACATCTATAGATCATTTCAATTCAACCAGATGTGGATTTTTTTTTTCTTTTTCCTGTATGCCCCTTCTTTTTTTTCCTCTCTCTCCCTTTTTTTTTTTTTTTTTTTTTTGGCCTTTTTTCCCCCTGCCTATCCCAAAGTGCTCTGTTATCCAGAGCTCTGCTATAATACAGCTAATTAAGTATAAACTCTCTTCTAACAAAGCTATGTGTGTCCAAACAGAATGTGATGAAAACAAAGCTGAGGGTTATCTGGGATGGGTTAGTGCAGGAGTGGTGGTGATCTGTGTAATAAGTTGTTTGTTGAGTTACCTGAAGAAATAGATTATGCACCAGTTTGTTAGTGTTTCTTTAGCTTAAAAGTCACTACATGAACATAGAACAGGATTTTTTCTACAGAAATTCTAAATAAAATTCACTTTGGGACTGAATTCATTCCCAGCTAAAATCAACTCTGGTGTGTGAGACGAGATGGGCTGATCTCATTTGCCTTATTTTGGGACCTCTTGAATTTCACAGAATCCCAGAATGGTTTAAGTTGAAAGGACACTTAAAGATCATCTCCTTCCAACCCCTTGCCATGGGGGGGCATACCTTCCGCTATCCCAGGTGGCTCAATTTGCCAAAGCATGATCAGGAATGAGCAGAAGAGAAAACGGGAGGGAAAGGAAATGTCTTTAAAAAACAGAGGGGAAAATATGACTGGCAAAGGGAAAAGCAAATGCATAAAATTTGTGGAGGAAAAGAAGAGGGAGAAATCCCAAGAGAATACTGACTGCACGTGCGTGTAAAAGTCATTTTTTCATGCATTAGATTTAGCAGCACCCAACTTGTACAAATCTTAGTTAAAATGGATTGAGAATATAATGCTGAAGACTAGAACTTGGATGTTACCCTGTTAATGAAGCTGCTATTATGGAGTTTTTACAAGCCCACCACAAATCATTCCCTATTTAAAGTGATCAATGCTTTTTGAAGAGAAGAGCAGGCACCCATGGCAGCTCTAACAAGGAACAGCACTAAGGAGAAGGCTTCTCCCTACCCTGTGCTTTTAGATTGAGTCATTACAGGGGAGAAAATCCAGACTTCAAAGTACCAAATTATGGGTCAACTAATTATTTTTTTTTAATTGCTAGAGAACTTTCTCCATAGTTAAATCCCATCAAGTTCCCCCTCATTTCCCAAACCTGAATCCTTCTCTAGTCTAGTTCTAAGACTTCTCTGAATCCAGTTTGGATTTATTTAGTTTGGATATTGCATTGCCTGTGTGCCATGTTGGCACTGTGGTACCAATTCCACTCAGTACTGTGGTGCCAATTACTATTAAAAATCTTTTATTTTTTTGTTTTAGCAGTGGTAGCCTGAATTCAGTGCTTCATTTCTGCTTTCTGAAATAAATTAAACAGTATTGAAATTGGTTCTATGGCCCAAAGACTGATGGGACAATCTTCCCATGTCTGCAGAGCTGAACTCTTGTTCATCCAGAAAGATGGCTGTACTCATACTGCTGAGGGTCAACACAGATTATCTCAAGCCACTGCTGATTATTTTGATGGGTTCAACCCCAAACCCTACCAGGGACCTTTCCTATTGTTAAAAACATAAAAATATCCCCCCTCCCAGTTATTGCTTGTGCCTGTGCCCAGGCACTGCATATAGGGATGGAAGCAGATGTGGTTCTGGGTTGAAATAAGGGGTCTGGGCCCCCCTTTCAGCTCTGCCAGAGGCTTTTTGTGTGACCTTGATCTGTAACTCAGGGTAAGCTTCATTCCATTTAACGTTGACTAATGGTGAGGGTGTCTAATTAAACCAGTCATGTGTGCTCCCTCTCTGATCAGAGAAGGAAGAGAAAGCAAATTCAGGAGGTGAATCATGCCGTTTTAAGGCTAGTGTCAGAGACAAATGAGATGAATTGCCCTCTGGAAGTAGCTATTTCTTTCCATTAACTGAAGAGGAAGTCTACATTAGAAGAGTTTAGACTAGATGCCTGATTTATGAATGGCTGAAGTTAAGTAAAATTAGTCCTGTCCTTAATCTCTATGCATGCCTGTTTCTCCATGTGCTGGATGATAGAAATAACACCTCCTGCACCTCACGTTCAAAGGCACCATTGGAAAAGGAGCATCCTTGGGGAAAGAAATTAAACCTAGGATCAAAACTACAACCATTGGAGAAGCAAAGCCCTTGCTCTTGAAACATCTCAATGACAACATGAGCAGGACCATTGGGGGCATCCCAGTGCTTTTGCCATTTTCCCTCTTGATATTTTGACAGCAAAACACCCCTAAATGAATACTCCAAGTATAGCCAGGGGCAGCAGACCTGTTTTGGTCCAGTGCAGTGGGAGCACTGAGGAAGGCTGACCAGGCAAGGATGTGACACTTACAGTCCTGGCCAGCAGCCTTGGAGGTTTTCCTTGGATACTGCTCTTCTCAACTGACAGGGACTAATTACTTTTTGGAAAATCTCTCAGAGGAATGAAAGCTAATGACTAGCTATAACTAGAGTTAAAGGAAAAAAAAATAGGGGAGAAGAAAAGATAGCATTTTCTTAGCAAAAATCCACAGTATAAACCAGGCATGGAGTAATTGTTCTAGTTGATAAGTTGTATGTACGTATGAGGCTTGCTTTTGGAAGGAAAATTTTGCCTCTTTATCTACTTCGGGTAGTTAAAGCAGAAAGAAGAAAAAAAAAGAGACAAAAATTACCTTGTGTGGGTGTCCTGATAAGTGCTTATTTTGATCCAAATTGTAATTTGTTACATGTGTATGGGCACAGCTGTGCTCGATAAGGCTTTCACCAGAACAACCATGTCCAAAACATAACCCCCTCACAATGTTTCTGTGTTACTGGGGGTAGCTGAGATACCTGTAAATCCATTAGATCTAATTACAGGTCCTTAGAGACCATTTTTTGATTGGTTTTTTTTTTTTTTTTTTTGGGGGGGGGGGTGTGTTAAAGTACTAAATCTTGTTATTAACGCTTTTATTTTATGATTTGCTGTTTCCAGGGCACAGACAGAAGCTTGATGACTCTAAACCTAGTTTGTTCTCTGAACGCCTCAGTGATTTAGGGCGCATTCCTCATCCCAGTATGAGAGTAGGGGTCCCGACCCAGAGCCCACGGCCCTCTCTGAACTCTGCACCAAGTCCTTTTAATCCACAAGGACAGAGTCAGATTACAGGTAAGAGACAGAAACATAGGTTTGGCTTGCACAGGCATTGGTCGTAATTGCTTATGGATATTTGTGTCTCAGCTGCAGTCAAAGAGGCAATTACAGAGTGGGGGATGTTCTCCAAGCAAAGCTAGGTGGGAAGTGGATTTTTTGATAGTGCTTGAAACTGAAAAGGTCTTGGGGGATTTTGGGGTGTTTTTTGGTTTTTTTTTCCTTTTTTTTGTTTTTGGTTTTTTGTTTTTTGGGTTTTTTTTATCTATTTTTGCCATAAATCTAAAATACTCAATCCAGGTCATTTGAGTAGGGATCTGGTGAAATTCTAACTGCCACGTTGCTCTGCCTTCTCCATCTTGCAATAGTACCTTTAGTGTACAATATTTTTGCCATTTTTATTCAGCCTTGTTATTTTGCATTCGTGTTAAGAGAAGCTGCCAGCATTTAATGGGGGTTTTTTTTGGAATAATAATACAATCTTCTTGCATGGTGGCTTCCTTCCACCATCAATGCTGACCACGGTTACAATAAACGAACTGGCTTATGGAGAAATCTCCAAAGGTTGCTTGTGAGGGTTGTATGCAACATTTATGATTGCATGATGAGCTACAGATTTCATTGTGCTGAGAGAAATCATAAAGCACCCACCATGTGTCACAGATTAGAAGGCTGAAATAAGATGTTTAACTGCAGCTATGCCAGAAGTTTCCAGCAAAACCGTGAAGCCTACAGAATAAACCAATGCTGTTTTTTCTGAAGTCAGAGCTCCTTAAATATTTCAAAAGAGTTTCAAAACAACTTCTATCTAACTTTGGTCATTTATAGATTTTAAATTTATGATGACATTTTTGCATCTCTCCGGGATGTAAAGACATGTTACCCCAGACCAATTGTTAGAATTGTTGAAGAACTTCACCTAGATGCAAGTTTGTCAACAAAGCTCTTGGCTCAATTCCCTAGCCTGATTTAATACACTTCTGCTGCTACAGTAGCATCCACAGCAGAGTCCTTTGCCAGCATTATGCACCAACATTCCTTTCCTGGTAAAGCACTCCTAGTATAGGCATAGTCTTTGAGTCAACCTAGGAAGATTTCTAGTTTCATGTTTCAAGTGGTTTTGACATGATACCAGCTGAAACTTAGCGGTTTTAACAAAGTGTTGTGGCTTTCTTCTTCTTTCTTTTCCTTCTTTTTTTTTAAAGTTCAACCAGTTTATTAATTTGCAGTAAGAAAGAGAAGTGAGTTAATTTGAACCCAAAGTGCTCAAGGAATTGCAACAGGTAAAAAATTGTTCCCATGAGCTGTTGCAAGTTCTCCCAGATCTAGAAGTCTAACTTTAACTAGAGTAAAATGTTTATAATATATTAAATATGTTGATTGTACCCATTACATGGTACCTGCTGCCCCCCAGCTTCACAGAGCAGGGTTTTTTGGCTAGGCTTCATTGTATGTTTTATTCATTGGACATGTGAAGTCAGGGTTCTTGTGCATATCATTTTCTGGGTAAGAACTGGTAACTAAAACACAGTATTTTTTTCTAACCAAGTCTTCTGTCTGGAAATGTTTGTAGACGTAGTTCCCAAGAAAGCAGGGGGAAATCCAGGCCATAAGCAGTTTTTTTTTCCTTCTTCCTTGTGCCTCCATAGTTTACCTATTGTGCAACACTGTATCTAGGAGCTAAAGAGGGTGGAATTCTTCCTGACCCCATCTGGTGATCAGCTTATGCCCTGAAGCACAAGAACTGAGATCCCCTTGTAATTTTTTTCCTAACTAAGTGTAACCTCATATGCTGCTCTCCTTCACATAAACGCCTCCTGTAGAAAATGTTCTGCTGGCTTTGATTAATAGACTACTTCTTAGCCTCGTTATGAGGCAACAGCAGCATTAACAGATCTGGGAGATGAAACATTCAGATGAACTTTCAATAAGCCTGACTGGAAACAAAGCTGTGTGTCATTCCCTGCCTTCTCTGCAAATTTAAGGCAGCAGTTCAAAGCACCAGCTGAGACTTCATCAAGAGAGGGAAGATGCAGTGCTGGTAGGGCAGAGGAAAGTGAGCTGAGCTGAGCTGAGCTGAGCTGAGCTGAGCTGAGCTGAGCTGAGGGATGCGGGCTGGATTTCCCATCTCTTGTAGATTATGTGCTTTTATTGTTGGATAAATTCAAGGTTATGGGATACATTAGAATCCCAAATTCCTCTAATTTCCTGCAAAATGGTGAGGACTCTGTAGTGAATAAGTAGTCTGATATCAGTATTTTTGATGTTGTTTCCCACCCTGGCCTCCTCCTCAGTTTAGAAAAGTCCAACTGCCAGTTCCCCATTTGCTCTCTGGTGGCCATCCCATTTAATTAGGTGATTGGTGTGAGCATGATACATGAGTGCAAGCTCTGGGAATTGCACTGGCTTTCCACCAGGCTATTGGGTGCTCTTCAGGACCTTGACTGTAATCTGTACAGCTCAGTGCTCTGATGTTCCACCAAAGTACTGGGATGCTTTTTGCAGACAGTCCCTACTCTGGGATCCTTCCTGTGGGATGAATGGGTCCTCTTTGCTATACAAATCATGTCATGGAGAGATAAAGGTGATGCCAGGGACGAGGTGTTTGATCGGGTGTTGAGTGGGAAATTGCTGAATGTCCCCCTGCTTGGTGTGTTGGTAGGGAGTGAGGTGCTTGGGCTGTCCTTCACCACCAGTTTCCTTGTTGTAGTGGAATACTTAGAATGCCACTGGCTTCTTAACATAAGCACTGCCTTGGGTATATGTTAAAAGGGGAAGAGACCCTTCTGTCTGAAAACCAGGAGTTTTTAATTACCTTTGTTGGAATTAGCCAAGCATTCCTTTAGAAAGACCATGGGTTTGTTATCTCTTTACATAGTTATTGTATAGGGAAAATAATATATTTCTAATAACTGGAACAGTAAATACTGGTTTCCTACACAAAATCCATATTATTGCTAGTAAGCACATAAACGTTTTGCTTCGTTCCACTTGAGGCCTTGCATAGCCATTGCATGATTAAACAGACATATTATTTAAAACCTGGCTGACCCACACCTGAGTCTGAAAGAACTCAGCACTTTAGGGTTCACTCTTATATTTCTTTTCTCTGTCTAGGTTTATTTTCCTGGAGTATCAGAGTACAGGTTGTTCAAATCACAGCATAGTCCTTAACCTACCACAGGACTGGGCTGTGCAGGACAAGGCACAGAGTTGCCCTTATTCAACATGGCATTTTAACTAGGATTCAGCCAAAGCTACATCGAAAGGTGATTAAAAAACAAATGGTCCAATAAGCAGCTGCCTTTGCTGAGGCAGTGCAGATCCAATTTGAACCCTGCTTGCTGCCCGTAAATCAGGAATCCTGTCCGTTCACATTTGGTCACTGGTATATTTGCTTTTTTATTTTTTTTCCCTTTTCCTCACAGGCTCATGCAACTTGTTCATGTATCCAGTTACATTCCCATTCAGACACTGAGCTATTACATCAGTGTTCCAGTATGAGATGAGGAAAATTTGTTTGGTT
>VWZN01022032.1:134309-161981 GCA_013396955.1 Regulus satrapa | reverse complement strand
GGTTTTTTTTTTTTTTTTTTTTTTTGCTTGAAGGAAGTATCTGCTTTCCAGACATTCCTTCAAACAAATCTTGTCTGAAGAGAAATAATAAACAAGAAGTAGCTGAAACTACAAGGTTTTGCTGTGTGGAAGAGTAGGGAAAGGAGTTTAAAAAAGAAAAAAAAAAAAAAAGTTGAATTTCCTGAAAAAGAGCCTTTGCTTATGCCATGTGGATGTCACATTGCTGTCTACAAAGCAGGGCTTTAGCACAATGTTCTGATAGAGCAGGTTCTCCAAGTTAAATGGACTTGTGCTTCTCTGAAAACACTGGGAAGGGTTTGAAAGGATGGGTTACAATTTCTGTGAGCTGGTTGAGATACAGTTTTCTGTTTATTGTGTCCCAAACAAACATTGGAAGTGCTTTGTTTTTGTCGAAGGACAAAATTTGTAAGGAAATAAAAATCATAATTTATGAATTATCCAGTGGTATCTTTATCGCCAGATATTAACTGGGAGTAAATGGTTTATAAATCCAAACATCAGTGTGCAAGACTAGGTCTCCTTCTAGCAGTGCTTCAGCAAAAAATGAACTGTGTTTATCCTAAAAATCATTTCCTCCATAATGAGCTGTTTCAAATACATCTAAAGGTATCATTAGCTCCTGATAGTTATCCCAAGCCATTTGGTTTCCTATTTTGCAGTTGAGGGTACTGTAAGTAATTGGGCCAGCATCCAAATGTGACATTTTTTTGACAGATGCTGATAAGATTAATGAATTTTTTCTCCTTGGCTAGTAATTTCAGCACTGAAAACACTAATGTGGGATGTTTGAACTGGATAACAGCTTGACAGGCCTGCAAAGTGCTGACTGTAGAGTCTACCCACCTCTGAAGGCCACAGCCTTAGGTTGTGCCAGGGGAGATTTAGATTGGATCTTACAAAAATTTTCTTCACTGAAAGGTTGTTCGGGCTTTGGAACAGGCTGCCCAGGGAGGTAGTGGAGTCACCAGCTCTGGAAGTGCTTAAAAATCTCATAGCTGTGACACTTAGGGACATGGTTTAGTGGTGGACCTGGCAGCGCTGGAATCAGTGGCCTTAGAAGTCTTTTCTAACTGTAATGTTTCTACAATTCCATGATTCCATGAAGTGCATCTTCTATGATCAGACATGGGGCTCATCCTTGTTGTCTGCTTCTCTTTCTGATTCCTTGAGGACTGGCAACTCTTGGTATAACATGTTGGAAGACAGACACCAGGAATTTGTATCACAGCTTCTAGATCTTTCAAAACTCTGCTCTCTGGTCTGTTAATTCCCCACAGAAATCATTCTGGGGAGGGAAAAGCACAGACCAAGACTTGAAAGGGCTGAATGTTGAGGAGCAAGTTATGTTTCATTGCATTCTCACTCATAGTGTGAGTAGTACACTTGTAGTACTGGTGTATGTATGTTCAGTAATCCCACTTCTTTCAATTAGGCTGTTGATACCCTAAAATTTCTCTTCCTTTTAAAAAGAATTTATCTTTTTTTTTTTTCTGTTTGTTTCTTTTTTTTTTTTCCCCCTAGACCCCAGGCAGGCGCAGTCATCCCCGCCATGGTCCTATGACCAGTCTTACCCATCCTACTTGAGCCAGATGACTTCACCGTCCATTCACTCCACAACTCCCCTGTCCTCCACTCGAGGCACGGGACTTCCAGCCATTACCGATGTGCCCAGACGCCTCTCAGGTAAAGACTCTGTTTTGCCTAAAACAATTATGCAGAGAGGAACAGGACTGGCAGCAGCTGCCTCCGTGGCCTCAGACAAACCCTGGCAAGGAGACCAAACCTCAGCAGTGGTACCAGAGTTCCTGCATGGCAGGCAGGATTCAAAATCACTTTTTTTTTCTATGTGGAAGAGCTGCTCTGTTGCTCTGAACATGTCTCTCTTGAATAACTTTAGGTCCGTTTCAAATCAGATTATTTTAAAATTGTGAACCTGATTTGCAAACAAATTCTCTTTTTTTTATTTTTTTTTAAATTTCCCCTACAAAAGGATGTTTACTTGCACATAATTAGGCACTAGCACAGATTGACCAGAAAACCAGTGGCTGCCCCATCCCTGGAAGTGTTCATGGCCAGGTTGGATGGGGCTTAGAACAACCTGGTCTAGTAGATGTCCCTGCACATGGCAGGGGAGTTGGAACAAGATGATCTTAAGGTCCTTTCCAACCCAAACCATTCTGTGATCCTCTCATTTTTTGTTGCTTTACCTTTGTGGTGTGTGTGTTGTCAGGTATCCTGACAGACAGATGCCTTTATTTCTTCAGCAGTTAAGGCTGAGGTTCATTCTCCTGCATTTCAATCCAGTAGCTCAAGAAAGATTGTTTCCTTAGTTAATATGTACTTAAGAGGCCTATCAGAAGCAAGCTGAGTCACTTAAAGGTAAAGATTGGACAAATTGTGTTTTGGAATGATGCAGGAGGGAGGAAATACATTTAGGAACATAGACAAGACAGTAGTGAGGAACTGAGACTTTTTTTACCAAGCAAATGCACATTTATATATTGCACAATTCACCTCTAAATGGTCTCAGTGATAAAACCATCTGTGTAAAGTAATCTGATTGCCCCAAAGTAAGAGAGAGCCTGTCATGGCACACAGTCACCTTGTAGCTCTTGCCAAAAATGAGGAACCTTAGGGGAGGGAGGCTTAGTCTTAAAACTCCAACCTTGCAACTGTGGAAATATTAGCAGCGTATGCCAAAAAAGCATGTGTAATGTAAAGAGAGCTTTTATGATTCATTAATGAAAACCAAAGAATCAGTCTTATTACATCTATTTTTTGCATGTTTGCAAGATATTATTATAATCTTGGATGCTGCTGCCATGCACCTGTTTGATTCCCAGCCAGGTGAATTTCTTGCTGTTGTGTTTTCCCCTTCCACCAAGCTCATAGCACTGGAAATGTCGATCCCTCCACTGAGCTGCATCCCTGACAAGCTGAACTGCAGCCAGCAGGCATGGAGGATTTGATTAGCGTAGACTCCTTGATTTCTTTCATCTTGGAGGAGGGAAGCTTTGTTTCTCAAACAAACAGCTGCAAACCCCTCTGCAGCCTTAGCGCACTTCATCTCTGCGCACATCTCTGCCTTCACAGAGATGCCAAAGATCTCCACGTGGGCCGAGGGTTGGGGGTTTTGGAGCAGGTTCCTGTGGGCTCCCCATGCAACGCCCTGACTTGGGTCAAAAAACTCGATCGGCTTGATGCTGAGGAAATGCTTTGTTTGTCCTGAAACAGGTTCCCTTTGAGTCAGAGCCTCCTGATGGTCTGTGTTGTCGGATGGGTTATTTTTGCAATCACGCCCGCGGCAATACCTGCAGGAGAGGCTCGGCTGGGACCTGGCAGCTGCACGCCGCATGCTTGCCCTGCAGCCCTTGCTTGTCTGTGTGTATTCAGATGTGAGCCTGGCATGTGGGCACAGGCAGGGAGTGACTAAAAGACCTGGCTGCGTACGCTGTGTGGCCGTGGACTGAACTTTCCTGCCATGCTCTATGGCCAGTTGCCTTTGCGCTTCTTGTCCTTCATCTTTCCAGGGCTTGAGCAATGCCTCCGCAACGCCCTGACCTTTTCCCAGTGTGGGGATCTTGCTTCCAGTTAGATTCCAGAGTGAAAAAGGGGACTTTGATCTTCCACAAGTGCCAGAGGTTGTGTGCAGTGTTTGCTGACAGAAAGGGAAATTCAGTATACAAATGCTCTACTCAAAACTAGAGAGAGGCATTCCTGGCTGAAGAACCTGCTTGGATGCTCAGGATGCGAGGACACTCATTGCAGCCTCAGCTACAAACCTGACAGTGTCAAGGGTTTCACTGGCAGTGCCACAGGGAGGGACGGCAGCATCCAACCCCTCCTACATCTAAAGAGAGAGAGAAATGCAAGTTTTAATTTGCCCTGTGCAGCAAGCAGTTTATCCCTCACACTCAAAGAAATGCAAATCTCCACTCAGTTACTTAATGCATATTTAGGAAGAGAACAGAACTTTGAAGAGGATAGAAAATTACTACAAAGAAACACTGAAATCCTTAGAAAACTTAAGGCATCTCTAAAGCATGAGGGAGAAATTAGAGTTTTATAAGGCCTTGAATAAAAAAGTCGCTTTCCGATACAGTGGCAGAAATCTGATTATCAAGGCTGTTAAAAATATACAAGGTCATTTTAATGAATGCCATATTTACTGCCTGTTGCTTAACATCATGCAGGAGGAAAAATGAGTAAAACCTCCCCCTTAGGCCTTGGCTGTCACACCTACAGGCACAGAATTTCCTATCTGCCCTAATTTCACATCACCCAGCCTTTCCACGAGCCTCCATGGCTTTACCTGGACAACTGCTAAAGTTTTTCTCACCCAGGTGTTAAAAGTTTTCCATCCAATAAAGCAGGAGTGGCTCCTGGTTTTATTGTCAGTGGCAGCCCTCAAGAGATACTTTTAATCATTTTCCTTTGACCAAAACCACAGTCATCCTATGGCCAAAGTGGGAGTGTTCTTCCCTGTCTTGGGATGGATACATGAGCCAGCAGTGTGCCCAGGTGAGCAAGAAGACCAAAGGCACCTGTCCGGTATCAACAGTAGTACTGTGGCAGCAGGACCAGGACAGTGACCTTGTGCCAAGTCCTCTTGTGCTTGTCACTGGTGAGGCCACACCTTGAATCCTGTGCTCAGTTTTGGGACCCTCATGACAAGAAAGATATTGAGGGGCTGGAGCTTGTCCAGAGAAGGGAATGGAGAGGGGGAAGGGGTCGGAGCACGAGTCTGATGGGGAGCAGCTGAGGGGGATGGGGGGGGCTCAGTCTGGAGCAAAGGAGGCTCAGGGGGAGCCTTTGGCTCTGCACAACTCCGTGAAGAGGAGGGATGGGGTCAGGCTCAACTCCCAGGTAATAGGGACAGGATGAGAGGAAATGGCCTCGAGTTGCACCAGAGGAGGTTTAGATCAGACATTAGGAAACAATTATTCACTGAAATGGTGGTCAGGCATTGGAACAGGCTGCCCAAGGTAGTGGTGGAGCCATCATCCCTGGAAATGTTCAAAAGATTCATGGATGTGGCACTTTAGTTTCACAAGTACACGGTTTAATGTTGAACATGGTGCTGCTGGGTTGGACTTGATGGAGTTTTCCATCCTTAATGGTTCCATGATTCTTGGTGATTAGGTTGCCTGTGTTTCAACCCCAGATAAGGCTGAGCATCTGAAGAGGTTTGGGGCTGCAGGACAGGATGTGGTGGGGCACTACCATAGCAGTGCATGCAGTTCCTCATCCCAGGGGAGAGGAGGAAAGGGCAGCAGGCTGCAACCCCAAGGAGCTCCTCAGGCAGCTGCTGCAATGCAGCTGACTGAACTGGTCATGTCAGTGTCTTGGATGATTTCTTTGCTCTACTGGCAGGTTTGAATGTTTGCTGTAGACACGGGCACATATGTGCCCATGGCTGCCAAACTGTGAGTGTTCGTCTTCTGCTCTCCAAATGGGGGCCAGTGCTCTGTTTGTGCTGCTCTGCAACTAAAGAATGACATATCCCAGGTATGTGGACAGCCATCAACAACAGGCGCTGAAAAGCAAAGAAAAATAAAATATTATCTGGCATCACTCATGCAACTTTTGAACCAATGATCTTTCTGGTCCAGAAGTTTCACATTCATATCAAGAACAAATAAAGAAACAAGTTCATGAGGCCATGAAATTGCCTTACCTTAATCTTCCAATCATAAAAAGAGCAGCATTCCCCATATTTTATTAAAATGTCTGTCTGTTCAGACTTCCCCAGAAGACAGTGAAAGTTGGTGGCCTAACAGATTAATATTCTTAATTAAATAATACTGTAGTGGAAGCCATGGGAATATAAGAAAAGGGTCATTTTAGAGAGAGTTTGCCTGAGGGATGTAGTCTTATTGCATGATTCATAGTGAATGCACTCAGTCTTTGTGTCCTATGCATAACCAAAGTGCATGTGGGATGGGGAGCATGGGTGACTATTATGTAATTAATGTATATGATTCATATAAATATATACATCACAGCCTTTTTACATAACACTTTGGGGCTGATCCAGCAAGTCCTCCCCACATGCAAGGTTCAGAGCAGGGAGTACAGGTGAGGCTGTTCTTGCAGTCAAAAGAGGGCTGCTCCCAGGCAGGTGAAGGAGGGGAGGGTATAGATGTCCCCAGGGCAGACATCTATACCTGAGACACTCACCCTCAACTCCCTTTTGAGTCAGTGGGGACAACATGGCATTTTCAGGGCTGGATGGGTCTGCAGGTGATCTGTGCTGGTCCCTGGCAGTGCCTGGGAAGAGCCTGTTTGTCTCTGAAGTGAGCCTAGGTGAGTAGTTCAAGTACAGGCATGTATGATCTGATAGTCTGCCTTTGCTGAGGTGATTTAAGAGACAGTTTAACTGTCCCATAAACATATCCATATCACAGCCTAATTACACTCTAGTCCTGGTTTAACCTTACCTCACCGTGACCTCGACCTTCTCTGCTGTCACAGAGTTTGAGCTTGATTGTAATTTTGTTGAGAATCCCAAGAAGGGGAAAGTGAGGAGACTTTTTCTCCCCCTACACTTTTCCTGGACCTACTCACCCTTCTGTCTAAACATGAGTCTCCTGCTTTTTGCTTCACCATTGAGAGAGACTTGCAGGGTCAAGATCTTCAGATGCTGGAGGACCTGTCCTGCAGGTGTACCACAAACACATTCAGTGTTGACTGTGGAAAATCCTGCCTGTGTTTGACAGATGCCATATGAAAAATCAGAGAATTAAAACTGAATCTAAATAGCAGGGCAAATTACCAAACGTGCTTTTTCCAGTTTTGGGCTGGACCCTTCCTAGATATTTGTCAGTTGGGGATGTGCCACCATGCTCAGACATTGCTGTCCCACTAACTGGAGTCCCCACAAGATACAGGGTGGACTTTGCCATCTTTATATTTACTGTGCTGTTGAGTAAGGGCATGCTGAGATAGATGAGGGAGATGCTGGGATCAGGCCCTAAACAAAAGCAGTCTGCAGCCCCATCCCTGTGAACTAAAATGGCCAGAAAGTATTATCTTCACCAATAAATTACACAGTGGTAGGGCTGGACTGTTAAATACCAGTACTGTTAAGGCTGGTTTTGAGTGGGGTTTGCCGGCATGGTCGCAAACAGGTCCCAACTGTGGTTTGGAAATGAGCAGAGGCCTGAACCTGCTCCTGTGGGCAGCTCAGAGTCACCCACCCCATTATGGAGTCAGGATTCAACATTACATCTGTGGCCAGACCATCCTGACTGGATTTAGAGCCAGAGAATGTGTCCTGACCCTGTTTGCTAGTTCATGTATAGCCAAACTTTCCCATTAATTCGACTCACTTTGTAAATAAATCACCACAATGTTTTGGGCCATCCTGGATCCTCATCACAAATTGAAATTTAAGAAACTTCCTGTTCTTCTGACAAGTATAAATGCAATGCCAGCCATGCCTAATCAGGGACAATACTGGGTTTTTACACAATTTAATTTTAATTCTTGTTAGTCTAAAAATCATATAATAAAAAAACACATGGAATGGAAGCAGCTCCAGCTGAACCCCTGGATTTAGTATTTTTATGTCAAAGAGAAAGAGGTTGACTCTGATGGGCTTTTTTTTCTTGGGGTCCTGTACTGGTTTCCATCTTCTCAAGCTGTGTGTGAATTACCTTGGATTTTGCTAGTGTTGCGTACTCATGTGATTTTTTTTTTTAACTAGGATTTTTCCTTTTGGGGGAATTTGGTCTTTGAAGCAACTTCTAGAAATTAAGGTTGTTTGTCTTCTCCTAAGGAGCTCATAAAACTTTAAAGCAAATAAATAGAAACAGTGGCCATAGAAGTAGCTATACTTTCATCCCTTAATTCCTGCTAACTGGATTAAATATTGTGGGCAATAAGCACATTTCAGGACGGGACTTTTCATAAGAGTTTTTAATAGTGCTGTCTCCAAAATACAATTATTTTCTTCTTTTTTTGCTTTGGGAAGCAGAGAAACATTTAATGCTGTGGCTATCGCCACCATGGCCCTGGTGTGAGCAGCCCCTGCAATGAATGAGCAGTTCATGCTTCAGCAATATTGTCTCAGGCTCTTGGCAAACCCAAGAAGCCAGCTCGGTTTCTGGTGTGCTCACTATGCTGGGATGTTTTTCTTGGTGACTGCAACAATTTTCACTCTGTCTTTCTTTTTTTTTTTTTTTTTTTTTTTTTTAATGGAAGCCAAAAGACTCAAGGTTGTCTGTCTCCGTTTCTCCTTGCTAATGTTCAATGCTTTCCCTGCGAGGTGAAACTGAGTCAAGGCAAAGTAAAGAACTTGGGGGAGCTCAGGTCTTCAGAAACAACCCGCTCATTTTGCTGCCTTCCCTAAGCTTGTAACTCGCTTTCCTTTTTTTTTTTTTTTTTTTTTTTCTTTTTTTTTCATGGGTTTTTTTTTTTTTTCTCATTATTTTTCAGTGGTTCTATTTATTTTGTTTACCGCAGGTTTTCCATTTTTAGTCTCCTGCCCACTTGGTGCCACCTGGGAATCTCAGCACCTTGGCACTCATCTGTGGGCTTTCAGTAGCAGCCTCTCCACTGGGCTGAATCTCTCATTGGAGTAATTGTCCAGAAGATGCATTGCATGATCCCTACCTCAAATTTTTCTAGCGTGGGTGGCCTAAAATTAGGCACCTATGCCCATATTTAGGTGCTAAAACAAGTGGGCTGATTTTCAGATGTTTGAATGTTACAATGTGTGTCTTTAAGCTCTTTTCATTTACTTAAAACGGCTGTTGGGAGAAGAAATAAACAGGAAAAATGAAGGCAGACAAAGGAGTTTTATTCCTGAAATAAGGAATTTTTAAAAGTACTGAAAAGAAACAAGTGGAATGTTTTGAAATGGAATGAATTTGTTGCTGATACAGGCAGGAAATAGCACACTCAAATGTATGTGGATGTATAGATATATTTTTATCTGAGCTTTTTTTTGCAATGTGTTTTATATTTAGGACACATATCAAGATTTGCATCTGTTTCCAGAACTTGCTGCTAACAGTTAGTAATGATGCCAAAACATACTTTAGTTCCAGCTTGAGACCAAATGATATTCAGGGCTTTTTTTTATTACTAATTTAGGGTCTGATATTAATTAAGGAAATTTTCCATAAGTGCCAGGCTTTTTCTGAAGAACTCATTAAAATTATATTAACTTAAACCGGAATCACAGTCTGAGCATGTTTTGTAATGATTATTCTTACTGACTCTGCTGGGTTTTGTAAACAGAATGCTAATTGTTAGTGGGGCAACTGGGTCCTCAATCCCAGACTTCCAAAGGGACAGATCCTGAGCCACTACCTAGATGTGTGTTCCCAATAAAGTCAATAAGCCTCTAACAGGAAGGCTGTGGGATCGAGCTCTTTGTTTCATCCTTCTGCAAAGGCGTTTGATGATTTCTCCCTTCCTTTTTGGAATTGCTGTTAATTTTCTACCTAAGATGAAGCCAGCCATGGCAGCTGAGGCAGGATCACATGTGTGCTGATGTGGAGAGGAAATTGATCTTCATGTGTGAAGCTCTCTGGTACATACAGGGTGGTCAGGTCCACTTATTTAACCCGCCTACCCTCCTCACGGCCCACAAGGAAGCTGGGGAGAGACTTCTGACAAGTGACAGTGCAAGGGGGGAATGGCTTTAAACTGGAAGAGCTGATTTAGATCAGACATGAAGAGATCATCGCTGTGAGGATGGCAAAATACTGGCATAGCTGTCCAGAGAGGTGGTGGATGACCCATCTCTGGAAACATTCAAGGCCATGTTGAATGGAACTCTGAGCAATCTAATCTAGATGAAGATGCCACTGCCCATGGGAGGAAGGTTGGACTAGATGACCTTTAAAAGGTCCTTTCCAACACAAACCATTCTGTGATTCTGTGATGTTGCCCTTAAGTCTTTGTGGCCTTGTGTCTTTGTTGCATTGAATTGGGTTAGATTAATTGGCCAATACTAATTTATTAAGTTGTTCAATAAAATGCAAAAGATCTTTGTCCTTCTCAGGGAGGAGACTGTGAAGGTAAAAGCGACTGACTGTATTTGGTAAAAGATAAGGTAAAGAAGTATCATATGCCCTTCAGGACCTGAATGGTTTAAATTCTGCAAATTTTGCACTAAAATATACAGTTCAAGAGGTAAAAACTGATGCTGGTATAAATAGCTGGAGCTGCCTTGGTTTTCATTGACATTTCCTCTCCTTTCTGGCCATACAGAATTTGACCACAGTGAATTCGGTCAGCAGTGGAGTGTTAGATCCCGGGAGAGCTTCAAAAACACCTTTTTGAAGTGGTTTAGTAATGGTTCTTAGTCCCATTTTGCACATGGCCAAATCTCCTCCCCTCTTGATGGAGGTTTTAGCAATGCTTTAGCAGAAAAGAACCTGGTGTCCTGCCAGCTTGGCTGTCAGATTTCAAAGAGCTTTGATACTGGTGATACTGGGCTGATACTGGTGACCAAAAGGGAAGGCAAGAGCCATGCAGGGGGCTCAGGTTTTCTGTGGTTGTACAAAAGCAAACAATGTAGGCGGCAAAGGTGAGGAAGATGGAAGAGATAAAATGAGGGAGTGCACCTTCACGTGGCTCACGAAGGATGTTATTAAGGGAGAAGGAGCTATTTCATATGCATAAAGGGAGTGTATTTGGGGACACTAATCTGGAAATCTCTTAATATTTGTTTTCAGACTGACTCAAAAGAGAGCAAGGGAAGGGATCAAAAGCAGGAGATGTCTTCCTGAGCTCAGGACAGTTTCCCTATGTCCGCAGGAGCAGTGCGCGGGTGGTGGAGTGGCCTCTCAGGGAGAGCCCAACCCTGTGCCCACGAGGTGCTTGGTGGTGTTGCTGTGTCTGAGGAGTTTTTGTGGAGTGTGAGGAATTTTAACAATGATGAAGCTTCATTTATGAGGCCAAGGGAAGAATCATTTGACATAATCAAATCTCCATGGATGTATAAATTCATCGAGTATTGTACAGTGAAGTCCATGTGAACATCTGCTTTGAGCCCAGGTGTAAGATTTCCCCAAATTAGCTCTCATTTGAACTTGAGGGCAACCTTTGAGAAAAAAAGCAAGCCCAAACACTCAGTCTTCCTTTAAAATTTTCCAGGGAAGCAAAACCCACCACAACCTTTGGTTACAGATGCTAATTAATTTTACTTTGAAATTTGTGTCTTTTTACCAGTCTGAATTTGTCTAACTTTAGTTTCCACCAATTTGAACTTGCTACAATTTTGCTATAACTTTGTCTGCCAGAACATAGCACTGATTTTGATTTCTGAGGTTCTCGTGGGTTGCTGTCTTGGTCACAGGTACAGAGAGGTGGGTAGGACAGGAGGAGGTGGCTGTGGTGGGTCTCAGGGAGGTGGCAGAAGCCATAGGGAACTGGCTGGTGGGGAACAGAACCGGCTTGACTTGCAAGGAATCTGAAGGGGGACTGTGAAAGAAAAATTTTGGTCAATTCAATTTGCTGTCTATAATTTGCACTGTAATCTATCAAATCATGGAAGTTCCCTTTTCCTAATCAGCCAAGCTCCTACTGTATCCACTGAAAAGGTGTTATTTTTGGTTGAATTACTAGTGGCACTCTACTTTTCCAACCCACCTGAACAAATGCACTGGGAAAGCATTTTTCCACTGACTTTGTGGGCTTCTGCAACTTCTTTAGGAATTTTTCTGCCTTTGTATTTACCCAACTGCAAAGCCCTAACAAAATGAATTTAACTTCTCGCACACTACCCTAGATGGAGATAAAGGAATAAAACAGTTGGATGCATGTTCTCTCTTAGTTTTCTTGCACTGTTTAATCTTCCATTTTAAGAAACAAAACTATAGTCACGGGGGCTTTTCGTCCCAGATTTAGTTTGCATTTGCATTGTCAAGAGCAAAGCTCAGAGCTGAGGCTGTGGCCCCACTTGGGGAGCAGACACCCAGCCAGAGCAGCTTCTTTGCTCTCCACAATCCTAATTATTCCACAGGCAAATTTGTGAATAGACGGTTGGAACTGTGTTACTCTCTTGGGATTACTTGGACCAGGCAATGTTCTCATTGTGTGAAGAAGTTTAATTCTGTCAAAAGAGGTATCATACACTTTATGCAGGGGATTTTGTGGTTGGTTTAAAGGTGCATTTGGAGGAGGAGAGGAGTCAATGTGCTGTGTGCTCAGCCCTGTCTGGGCTATGTCATCTCCAAACTTCCCAGTTGTTGTTTCCAAAGGTCTCCCTAATCATCCATTTGATCTTTTATCCTGTGGTAGCCATGAGTGTTAGCTGTAATGTGTTATTTTGTAATTTGGGAGTGGTAGCAAGGAGAAGCCTCCTTGGGCTTGTGGGAGAAACAGGAGCAACCATGCTGAGAAAGGGGAGAACCAGCAGAGTAAACAGCCTGAAGGATTTAAACCAAGGATCAATTCTGAAAGCAAAATGGAGGGGTAGGGCATCTCATGGCAATCTTTCCATCTCTTAACATCACGAATCTCTGGCAGTGAGCAGTGAAAGGTGCTATGCTTGGGTTAGGAGCGATACCCACAAAGCCTCTTTCATTTAGCTGAGATGAAAAGCCCCTACACAAGCTCCAGTGATGTCTCATGTGTGGTTTCCACTCGTTATTTTTAATGTTTAACTGGGCTATCACTGTCTGATCCATAGGCATCGGTGCTTTTAAATGCCCTTTCCTACTAAACAAGTACTGTTTAGAATTGGCAGAATATTATAAAGCTAAAGGTATGTCCATCTTGGTAAAGTTTATTAATTAGGCCACACAATGGGCTTGCTTGGAAAACCAGTTTGAAGCACAGGTACAGGACTAAACTTATGAGGCACATAATTTTTATTGGATGGACGTCTGTAAAAACACAGCTTGCCATATTTAATTTTGCACTGAAATGATTTTCTGTGTTGTGTTGAAAGCTGAATGTGGAATTGAAAAGTTTCCACAAATTGGAGATCAGTCCCCTTGTCAAGGCACCAGTTGAGGCTTTGGCTTTAGCCGGAGCATCCAGGTTTGGCTCCTGCAAGCAGTGCAGTTCAGTAATCAAAGTAATGGTTGTTTTTGGGAATAGCTAATGGACCTCTTCTGGAATCACCGCTGGCTGCTGAGAGTGTTTGTATTGTGATGGTGTCTGGAGGGCTCATCGCCCTTGTGCTAAGGACTATACAGTGAAAGAGGAGGAGGAAAAAAGGGAAGTCAGCCTGTCCCCTATGAATTTGCACTCTTAGGTACAGCACAGCTGGTTACAAGATGTGCACTGGAGTACAAGAGGGAATTGTAACATGAAGGGAACCAGCAAGGTGGCAGCGGCTGCAGCCTTACTAAATCCAGGTGGTAGTGAATGTGGGTCAGAAGGGAGTGCAAAAATGAAACTGTAGGGAAGGTACTGAGGTAGCTCTGTGGCTCTTCACCTCATTCCAGGCTTCAGAACAGGCAGGAAAGAAAGGAAAAATCTGCTTGTTCCAGCTTGTAATAAGAAGCAAACAGTGTCTAGTTAAGTTAGGCCAAGGGACCATCCAGGACCCAGCATCTTCTCAGCTTGGCCAAAAGTGGTCACTCAGTTCCCCTGGAGTTCAGAATATATATTGCTGAAGGTTTCTATCTGGATGCCTGTATTTAATAGCTGTTGACACAGCTCTGTTAATCTGCTTAAGCAGGCGGGAATTACCCCAGAGGAGCTACTGGATCAACTACATTTCCTATAGGTCTGTAGTGTCACAGTCTTACAGGACTGACAGAAACCTTATGAGATTATATGATCTGTGCTCCCGTGTGGAGAAATAGGATCAAACATCTGCAGATCATTCATGTTGAGTGGAGCCAACTAGTTATGCGTATTGTTGCCACTGAAAACAAAAATAAAACTATGTCCCAAAGAAGGAATCCCAGCCAAAAAAATTAATTACAGTTGAAATAGCTAATTTGAGTGCAGTTGAAAGACTAGAGCTGGATAGGGTTTGTCAGCCTTGAAAGTATAAAGACCACTGTGAAACAGATCATAAACATTCAGATACCCTCAAGGGTGCAAATTGCAAGACCTGGGATCCAGTGTAGGGACTGACCACTGAAAAATAGACCTTCTGCAAAGGTAACTGGCTAACCAAACAGGAAGGGAAGCAAGTGCCTCAGAAACACCAGGAGGGCTGCTGACCTGAAATCTCTGCAACGTAAGACCAAGATGAAATGGCTCATTGGAAGAGGCATCTCGCAGGAGCTGCTCACAGGAAGTCCCCGGGAACTGTGATGTGGATGCTGGCATGGCTGGAGGAGCCGCAGAGGAATCCTGGCAATGGGAAAAAAGCACCTCGCTTCCCCCTTTCTTCCCTCTTCCTCTCTCAAATATCTCCCTCCAAAGGGATTTTTTGTTTGTTTTTGTTTTCATTTTGACTCCTGCTAAAAGCCAAGCCATGTTATTTTCTTTTTTATGGGTGAAGAGGAGCGCAGGGAGGATCTAAGCAGCACCGGAGCCGAACTGGGAGCCGCTGTATTAGATTCCAAAATTAGATAGGAAGCTGGGTTTAAGGGTAGTCCAAACCCAACCAGTTCCTCGTTTGGCCTGGCTCGCGTAGGTGGGCCAGACTGGTTTGGAGCTGTTTTTTGGACAGACTGTTTGCCCATGGAGGAAGCCATTCCAGCCGCAGTGGGGCTGGAGCCGGCGCCTGGTGCTCAGCTGGGCCAGCTCCTGCTCTCCCTGCCTGCACTGCAGATGCGCTGGAGGATTGGTTTAAAGCAGTTCTGCTGCTGCTTTCTCGAGCAGATGAAGACAACTGAAGGTGCTAATTCAGGCTGACTTTGTATGCATCTTTTTTATCTCAGAAATCGGGATTGCATATGAAAGTTTATTTCAAGTCAAGTTCTCTTTGCTCTGTCTGCCTTCCACTTCTTCTGTGTCTTCACCCATTGAAGAGCTTGTAAAAAATGTGTTTGGTTTAACCTTTAATCTTTGTAACTTTACAACATTTTCCAACAAAGGACTTCATAGTATTTTCTGAACTGTACTACTAACTTTTGTCACTTGGCTAATATGAAGTATTGAAATATACATTGAATAGTGAGCAAAATTTACACAGGAAAAATCAAATTATTTGCCCAAATTCACAAAGTAAATCAATAGCAAAAGCCAGAAAGCATTGTATCACATTTTCCCTTTCAACAGCTTTAATGGTTAAGTGGGCTTTCTATTTCTATTCCTAACTGATCTGAACTTAAAATCCAAGATGCCATACCTGAGATAAATCTCTCCTGATGGTCTAAAGAGCTGCTAGTGGTATAGCCTAAGGGGCTGTACATCAAACAACCTCCAGCATGTTTATGATGTGAGCTGTTACAGACTCAAGTCTGTTTCTTTTTCTCATCACCTTCCTGGGAGGATAAAACCCATATTCAGACTTTACACTATGGAGAAGAAGCATTTATTTAGAAGTGTTCAGAGTTGGGCTGGTTAAAGCTTCAGCTCAGCTGATGAATGGGGATGCTGTGTAGACCATCGTATAATGGAATGAAACTTTGCTTACAGAAGTTGGCCTTAATTTAGTAGGAAGCTCAGGTTAGGTCTGAAAGGAATGAAAAAAATATACAGAGAGATTTAACAGCTTTTATTAAATGAGATTGAAAATTATATTAAAGTGAATAAAAGGAGGGATACAGTGCCTCCAGCCCTGCTGTACAGCTATGTTTAGCCGTGTTCGGCTGAATTTTGTGGTAGCTTGGTATCTAAACAGGCACTGAGTGCCTAAATCCATGGACTGAAACCTCTGTAGATCTTTACACAGCTCAGTTTTTGACTCTTAGCTGTGAGAGCAGCAGCTCCAGCAAAAATAGTCCAGCAGTTGCATGCAAGGTTTTCTTCCATCTTCCTGAAGCTCATGGTGATGGTGGCAAGTCCTGATTTGTGTCTAGAGAGATGCAGCTTCGCTTCTGCCATGCCAAGGCTTGTGACATCCCTGAGCTGTTCTCACTCTGCCCCATGACCTGGGAGCAGAATTTGTCTCGGTGCTCACCCATGGCTGTCCCCAAAGCTCCCTCTCACCCTGAGCCTCCTGAAATTTCCTTGGCCCTCAATGAGTTTTGAGTGACGGTGACATCTATGATCATTTTATCAGGGGGACCAATGTTATTGCTGTTTGTGTCACTTGGGGGAAATGCGTTCTCACTGTAAGGGGAAAAACTCTGGCTGTCACTGGGTGAGTTATTTTCCACTGTTTTCACTCCAACATTATTGCGCCCACTGCTAAAATCCTTAACCTAAGATGGAAATGCCTCCTTGGTATCTCACCTCTTCTTTCTCCAGTAGCCAGAAATCCCATGGTTTCTGTGTCCTCATGGCCTCAGAGGAGCTGCTCCTGTGCAGCCCCAGCTCCGGACACCAGCAGCCGCCTGCCGCTGCCTCCGCTCGCTCCCTGGGGGCATGGGACTGTGTACTGGGGAGGATTAGAAATCAACATCACGGCCCTGCTTGTGGACAGGGAGCGAGGCTGAAAATGTCCTTTGAAGGGAGAAGTTATTTTGGAGGAGAAGAGTATGGTTTTAACTGTTTAGATGAGGGGTTTTGTGTTTTATGGATGTCTGGGGGCTGGGGAGGTGCTCTTCTTTCTCGGTGTAGAATATTTTTCAGGGGAAAAAAAAAAAAAAAAAGGATAATCTACATTTGTGAATTTAAGTTTTTTTGGCCAGAAGTGTAACAATTTGGAGGGTTTGATTTTTCTCTGGGAAAAAAAGAAAACAGAGCGTTTTGAGAAACAAGGCCGAGTAACCAAAATATGTTTGTTTTTGTTTAAATCCCTCAGTAGAGAAATCGTCTCTTGTCTATTGTTAAGAGCGAGGTTTAAATCAAAGGCAAGTTCTACATATTCTAAAATATACAGACAACTCTTTGAAAGCAAAGCCAAGCCAAACTTTAAAAGAGACCTTCTCCTTGATGCAGAAGTTTTCAGTTAGTTACTGTGCCGGGGCTGGAGTGGAAAGAACCAGCCTGAGAAACAAATGGCAAATCCCCATTTCGGCGGCGGAAGCCAGGAAGAGCATCATATTAATAGCACACGGGACCTTTCCACAGCCGTTCTAGTCCAGGGCTTTTCCAGCAGCAGTGAGGAAAAGCTTTTGCAGTTCGTAGGTATTTTTTGGTGTTTGCATTTGGCTGTGGAAGTTTGAAGCGAGCGGCAGAGCGAGGGAGTGGAGGGCCTGATCCTCTCACGTTGGGTGGTCCCTCCTACCGCAAATAACCCTATTGGAAACAGAGGGACTATTTGTGGAGTCATTTGTTTGTCAGGAAAAGTAGGGTTTGTAGGATACGGCCCCAATTAGCAGCCAAATTCCTGGTTCTTTTCTCTGTATCTGTCGCAGAGATGCACGTAGCATCTCCCCAGTTCCATTTGAACTCCTGCCACTTGATCTGTACTACTTCCCACTTCCTCAGCCGTGCAAAGATTATTCCAGCACCACAGTAGCTCGGATGAGCTGGATGCTTCCCTCCTGCCTGGCACTGACATATCCTCCAATCCTTTTCTGTGCTGTTTGGGATTGTTCGTGGTCCCTGGTATGCATCAGTGAGGGCACCCGGTAGTTGCTCTCGAGCTTTGGCTCCAAGCACAGCAGGCAGGTGATATCCACCCCTGCCTGGCAAACCAAAGAACACCATCCCACAATAAACCCCGCTTTTAGTACGGCTTGGATACAGCCAACCCCATCCAGGGCATATCCCCCTCCCAAATCCAACATTTTCCAGGAGATTAATTTAATAGACAGTTTATCACTGAGTTGCAGCTTTTAGAAGGGCAGGAAGGAAAGAAAGGAAGGAAAATTTGTAAGGGAAGGAAAAAATTGCTTGCACAAGTTACCAGACAGTGGGCACCTGCTCAATACCTTCAGGCTGGCACAGGCAGGGGCACGGCTCTGCTGACCCCATGTGAGCTTGGCAGATACCAGGAGAGCTTTCTGGGAGCTGCAGGAATGCTGATAGCAGTGTCCGTATTTGGGGGAGGAGGAGTGCTTTTGTTGGTTGTATTATTTTGTGACTTCCTGTTTTAGTAGTCATGAGTCATTAGTTGGTTTTAATTTTCTTTTTTTTTTTTCCCCTTTTCTTTCCCTGTTGAAGCTGAAATAAGGACTGAAAGGGAAAAATTTTTTTTTTTTTTTTTGGCTAATCTGAGGCACACTGCCACATCTGAAGCCACTTGGCTTATTATGGATTTCATGGAAACTGATTCCCTGAAAGTGTTTCCATATGTGTGTTCCCAATATATCCCATCCTTTTCTAAATGGGAGTACAAACTCGCACACGAGCTGGAAATGGCTTCAGGATGTGACAGAGAAGTCATATGACTGGAGTGGCACTGTGTGTGGCCCTCTCTGAAAGACACGGTGTCCTGTGTGCTGGCTCCTATCCTACAGTAGATCCAGTTTCAAAGAATATCTTCCTTCACGGCTTCTTAAAAACTCTTAATCAAGAACCAGCAAGGAATCTTCTGTCCTCGGGAGAGATGTCCATTAGTTCAATGAGATGCAAAAGGAAAATTTGGATGGGGAGGGGAAAGGAATGGTTTAAAGGGTGAAATAACAGAGCAATGCCAAGGGCTTCCCCCCCTTCCCTGTCCCTGCAAAACATAGTTCCTTTGTGTCTGCTTGAGGATCAGATGGTATTTCTGAGTTAGTAGCATGCAGTGGAAAAGTACAATTCATGACAACATTGGAAACAAATATTTATACTGGACAGTTAAGGCACATTTTTCTGAAAAGAGGGAAAAAAAAAAAAAAAGAAAAAGGAATAAAGTAGCCTGTGAGCCATGATGTATATTATCTTCCCATTCACTGGATTTACTCAGAATTCCTGTCCCGCTGCTCTCCATCACCATGCCTGCTCTGCAGCCCTGTGGTTTCACCCCCTTGCTGTATACAACACTCTGAGGTTGCTCTCCAAGAAAAGCCTCAAGTGTTTCTGCTGATGCCTTTCGGCTGGTGAGAAGCAGTGACGGCTGAAATTCAGGCAGGAAAAGCTGGGGAAAAGTGAGCGGAGAGCTCTGCGCTCTTGTGTGCGTGTTTGTGCCATGTGGTGTTGCAGAGCTCCTGGACTTATTTCCAGGAAACTTTATTTACTGTTTGGTTCCAGTGCAGTGTGTAGATGGCCTGAGACTTTAAACAAGCAGGGGGCTTTTGATACCCTGCCAATTCCTTTCCACCCGAATCAGCCGTGACAGCTCCAGACTGGAGGCAGTGAGATGAGATAGCAAAGGCTGAGCAGTTCAGAGGTTCCCCATCACACCGGGTCAACAGGCATCCACTGGTGGCAGGTCATAACCACCAACCCAGGATCTATTTCTGTAATGTGACCATTTGTCCCCCTCCTGTGGTTCTCATTAGGAAGGTTTATAAAGCCTGTATAAGTGAGGCAGTGTCTATAAATGAGATGGTAATGGCAGAAGCTTCCACAGTTTCATTTTTGCTCCCAACAGTCCATCTAGGAGAGGTTGGTTGTTACATTTTTCAGCCTATTGATGTCCCCTAAATTTTAGATGAGCTATCTCTGGGCGTGCAGAGAGCAGCCACCTGTTTTTCAGTGAATAAGGTCACCCGGCAAGACCTCAGTGCCTTAAGGAAAGCAGCTTCCTCCAGCAGAAAAGTGCTATTGAGGTAGCAGGACAGGTAATGACAGAGCCCAGGCTGGAGAAATGCAAAGAGACTGCAATTTTGGTGTTAAGTAATATAACATCTCTGTTTGAGAAACGCTCTCTTTTATTTGCACGAGTGGTACTTTAATGGTCACTACTAACTATGTTATTTATGGGGTGTTTCTCCCAGCAAAGGGCTTAGGTGCTGCACCATAAATTCAGTGAAAACATCTATCTGCAAATTAATCCGTGGTATTTAAGGTGCTAAAGACCTGTTACCTAGATACCAGGAGGCACCAGTGTGCAGTTTACTGTGTGAACTGGAGTACTGAGTGACTATGAGAAGGGATGCACTGGAATTAGGGACTTGCTTGCTCTGTTCGAGGCTCTGAAAGGGTTAAAATGTTCCTTCCTCACTCTGACTTTTGTGAGAGTGCTGTGCTTAATAACGTTGCAGTTTAAATGGTCCCAACTAGGCCTTGAAGTTAACACCTTGTTGAGGTGAAGAAAAGGGGGGTGGGCAACTCACACCTTTTCTGCAGCTATTGTTTACCAGGAGACCTTTTTGGGATGATCTGGGTGGAGGGGGAATTGAAAAAAAAACAAAACATGTCAAATGCTTTTATATTATTTTTTTCCCCTCTTGAACTAAAGAAAGGGGGAAAAGCATTTAAAAACATCTCATTTCCTATGATAAATGGTTCCAAACATCCAAATGGCACATGCTCATCTGTAAAGTAAACTAGAGAGGGAGAAGCCCTGTGCATTATTTCTGTGGTGCTGCATGACCCTCACCCTCCCAGCACCAGAGACTGCTGGATGTGTGGGAGGAGTGTCCCTGAGCTCCAGCACGAAGCTGAGCACCAGTGTGGATTTGTGGGACCAGGACCTAACAGCTACAGCAAGGAGCAGATACAGGAAGAGGTGTTTTGGGATCCCTGGGAATTGCAGTCCCAGGCTCCATTCTACAGTGGCATCCAGAGGAAAGATGGTACAGCAGCTTTGGAGAGACAGGCTTGCCTGAAAGAAAGCAGAAAGATGATGCTGTGGGGAACAAGAATTTAACAAAATGAAGAGCAAAGTAACAGTCCCCCTGATATATGCTGGGGGAAAACCCAAAGAGATCCAGATGGAAAATAACCACACCCCCATTAAAACATACTGCAGAGAATCCTTCAGACTGGCAAAACCAGGAGCTCAGAAATTAGAAAATCTCAGTACTTACATAGTTGCCTGTGCAACTTGAAATCTGCCTCATTCTGCTTATGCATTATATTACAAATTTTAATTACAGGATCACATGGTACTTTTCCCACGGGATTCCTGTCTCATTCAGTGCACAGGATGGACAGTGCAAACTTAATGAGCAGCTCTTCAATATTTTGTTTGCTTATTGTTCTTTGCATTTCCTCAGGCCTTGCTTATTGCAGAGCATTAAGTGCTGCTCTGAAGAAGGAATCCTTAATTTCTTGCTTGGCTTTGCTCTAATATTTCTGCCGTAGCATTTGTATACAGATCACTGCAGTGCAATATTCCCAAGAAAAAAAGAGACATTCCCACTTTAGAAAGAGAAGTGAGACTGACCTTAAGGTCTCTTGTCATTCGGTGCACCCTCATTGCGTGTCATTTGCGTGTCACCTACAGATAAATTTCAGTTCTGTCTGTATCTTTGCGTTCAGACCTGTGATCCCTTTGGCTTCAGCTGCAGCTGGGAATGTTTAGTGCACGTGCAAATCAGAAGCCAGCATCTTAGCTGCACACAGAAAATGAGGGAAGTGAAAATGGGATTTGGAGACATTTCAACTGAGTCATGTAGGAGCCATGTGGCAGAAATACACATAAAATCCAGTTAACTCAGGAAATAATTGTGTCTCTCTCGCCTTGTTCACTTCACCCCTTCTGATTTCTTGGAGCAGTGGATCTGGGGAATTTATAGACAACGGTCTTCTCTATTCCTCAACTCAGATACATCTCCAGAGGTGGCCAGCTTGGGTAGCTTAATGAGAAAGGAATAGCATCTTGTGTCATAGTGCATTTGGAGAAGGAACTTGAGTGCTGGTATTTCCAAAGTTTCTCACTCTTCACATAACCTTAATAATATCCCTTTGTTTGCCTCTGGTCATGTTTATAGCTTCTCAGATTCCTAAAAAAAAAGCAAACCCCAAATAACCCCACCTTCCCAAATTTTACTTTGCCATGTTATACGAACACCCACATGGTCTCCTTTCACTCGGGGTCTGCCAACCCAAAGAACAGAGTCATCGATAGACTGATCCTTTATTAGGCTGGCATGGGGACAGGTGGCAATGTCCCTGTGTTTCAGCAATTTTTGCAGAAAAAATGCCAGGACTTGTGACTCCTTGTGATTTCGTTCCAGTCTCTAGACAAGTGTCTTTGTAGGGGCACAGACTCTTCTGCCCATTTTTAGTCAGAGTGCTTATGATTTGTTCATATTTGGCTGGATTTTCATGGCAACATCTCTCACACAAAAGCCACTCCTATTCCAAAGTTCAAGTCCTTACTTCAAAGCATGGAACTGGTACAGCTTTTCAAAGGAAGGCTCCTCAGAGTTTAAGATTGGTAAAACAATGTATTTTTCCCAGCAGAAGAGTTTCAGCTGAAATTTTAAAAACAAATAAATGCATAAATCAAAATCTAGCCTGAGACAGACGCCCAGCATGGACAATTTCAGCCAGAACATTTAAAGTTTGGCAAAGCTGTAAGAGACTGAAATCGTCTCATCATGTGAAGTGTGTGGCATGTTTCATCCAAGACGATATTATCAGCTGTAAGTAATCCAGGCTGCACTTCTAATTCAGAGACATAGATGTTGGGGAAGGAAAAAAACTATTTTAATAGGTCAATTAGTACAATGTCCCAGCCAGAATTGAACTGTTGAACAAAACCCCACAAAACCTTGTTTCTACTTCAGCAAATGTCTCAACACTGAAGTTCCCCAAAACACAAGGGAATCATTTAGCTACTGGTAAATAAATTTAACTATATGTTGCTGAATTTCCTTGAGACAGACTGTTCAGTGAATACAGCATTACTCTGGTTTCATGCATGGAGAGATTCTGCATTGATGATGGGCTAGAAATTTCCCTATGGAACACGTGCAATAAGCCAAGGGGACTTTTTTTGTTGTTGTTGTTAGTGACCTTATAGCATTAAATAACAAAACAAATTGTAATATTTTTAAGTTGTAAAAATATCCTGTAACTCTTTAAAGTAGATGTCAGCAGGTTGTACCTACAAGGAGTTAATCTGTCCACAGTACATTATGTTCTTTAATAATTGGGAACGATTGGCCAAAGTGCTGTAAACCTGACCGAAATTTGTTGCCTGATTTTTTGCAAACCACAAGCACAGCTTATTAATTGAGACATAAGCATTAATTGGCACAAGCTGGCATCTGTGAACTGCAAAAGAGAAATGACCTTGGCAAACATGCAGTTCTGAATGGTGAAGCTGCAAAGCTGCAACAGGTAAAATTGGGTTTTAAGCGTGAATGCAAAACAATTTGAGCTGGCTGCTGGCAAATGCCCAGGTCTAGGGTTTTTAATGAGGCTTCTGCATCAAAATAAGTGAAACCACATGGAATTTTAATTGTTCTTATTCTAAATATGAAACACACTGGAGCAGTATTCTTGAATCTGGGATGTTAGCATATATATTGGCATATTAACATGACCACTATTCTGTACTAAACATTTAGCTCTCAGAAAACTGGAGTGCCAGGCTATGTTAGGAAGGAATCAGCCTGGAAAATTTAAAAACAGTTTAACCTGAACTCATTCGGATGTAAAGTGTTTTGGGATTTTTTTTTTTCAAAAATACACCTTTTTCTAATTTTTTAAATTATTGTAACGCCCAGTCAGCTGATGAGACTGTATAGGAGAAGATCACTTGCTGTGCTCTTTGACGTGTCTCTCTTTCTGGTAGCACAAAATAAAGCCTCTTTATACAATTGTTGTTTTGCAATGTGGTGGCCAGGATGTAGGGCGGAAAGTCTATGCTTCACCCATTTAGTGCAAGCTATCACAAAAGGGGGAATTCACAGATGCAAATGGTTTTCTTGCTCTGACGGAGAAAAAAATTAGCATAAAATTTTAATCCTCCATGGGAGATGAATAAATAAATTATTATAATATTGTAGCTATTAAATTATGAATTATATACTTGCACTGTCATGTTACTATATTGCTGATCCACATCACTGTTTGTGCACATACAAAGGTGGGTGCCATACCCAGTAGAACTATTTCTCTTCCCAGCCCAGCAAAGAGCTTAACATGTGTAAATGAATAGGCATGTGGGGTTTCCAAGTTAGAACCAAAATCAGCCTTAAAGGAGGTAGCACCGGGAAAGGAGGAGGAGGAGAGTGAAAATGCATCTGCAAGATTGAACAGCAGTGAGGGTGGCAAGAAGCTGAGGTTTCAAGCTGACTTTTTACTATGTTTTCCTTAGAAATTAGACTTTAGAACAGAGAACTTTTTCTGATCTTTAAAAATATCTTTACATAATGGAGATACCATAGAGCTGGGAACAAAACGCAGCCCTGTGCAGGGAGATATGGAGGCAGCAAAAGGTACTTGGGCAAAAGGGGGGTTGGAGAAGTGAGTGTGCAGGAGCTGTGCAGACACAGCTACAAGTGAGATAAGACAGGGTTATGACTGTTTGGCCTTTGGGTAAATACAATTGTGCTTTACAAGCAACAGTAAAAACAAACAAGTGTGGATTTACTAGGGTACATAAGGAGGTCTGCAGCCCCACATTTGAAATGCCTACGTGTGGTATGCACATTCCCAGTCATTCCACACAGACAGGATCTCTTGGCAGCACCCATGCAGATAATACTTGGATTTAGCTCCGAAAGGGAGATTGCCTTTTAATGTGTAAAACCATGTAAAGACCTTTGTATTAGGAAAAAGAAGTATTGGTTGCAAAGAAACAAAAAAATTCAATGTTCTTCTACACCCTTTGTTCATATCACACCAATTCCACCTTTGATTGTAAAAGTCTTGTTTAGCTTCTATCAGGGTAAATGAGGAGCAACTCTGTTCATGCTGGGAGAGTTGCAATAACAATAAATTATTTAAAAAAAAAAAAAAAAAGAAAGAGAATAAGCAGTAGCAGATTGAAAGTCAGTATTTTGAGCAGCTGGGGAAATTATGTTCTAACCTTATATTTCTAGATACGTATCAGACCTGTTCACAATATAAAGGATAGTGTTCCAAAATTACAGCTTTGAATCTGGGTGGTATTGCCTCTGGCTATTGTTTGCAGTTGGGAACGAAAGAAGTTGCATCAAGTAGTAGAGTGTTTGCCGTAAAGGTACAAGTTATATTACATTCCAGGGCACTGTGGTTGAAGGGGTTGATGATGGAGACAGACCCATTCACCCATAGGTCACTGATTCAGTCCCAGATAAAGATAATAGTAATCACATTGTCATCAGAGTTTAAAATGGGCTTTTACTGCTCACTTAAAGTTCTGTGCTCAATATTGATAGAGATGGAGGATTATAAACTCCAGGTTTCAGGCTGATTTGTAGGCTTGGCTGGCTGTGGGCCAGGTCCTCCAGCCTGAACCCAAACTGTGCCTGAGCTTTGCCCCACTGCTGCTTTTAGATATCACTGTAGGCATGGCTTCACTGAGCTGGGGGAACTGTCGAGAATAGTGATCCAAATCCCAAAATGTGCCACACAAGGTGGCAGAGGCTGTTGAGTCTGTTGCTTACAGCAGAGTGGACCAGGAAGAGTAGAGGTGCAGAGAGACCTTTCTTTTACTCAGCAATGTCAGCAGGGCAAATATGAAGCCAGTCTGCAAGGAAAATCATTGCTTCATCTTCAACTGAGGATACACAGATCATTTCAGTGCTTAGCACATCAGTTTGGCACCTAGAAGATGCCATATTTTCCTTTTATTTAAGTCAGGTTCAGCAGACAGACAAAGAGGTGAGTGAATCCTTGGATCTGGAGGGCTGTAAAGTTGTAGGAGTGTCAGCTGGGAAGTGCAGGGAGGCTCCATTTGATTTCATAATGTTCCCCCTTTATTTATACCTTGCTCTTTTCAGCTCTCTATAAATATGTGTCTGCTGCATACTGGCCATTGCATTCGCCTGCTCCTGCTCTGTACTTCTTCATTAGTCTTTCCCTCTTTCCCCCTGTCCTTTTCCCACACCCTCTTTATTTTCCACTCTTCTGGCTCTCAGTACGAGCTTTCACCATCTTTGTCTTCTGCTCCTGTCCATCCCACAATCTCCTAAGTACATCACCAAGCTAACGTTTGCTTTCCAGTTCTGCTCCAAAGCTTTGGGTGTTTGATGTGGGATTAGAAATTAGGCAAAATTACTTTACCCATCCCTGTTTTGCGTTAGACTCCAATTCACAGCGTTACCATCCAGACGGTCACAGTAGTCATAAACTGTGTGGTCTTTTATTTTTTCAACCAGACTGCAGACAACATAAGAAAACAATTTTTTTTTTCAATGGCAAAAAGAGTGTTGGGCTTGTAATTTTCCATCAACTTCTCTGAAGAGTAAAATCTGCATCTTTACTATCAGCTCAATGGCCTTATCCATCCTTCGGATGCAGCAAATTGTTTTTAGCCAAAGGAAGCAGCTGTGCGGATTCTCACCTAAATAAATTGATTTAAGGCAAGAAGTGGGTCTTAGTCACGCCCAGTGTAACTCCCCTGGTGTCAGTGGTGCAGTTAACTTGTTGTTGCCAGCTCTTGTAGTTTTACTACAAGTTGCAAAGTGATTTCTGCTTTTCTGGAAATCCCAGCTCCTGACAGCCTGTGCTGAGGTGGGAATCTCAGCTTTCGTGTGCAACCAGACCAGAGTTTCTCAAGAGGCTCGAGCAAAAAAACAGAGGCACATAACCCCCCAAACTCTGAAACCAGAAGGCAAATCAACTCCAAGTCCACCCTTCTTTTTTTGGCTCGTTTTTAATCTCTTGATTTAAACAGGTTTTTTCTCCCCTTTCTTTTTTGTCTCTTTTACCATATCTTGATTTTTGAGATTTTTTTTTTTCCCCCAGCCTGACTCATGACCTTTGAACACTTCAGGTTGGCAATGCTGCTCCCTCCATTGGCATCAGTGGAGTTAGACCAGGGATGAGTTTGGCCCAGCACTCCTAGAAGACAGATGTATGACTCTGTTCCTTGCAATGTGTTGCTTGATATGATCTGCTGTTCTCTTGGGGGCCAAAAGAAGTGGGTTATCTAAGAAAAATTAAATTCTATCATCACGTGATACAAAAAATGGTATTTACAGAATTGTTTTCCCCCGTCTTTTGTTATAATTTTTTAGGTGCTTCAGAGCTGGGCCCATTTTCAGATCCCAGGCAGTTCACAAGCATTTCATCCCTCACTGAGAGCCGCTTCTCCAACCCACGAATGCACTATCCAGCCACCTTTACTTATACACCGCCAGTCACCTCAGGCATGTCACTGGGTATGTCCGCAACCACTCACTACCACACCTACCTACCACCACCCTACCCCGGCTCTTCCCAAAACCAAAGTGGACCTTTCCAGACCAGCAGCACTCCATATCTCTACTATGGCACTTCGTCAGGATCATACCAGTTCCCCATGGTGCCGGGAGGGGACCGCTCCCCTTCCAGGATGCTCCCGCCGTGCACCACCACGTCCAACGGCAGCACACTGCTAAACCCTAACTTGCCCACCCAGAGTGACGGGGTGGAGGCGGATGGCAGCCACAGCAGCTCCCCAACCGTCTTGAATTCTAGTGGCAGGATGGATGAGTCCGTTTGGAGGCCGTACTGAGATTTCTTCTGTAGCCGGCCCAACCTCCGCAAGCCAAAAAAAAACCAAAAAACCAAACCACCAAACCACCTAACGGTCGACTAACTACGAAGTGCCTGGTTTTTGTTTTATTTTAAAAAAAAAAAAAACAAGACAGATTTTACCAATATGTGCAACTGTGTAGATGGGATGATAATGGCCATAAATAACACAAGAGTTACCAACACACCCCAACCCATGTTTCAGATTATGTGAATCAAAGCACATATTTTCTCCCCCCC
>VWZN01022032.1:41563-125100 GCA_013396955.1 Regulus satrapa | reverse complement strand
AAAAAAAACCCCAAAAAAAAAACCCCAAAACTCCAGAGCTCTGTCTTTGCAATGCCACTTGGCAGCTGGATCTTAAAGTCAAGACTAAAAATCCAGCCTGTGCTTCTGTCCCTTCACTGATCAGTCACCGTGTGTGGAGAAGGAATTCCTGCACCATCTGGGGATTTGGAACAGTACTGGCAGGGATATACCCTCTGTTTTTACAGAACTGCAAAATTCACAGCTTTTGGGGAGCTGTAGAAAATACCAATTCAACAAGGAATTTGCTTGACTTGCTCCTTGCCATAGAAAATGGTTCCTTGCAGAGTAGGGGCCAGTGGTTTAAAATGGCATTTTTATTCTTTTTTTTTTTTTTTTGTACTTTCCCCTCTGCCCTGCTTTTGGTCTCAGTAGTTTTTATTTGTCTGGAAGACATTAATTCAAAGTACTAGATCAAAACAGGATTGGGGTTTCATAAGGCATTGTACTGAGCATTAAGAAAGATGCCTGTGCCTCTCCTCACATTGCCCCTTCAATTCTCTTTTCCTTATGTTCAGTACAGGAACTGTTTTTCCTTCTGGGAAGGGATCTTTGAAATCGTAGTAAAATCACTCATGTTTAGAATGTGCTTATAGGTATTGGATGGAAAGTGTTAGAGGAAAATAGAGTACAAGGTGATATGATATTTTGTATTTCTTCAATGGAGCAATGCCCAAGAAAAGTAATTAACTGTGTATCACGGCCACACATTTTTCTCAGATGCTGAGTGTCAGTCCTCACAAACAGTTCCTAGAAACCAGAAAAAAACCTATTGTGAAATGATGAGAAGAACTCTTTCAGTGTTTAGAATTGCTGCCTAATGACTGCAGATAAAACTGTTTATGAAGAACTTGTGCAACCCCTTTCCTTGCCAGCAAGGGTAGGTTTAGTACGTGGTGTTTCAAACCTCCCTGTCTCCGTCTGACCAAAAGGATACCCCCAATTGTTATTTTCATAAGTTTACAACTAGGAACTTATTTTGATTGTTCCATTTTACAGGACACAGGGACATTTTTTTTCTCTGAGCACTGCTTTTGTTTATAAAGAACATTTTTCTGGGGATGGTCATGTCAAGACTAGCATTTTATTGTGGGCATTTGCCCTGGAGCAGCACATGATCTCCTCCATGCCAGAAAATACCAACAGATAATGTCATGATATTCTGCAGCATTATCTGATTATCATGGATTTACAGAGCCAGGTGTGTGTGGCACAGAGGGACAGACCTAAAACCCACCCTGTGTGGGCAGCACCCCTGGTGAAGGATAGAAAGAGGATCCTCCATCATGGCTGAGAGCATGTTCTCAGAGACACCTGTCTGTATCAGGTCTCACCATCTAGAGAAAATTTAAAATAGGGATAGATAATTTAGGTCACCTGCAGTGTGACAACCGAGAGACAAGAAAATACAAACCAGGGTTTTTTCAACTGACCATGGTGTGCAGGAGATGACACCTCCCCAGGGCTGTTCAGGTGGGGTCACTGGGGACTTGCATCCCTCCATCACTGTGGGCCTGAAATCCTAGTGAAGATGGACAAACAAATGCACACCATAAAAAAAAAAAATCATCTCAGATGCAAATCACCATGCTCAGATTCTGGCTTTACACTGGAAGTAGTAGAGCCCTGAAACCTCTCCCTCTTCCACCTCCCCAGGCAGGTATTGAACGTGTAGGGTCAGAGTGCAGATCTTACATTTGGCTCTGCCAAAAAGCAGATCTAAAGCTGGAGCCAATGTGCTCTTTGAGGAAGTGTGGATTTGCTGAAGTCACTGCCAGATTTAATGTTGCTATTGGCCCTTTGGCATTTCAGTTACTGCCCTGTTAAATTATTTTAATCATAAACCCAAGGAGCTGAATGAAGGGATCTCTCCCTTCCCTAGGTGTATAACTGGCCTCATCACTGGTACATGCATTCTCCCATCCCACTGCATCCTTTCAGCCCCAAAATCAGTGAAAATTGTAGCAGCCTGGCTGGGGTCCCTTGGTCCTCAGACATGTGGAAAGCTGCACCCAACAAAGACAAGGATAATACTGAATTTGCAAAGGTTTGGTGCTAAAGATGAGAATGACCACAGACCTCAGGCTGTAAAAATGAAATGTCCAGTGCTTCTTTGCCACTACAGCTTCAAATAAGAAAACAAACCTCAGAGATGGAAGACATGAAGTTCAGAAACATATCCACACCCATGAGCAGTATGAGAAAGGGGGCAACCAAATTTGCAGCTGTCTCTCAGAATGAGTTCACTTCTGAGAATGATTTCTTAAACTCACTCAAGGGTCCAGAATGGATGGGTACTTAATAAAATGCCTGTAATGCTTTAGATTGGCACTGGTGAAAGTATGAGGTATGAATGTGAATACGATTATTTGAATATGAATATGTGAATATGATTTTGCCTCTATATCTGCCACCTTGTTGAGTCAATATTGTTAAATGGAAAATAGTATCAGAAATGGGTAAAAGTATGTATGGACCAAGGGAGTTGATCTTGCTATGAATCCTGCAGTTCCTGGTTTATTTATATGCTTTTTTTATGGCTTAAAAAGCAGTAACTGTTTTTCTTCCAAGGGTTTTTGGCTGCTTTACAATTGTTGTTAAGAAATCAGTATTTCTCCATAAAATATGTACGCATTTGTTAATTTTTGTGATGAGCAAAATTTCAAAGAATTAAAAGGCTGTGATGCCATTTTTCCAGAAAAGTCTGGTACATTGTCAGTAAATATATTTCTCTTTAGCAGGTCAATACTGATCCAAATTAAAAGGAAAAGGAGGGTTGCAGTTTGATAATTTTTTTCTGCTTCAGCTGCTGTAGTTGGGCGCTCTACTTTGCTCTTTTTGGGTTCATAATAAAGATTTTTAAAACATTGTTAGCAGGATATGCACAGGAATTACCTGATTCAGGTAATAAATGGTAGAATTTAATCCTGCTAGGTTTTATTTTGTAGCCATTAAATCTACCTCAGTGTTTGAGGAAAAGGTAGCAGTGGGAAGCAGAGCCTTGAATACCATGACTTGTGACTTCTCACCTGATGACTCCTCATAGCTCCCAGTGAGCTAGAGACAATGGCTAAATCATTCCTAAAGCAGAAAGCTAATGCCTAAATTATTAAAAGTCATTAAAAGGCTTCACAGATTATACAAGAAGTGTTAAACAGACTCTTAATTCAGAACCTGAAGCTGAATGCTGGAAGGGATATCCCCCACCATGCAGATGACCAAGAGAAAACAATTTAGCCAAAGATGTTCTCAAAGGTCATCTTCCTAAGTCAGGAGGAGCTAATTCCCTGAGATTTAAAGATTAGGGCAAATAGTTTACTGAGTTGTGTTTTTTATTATTATTATTTAATATATGTATTTATACACTATTGTTGTATTACATGGTATTAAATACTTAAAAGGGGAACATAAAATTCTAGCTTTCTTTCTGGGAGAAAAGTGCTCCTTTAGGCTTTGGGAATCTTTGCTTTCTGTGCATGTGAGCAGATCAGCACCTTGTACCTGGGTGTGTGTGTGGAGCTGTGTGCGTGAGCCAGGGCAAATTTGCCCTCCCAAGGAAAAGAAAAGATGAGAGAATGCCGGTGAAAAGGTGTATTTGCTTCTGGTTTGGCATGGGAAAAGCCATTGTCTGTGCATAAAGGATTTCTGTTTCTTAGGAAAACCAAGAATTTTGGCCTCTGGATTTCAAGCTTATCTGGATAATTAAGTAGTGGTGATGATGAGAGTTGTGAATTTTTTTTAGTCTTTGTTACTCCATGGGCTGCTCCTGTGTGCAGATCCCTAGCTAGACCATACTCCATGGCCCCAAAACTCTGTGTGATTGGACTGAAGGTATTCATATAGTTTTGAAGACTTCAAAAGATGGGGAAAGATTTTTCCTTTCCTCAGTGCTGGTGCTGGAGATCAGTCCACTGGTTTTAAGTGAGACAAAGCAGTGTCTTTGCTAGACCATCCAACACAGCTGGAAAAAATGTAAAGTTCTTGATCAAGTAATTTTTAAGACAATAAATACATAATAAAAAAATAACAAAAACAAAACAAACAAACAAAACACAAAACTTGGAGAAACTGGTAAAAAGTTGCTGTAAGTTTCCTGTATTATAAATTATCTGAGATAGTAGACCAGAGAGAGACCTTGCAGTGGGAGAGATGAGGGAGAAAATTAGGTGCCATAAAAACATTATTTCTATTGTAACCATAATTATTGTTATCTAGTACAGGTAATATTTTCAGTTCTCAATTTTATGTTGCATCAGTCTCCTACTTACAAAGACATAACTGGTGCATTGATCATTATTGACAAGTGGTTAGATTTTGTTAGTTTTGTTGGGTTTTTTTTTTTTCCTTGAATGAAAGAAATGATGCAGGGGCTGTTGCTCAAGGCAGACAGAAAAGCATCCAGGGAAAATGAGATGTCCCAGGCTTTGAAACATACAAAAGGGTGTGATGTGGTGTTGTACAAATGTTTTGCAGCCAGCACCTCTCAGATGCACCTGAATAAAGTTTAGCCACTCTCTGGGTTTGGCATAGCCATGAGAAATCTGGGAGGTGTTAATTTTCATATTTAATGTGAAGAAAACACCCTCTATTTTCTTACACTTTGACCCCCTGTTTTCTTATCAGCCATCTCCATGGTGGTGCAAATATGCTGAAGAGTGCAGAGAAAAGGGGCTGAACCACATGAATCTACTTTCATTATTTGCATTTAATTTTTTCTGACTTTGTCTGGGTTGTCACATCCTGATTGCAGGTGGGCGCAGGTGGCCAAGAAAGCCAATGACCCCTGGCTTGTACCAGCAATAGTGTGGCTGCAGGACCAGGGCAGGGATTGTCCTTCTGCCTCATCATGACACTGGTGAGGCCACACCTCGACTCCTGTGTTCAGTTTTGTCCCCCTCATGTGAGAAAGACATTGAGGGGCTAGACTGTGTCCAGAGAAGGGCAGTGGAGCTGAGGAAGGGTCTGCAGTGCAAGTCCAGGAAGTTTGGGGTGTTTATCCTAGAGAAAAGGAGTCTCAAGATGGACCTTTTTGCTCTTTTGAAGTCCCTGAAAGGAGATTGTAGCCCAGTGGGGCCTTATCTTTCCTCCTGAATTCTCACAAGAGTCAGGATGAGAGGAAATGGCCTCAAAATTTATTCACTGAAAACATAATCAAGCATTGCAACACACTAGTCCTGGAAGTGGTAGGGTCATCATCGATGGAGAGATTTAAAAGATGTGTAGATGTGGTGCTAAAGGACATGGTTTAGTGATGAGTTGGCAGAACTGAGTTAACGATTGGACTCAATGATCTTGGAGGCCTCTTCCAACCTTAATGCCTCTATGATTCTGTGTCTGCTTTGTCTGACTCATGGAGGAACAACTCCTATGAGCAGCCACTGCTGCTTGGAGCTGTTCCATGGATAAGGTGGCTCTGCGGACATGAACGCCAGGGTAGAAAAAGTGAGTGATTTTGCACGTGTCTTTATTTCAGTTTAAGTATTTTCTTAGGATTTTAGGGCATTTAGCTTTAATTTTCAAAAGCTTCCTTTTGAGTGAGACAGTTACTGGGGTTCTGCTGTGTGTGGACACAAGGGCAATGTTTGTCTGCAGCTTTTCAGTCACATGGTCAGTCAGTGAAGCTCAGTGATTTCAGAACTCCCAAATGACTGAATACATTTCAAGATGACATCTCCACAGATGGCAGAGATGTTTCTGTCCAAGCATTGGCTCGGATGGCACCCTTACTGTGTAGCAAAGGGAACAACCAAGATATGCTGCACTACAGTCCCTTCTTAATAGTTCTAGAAATATTCTTGTGTAGAAAACTAAGAGTTTGTGAAGAGGCTTTGGTCTCACAAACCCTGGAATACTGCAACTCAAATGGTGATTGTTGGCAAATGTGACTTAAAATGCATTTTCTGAAAACCCAGTGAAAGAGGTTTTAAGCTGAAGTTTTTAGCCTCACCTTTGGGGTTTGGTCTTCATTGCCTATTGGTGATGAGATGTCAGTCACTGACCTGCAGTGACACAATCTAGTGCCTGAGCCCTCAGAGTCTGCAGAGCAAAGGACAAAATGTTTATCAGATTTGACCTAGATCTGGCCCTGATTTTTAAAGGCAGGCTTGTTGCTCTGTGAATAAACTCAGGATGTGGAACATAAACATCTAAAGCATAGGAGGACAAGTCTTCTCACTCAAGCCCTAGAAACAGAAAAGGATAAAACAGATTTTAAAAGAAAAGTCTCATTAGTGTGGAAGCAAGAGAGGAAGATGCTCCATTGAAAACAATTTGGATTCCCACTTTCCATATCCTTGGGAATATGATACTTCTGGACCACCAATAGCCATGTTGTGGATCCATGCACACCCTGCCTATTCCTGGGTTATGCCTCAGATCTTCTACAGACCATAACTAAAACTAGAGTCCTACATGAGCCTGAGCCCTTGGTAAGAGGCGGCCACTGCAGAAACCAGAGACTTCAGCCTCTTCCAGGAACACTGAGCGGGGGGTGTTTTCGGAGAAAAGGTCGAGTTCTCTTTTTCCATCCACGAAAAAAACTGACAGCAACGTATGATTGGCTGTTTGCTAAAGGGTTTTGCTGCAGCCCAAACTTCTAGATAGGAAAATAATAGAGTGAGATCAGATCTTTCCTTCTGGCTCTGAAACTAGTTTGCAGATGGCTTTTCCTTTATCAGGACTGTCTGGTGTTTGTACACTTTGGGTTTATTTTGGATTGTCCTTTGCACTTTTGACATCTACCTGGACCCCCACCCTCCTACCTTGACCTCCTAACTCAGAGCTCATTTGCCTTCGTAAAACTGAACTTGTATAAATCTGATTTTCTCCTTCCAGCTGAGAAAATGGGAGCATTCATACCTCATGCCAGGTGGCAGAAAGGAGAGTGAGAGTTAGGAAGCCTGGAAGGAAACAAAGTGTACCAAATCAGTGTACCAACACACTGATGTGCCCTGGGAGAGAGGCAGGAATGCATTGTTATCTTGGTTTTGCCAGGAGTGATTTTTTTCCAGGACCTGACTAATTAATGCTCACACATATCAGCCATCCCACCCAAACCCCAGCCCAAGGTGGGCATGAGCTATTTGGGAAGAGCAGCTGCAAATGGAACAATGCTGGAGCCCAAAGAAGCTGAATAGGGGTTTTCTCACCTAAATTAGTCTTCCACTTCTGGAATAGACACCCTATGTTTGCTCCCTTTAGGGTCAATAAGGGAAA
Source organism: Regulus satrapa (assembly GCA_013396955.1). Lineage (NCBI taxonomy): Eukaryota > Metazoa > Chordata > Aves > Passeriformes > Regulidae > Regulus > Regulus satrapa. The sequence continues at coordinate 117,867 of VWZN01022032.1, read as the reverse complement.
AATAGTGCTTTAATCTGAACCAGTTCAGTTGCCTACTTTAGGATGAGATACCCTAAAAAGATATTTCTCCTTCCTGCCTGAAAAGGAAGCTAAGAAGCATCTGTCCTGGGATCTGGATCATGAAGAAGTGCAAAAATCTGTGTCTCTGGAGCCAGTTTGACAGCAGATTTCATATGCCTCATGGCTGTAAAATAGTTTTGGGTGTTTGAGTCTGAATTTTACAGTTCTTTGAATTGACGAGTGTGAACAAAATTAGGAAGAGAACTATATTTTTGAACAAAAAATTTTACTTTTTTACAAAAAATTGTCAGCTCCATGCACCAGAAAGAACATAATCTCACTATTAATACTGAAAGGCTTTGAATTGGTCTCAGTGACTGACAGAAGTGAGCAACACCTAAGACCTGCTGGGCTTTGAGATGGGTTTTCTAGTTGTGCTCTTAGTGACAAACAGAAAAATGCTCCAAGAATCAAATGAGCAACAGGGAGAAGGCCATTTCATCCCTGTTTGGGATGGTGGTTGTGTTGTTTCTCTGGTACATAAATGGGATGTAAATTCACTAACATCACTGCACACATGGTGGCTGAGCTGAGGAGACAATCCAACCTTGAAAAAGCTTCAAAGCACCTTCAGACAAGGAGCCATGGGCTTGAATACTTTCCCAAAGTGAAGCTTAACATTTTGCCTTTACCAAAAAAAAGAAAAAAAAGAAAGGAAAAATAAAAGAGTTGGAAACCACCCAACAAGCTTTTCTGAAGAGGTGTCTGAGCAATCTGAGGATGAGTCTTTTGTGTTTCAGCCACAACATCCCCAGAGTGAGGGAGCCTAAAAAATGACCAGAAAAAAGACTGAAGTGCAGGCAGCAGTAACAGGCACAGCTGGATACAGGTGGCTCTGTCCAGGCATGGGCATCGTGTTTCCATCAGCACTGGGAGGAAGGGCATCCACCAGCTGTACAGAGTCCCACTGGATGTGGGGTAATGATTACCTGGAGGCAGGGCTGTCCTCAGCTGTGCCATGTAGTCAGCTCCTGGTTGCCAAGCAGGAGTCTGGGCTGGCTGTGTCAGGCACCCAGGTCCCCACCACCCGGGGCAGTGTATGTGCCTTCCAGGAAAAGATTTTCCTCCATCTCAGCTCAGAAATGAGCTGAGGTGTTGCTAGTGAAGATGTTGGAAGGGATAGCTCTCTGATTTTGGGAAACCAGCAAATCCTCTCAGCTGGTTCTGCCTTCAGTCTGACCTTGCACTTTTTCCAACCTCCAAATGCTGCAGACGCTGATTTCAGCAGTCCCCAGCAAAATTTTCTTATTTTACTTGCAGATTTTTTTTTGTTTGTTTATTGGAGTTTTTTGGTAGTGTTATCCTGATTTCTCCCTGGGCTAAGAACCCAGCAGTGGATATGTAGGCTCTGGCTTTACTTCCCCATTTCCTCTCCTGCTGCACACCAAGCATTTGTTCCCTCTGTGAAGCAAGCTTCTCCCTGAGGAGCAGTTTTCTCCAACCTCCTCTCATGAGTTGCACAGTTTTCACTGGGCATCTCTTTACAAATAAAGCCATCATCAAAGTCACCCACGCAGGGTCTGGATCACAGGAATCAGGTCAGAAAATGGCATACCCAAGATGTCCATGGTAGGTTTGACTACTGTGGTTGCATAAACCAAATCGTGCCTGGGTTCACCCTGGTCCTGAAACCACCTGGAGTTTTTTTAATGGGGTATACAACACTAAGTACCCTGAGCCCCTAAAAGGCAAGAGCCACATCCAAAATGCCTTTTCATAGTGTTCTTGGCTTTGCTAATGTGATCGATCTGTGCCTGAAATTGGCTTGGGAGAGTGTTTCTTGACTGTGCCCGTGCTAAAACTTTTGCAGCATGGATATGTTTTTGTGCCCATTCCTGCATGCCAGGACTGCTTAATTTACTATATATAGTCACAGCATATGTATACTGGAGCATATTCACTCTCCAGCCTGGTTCAGTGTAGAGGTTTCATGTAGCATACACTATAAAAAGTTTCTTTTTCGGATTTTCATCTTGACATGAAAGTGCATTACAACATTTGCCATCAATAAAACACAATTCCTTCCATGTGAAAAGCATTACAGCCTCAGTATGGTTATTGAGTGATGATACCTGGATGACGGCAATACAAGAACAGGAAAGTGTACATGGAGAAACTTCAGAAATTATGCCAAGGAATTTTAAAAGAACAATGTCTGATAGCAATGCAGATGAATTTGGAGAATTTAGTTCATTTGTACAAAAAAAACCCCCAAACCAATAGAAGTAAAACAGGCTGAGCTGACAGAAATAAAAACAAGGAAGGGAGAAGCTTCACAAATGAGTAACTGATGAGGTTGGCCTGGCTGGGAAGACACTTGTGAAGAACAAATTGTTTGCCTCTCACTCTGTGGTTCAGTCTTGGGCCAAGCCAGTCATGGACAGGCATCAGACTTCTCAGGAGCTCCCTCTCTTCTCAGCCAGTTGCTCATGTCCAGCATATCATCCAGTTCTGGGATATTAGGAACTGAAGATGCCACTATTATTATTATTATTACTGTTGTTTTTGTTGTTGTTGTTGCTTTAGAATCCTAGAGGAAGACCCTCAAGGTAAGGCTTGAGGATGCTGAGAACCCTAAGTGGAAGATTGGCCTCTCTTCTACAGTTTACACCTAAACTTAGCAGCTGACTCCAAACTTGATGAAACAGAGGGAAAATGACTTTGTAAAGAGCCTTGGATCAAGTGCTTCTTTTGAAAATGTGCTGAGCCAGGCTCCTTCTACTGGCTCTAAATTTGGAGTTTATGAAAATCTTCCCATTATTACCAAAATAAATGCTAGCTGTGTTTTGATTTTAGCAGAAGTTCAAGCACAAAAAAAAAAGAAAAAAAAAAAACCAAGAAAAAAAACCCCATGTTAATTAACTTGTTAACTGAAGCCATTAAATACATGTCTCCAAATCTTCCTGAAAGCACCACAAATCCCCAGCTCTGGGTTCCCAAGATGCAAGGCCAGTCACTCGGGTTTGGAATGTGTAAACATTTAGTGGAAGAAATTGCGATTTCAGAGAAAGTCCAAACAGAGCAGCCTGTTTGTTTGTGTGGCTGCTTTCTCGCAGGAGAACAACCGGGAAGCATGGAGAGGCTGGAGTGTCCACCATGGGTCGTGTCTGTGATCCAAAAGGGCCAGAACAAAGACTTTCCTATAAATAGCAGGGCGACCGAAAGCAAAAGCATTCGAGTGATGAAAAGGCACAGTCTGCCATTGTCCAGGCTTCTGAAGAGAGCACAAACCATGGCTTATCAAAGAGCAGGAAGAAAAAGGAATTTGCTGGGTGGAAAATAAATTATGATTTTCCATTGAGCCCACCATCCCACACTGTGTTTTGTTTTGTTTTGGCTTTTTTTCTGGATTGGTCACACTTCATCAGGGCAGTGATTACACAGAGTGGGGAGATAGGAGGAGGAACACGTGTCTACGTGTATGTGGAGGAAGTTCTCAGCAAAACCCACACTCTTTTTATTTCCATTTAGCAGGAAATGCCAATACTCTGTGTCAGAGGCAAACTGTTGTATGATGTCACCAAAAGGCTAGAGTTTGATTTAAGGAACAAGATAAACTCTATTCTTTATGGTAACAGCTGCTTCTAAAGGTTTTTGGGGGTTGTTTGTTTGTTTGGGTTTTTAATGAAATGATAGACAATACATAAATAGGCTATTTCTACTTGTATCAGATCTTATTTTACATCTTGTCACAGTAGCAAATGACTTCATCTCTCTGGTGTGTTATATTTATACTATTAGGCATTAGGAAATAAGTTACCCAAGTACATTACTGTGAAAAGAGCAGATGTAGTATGGCATAAAATTCTTTTATTTTGCATTCTGAAAGAGGCATTTCTGATAGAATTGCTGTTGTTTCAGGAAAGCATATATTTTTTAGTCAAAGTCTTGTCAGAGAAATTTTTAAAAGGGAAAGTCTATTTGAACCACAGTTTCTAAGAAGGCATTTTAATGGAATTTTTTTACAGTTCCAGATCTGCTTCTATCTTTGGGCTTTCTACTACTATGACAAAACTGCTGACCAATGCCACCACATCCCAGAAATCAAGTGGAAATTCTTCCAAATCAAACATTCATCCCAGAGTGTCTAGCACAGGGCAAGTGAAAGGAACTCAATGCATTTACATTGAACAAGCAAACTAATTTAAAAGAAAATTAGGAGGAAAGAGAATTCCAGCTATCAATCTCATTTACCCTTTCTGCAATGTCAAAAATTTGAGCAAATAAGGTTAAAATTTGTCTTGTCCCTGCGCAAGTCACTTGGGGGCTGTGACAGTGATGTGGATGGGGCAGGTGTGAAGGATCTGGCTTGCTCTGGGTCTGGGCTGTGCTGAACTGGCTCAGTGCTGAGGCTCCCACAGTCAGAAAGGCAGAGTTAAAGCTCCTCACCACATCCACGGGCCACACTGGTACAGACTTCTGCCACTCCCTCAAAGCAGACCTCAGTTCTTCTGGTTTTGTACCCACCTCACCATGATCAGGTGGAGCAAACCTGTGCACAGGTCTCAGATCCTCTACTGAAAATCACTCTTGCTTTCCTTAGATCAGGGAAGGAGGTGGGGAGAAGGAGAAAAGAGATGGTCCATCTGGGGGAGAGGGTGGAGATTACAAGAAGTACTTGATGCCATAGAGCCCAAAGTTGCATTTTGCTTGCAAATGTCCATAGCAGAAAGCAGTGATGGTCAATGAAAAAATGGCAATGAAGATATCCAAAGAAAAGGAATTTCAATAGTGAAAGCCAGTTTTAAAGGGGACATTTATACTAATAAATTAAACAATTAAATGGACACATTGATTATTGTTATTAGCATGGACTTGCTCTGATGGAATCGTTAGGAGAGGCCTGGGCAAGCTTTTGGCTGGGGCTCTCCCATAAAATACTTGGCAACGCTCAGGAGGTAGGATAGGCAAGGGGCTGTTCCCAGTGGACAGTTTGGATATGAACACTGTGATTTGGGGGCTACACTGAATATGGTGGACATGTCCAAGCCATGTCTGTTGACCATCTGTCCAAAGAATGGGCCCTGGTCCTTCTTAGTTTGTTTTCTTTTTCTGTGGCCAACTGTATTCATTTTGTTATCCTTCCAAAGCATTTAGCTGCACCCTATCTCAGCATGTCTGCATGCTTCCCAATCTGTGATGTATTTATCTTTGCAACCCATCTGGTAGGGAGGAGAGAGAGCCATTAACATTATTGAAGGGAGAGGAATGGAGGTGGATGAAAGTGTCTGCACACCAACACACAGCGGCATGATCGGACCAAACCGGCTCCAGGAAAGTTAACGAGGTTGAACATGGTGAAGATGAGGCATTGACCTCGAAAATGTAGCGTTTGCTGGTTTCTGGAATCAGGTTGTCACTTCCCAGCATTTCAGCTGGGAACTGTCAGCAGTGACATGTCACATCTTCAGTGTGGCTCTGACCTGTGCTAAGCACTGTGATGGATGCACCACCCTTGCTACAACCCCACCAGTGCTCAGCTGGGAGTGTGGGCAAAAAAAAAAAAAAAAAAAGAAGTTGCTGCAGGCCAAACAAGGGTGTGATCTTTCTCCTCCACATCTGTACCTGTGTGTGCTTGTTACCCCCAGGTACTGATGGTGTGTTTGGGACCATGCCCCCATGCCCTCTGTTGCAAAAAGCCGCCTGCTCCCAGGGTGTTGGGAGGCCAAGGAATGCATTCGGGATGACAAAGATGACTCACTTGGAGCTCCCCTCACAGCCCACCCTGTGTGGAGTTGTTCATACAGAGACTTGCCCCTGGATCACCCCAGGAGGCTGCAGCAGAGGCAAGGCTGGAGCTCTGGCCTTAACCACCAAGCTGCCCTTTAACGCTCATCACTTATTAACAAGCACATTTCTTAAGCGCCAGCAGTGTGTTCATAGCTATTAAAAATATAAAGGAGCCATAAGCTTTTTCCCTGCTCTCTGCTCCACCCGTGTCAGATAGCCACTGAAATGAAGAGGTGTTTATTTGCCTGGAAGTGTGGAGTCTTATGTCAGCTCCCAGTATAGGAAGTAATTTTGCTGGGGGTCTGATCCTGCCACAGGGGAAAGGACTGGTGCTTTTGTTTCTGTTTTACTCTGAGCGTGGTGCCTGTGCTCTTGACATACCTGGAAAATTATCCCACTTCACAGCCAGCACCAGTTCCTGGCCACCCCTGCTACAGGCTAAATTGGGAAACTAAACTTTTTTTTTTCCCCCAGTGTACAGCTGGCCTCCCCACCTTGCCACTCATGAATGCCTTGCTGAGTTAGCTGTGATTTGGAAAATTAATTGACTCAGAGCCTACTGCTGAAGCAGCCTCAAATGCAGAACACCCAAGACGCAGTGCTAGCAAGGTCAGAGGAGGTGGGAAATTTGCAAGACAGGTAGCGAGCAATAAGCAGAGCAGAATATAGGCACTGGTGGAGAAGTGTAAAAGGAAACCATTCAGATTAGACACAGCCATGAGAGACAAGGCAATGGGACCTTGGGAGGCTTTGGTATTTATTGAGGGAGCTGCAATGCCTGTGGCTGGAAATGCCCCTGGCTCACTGCGGGAGGTGGAGGGTCTCCAGGGGCCCCTTGCCTCGAGCCAGAACATGAAAAAGCACCCTAAGGACCATCTCCTGTGACTGCAGAGAGCAACATCTTTGCTTTGCAAAGAAATCTTAAATAATGTAGTTTATCTCAGGCATGCCATCTGCTTGGGAGTCAGTCCCTTGAGAAAAAAATGGAGCGAGGGCTGGGAACAGCTCCATCATGACTTTTCTCCTATGGCTTAGATTCTTTTGCCATCACTTTATGAACCTTTGCAGAAAAAAAAAGAGCTCTCAGAGTATGCCTGCAGTCAGAGTATGCCAAAACTTCCTTGATATATCAAGGTTCAGTATCTGGGGACTGACATCCCATGGCAATTCCTTAGTTACTGAAATTCTTCTGTGGAGCTGCTCATCAGGCCCCATCTCTGTTTAAGCCTGGTCTTGCAGAGGGATGGTTCAGACATGCAATCCAGTGCTGGCAGCACAACCCTTCCCATTCACAGCTAGCTGGTGGATGGGAATGATCCCGAGTGCGCTTCCATCCGGCCTGGCTTGTATGGTGAGGAGATACAGCCTCAACACACAGTGAATTAATTGACTAAATTAATTCACATTAATTCAGGTTAACACACTAAATCCCATTAATTCCCCTCCAAGGTGGCCCAGGGGCACATGCACAGACAGTTACAGAGGCTCAGCTGACAGAGAGGCGATTTGTTAAGCCACTGTCACTCCCCTACATGTTTGAAGCTTTCCCGCCCGCACCATGGGCAGGATGCTGACATTTCCCAGAGGAAAGGCATTTCTGGGGGTTGAGCAGCTGGTGTTGGTGAATGCCAGAGCTCGTCTTTAGCCATGATGCAGGTACTAAGGGGAACAAAGAAGTACCATATACAAAAGCTGTTGTCTTATACTTAGTTTATTTGTGATCAGGAGCCAGCGTTACTATCTTGGGAACTGCAAAATGGAATGGTGTAGGTTAATGTTGAGACTGGGAAAAGGATACTTACCTAAAGAGGGGAAAAAGAAGCACAAATAGGTCTGAGTTAGTGACAGTTTCGTGTGGCTTTGTCACCAAGCAAGAGTCAACTAGCTTGTCCTTAAAACACCTTGTCATGGGGAAAGACACTACTCTTCCTCGAGGGCAGGAATGCCAAACCAACCTGCTTTGGATAATCCTGGGAATATGCAGCAAAGATAGGAGCAAGCTTCTGCTCTCCACAGGTCAGGATGTGGTCTGGGATGGGAGCAGTTAGGAAAAGCAACATTTCCATTCATCATGACTTAGTTTGCAGAGTCTCCTTTATTCTCTTCGTTCCTCAGATATGAGGGAAACTGAGGCACAAGATGCTTGTCAGTGCCTCAGTTGGTAATTTCTGCGGATGTTCACCTTGCTCTGCCTGGAGCTTTGTGGTGTGTTCTAAAGCTAAATTGTGTAAATGAGTCTGGTGGTTATTATCATGCAAAAAGAAGACAGTTTGTACGCAGCTCCCAGCTCGCTGAACCGCAGCGGCGCGAGGCCGCGGAGCAGAGCTGTGACAATGCTGGCAGTCCAGCCCCGCTGCTTGGCTCCCCACCTCGTTCCTATTCATTGCTTCTTTAGGGTAATGAAGAGCAGACTGAGGGATTGGGGTTGTTTGCTTCAAGAGGCTGTTATGAAAACCCTACTGCAACCTAATTCCAGCCTGGGCAGTGAAGGGCAAGTTTTCTGAGCATCTTTGCCTTGCAAACATCCCCAGATCCACAGTGTTATGCAGGTTCATATTTTGTTTCTAATTTTTAAAGTGATTATTATCAAAGCAATAAGCATTAGACACGTTTTTCCTAGGTGTTGTGCCGGTCATATCTGCAGTAGATCTTGTCCTGGTGAATCTTAAGGGGCAGTATGGGACAAATACGTGCTCAAATGCTCAGGAGCATCATCCTCTTTCCTTTCCCAATTGATTTCCTCATAAACAGCCTGTGCCAAAGCCTTTATGAAATTCAAGTCCGGCTTCACATTTCATTGAAAAACCTTTAAGAAAAGCCATTTTTCATACTTAAGACTTTTCAAATCTCCTCTAACCAGTTACACTCTGCATTGTATCTTTTGAATCTGGCTATTGTCCAACGACAATCCTTAAAATCCCTTTACAGTTTTAAATGAAAATACAAGCCCTCATTTACCACTGGATCCAGCCTGAAAATAAAAGCTTAATGCCTTGACAGGCCTGGATATTTTTTTGGGTCCTAAGTCTGATTTATGGTGGTAGCCAGCAAACCAGGCTGGTGAAATATTTGCTGCTGCTCACAGGGATCTGGAAAAATGAAGTGTGAAGTTCTGAAGAGAGCAGGCAACAGTTCTCCAGTCACTAAACACTTCCAACGAGTTGGCAGTGGAACAGAGCTGTGGTCTGAAAGATGAACCTCAAAGGAATAGGGGAGGGGAGCAATACTGTGCGCAGTGTCAAAATACTGCTGCAGCCTAAAGCTTTCCATACATTCCTGACATTGAGAGGGAAAGAGAAACATTTTCTTCATTATTTATTTATTCTTTCTCTCTTTTTATTTTTTTTTCTTCATCTCCCCTGCAGGGGTTTCACCCGAAATCATGAAAAAAATTAAAAGCAACAACAGGAGCATAGGAAACTGGTTAAATCCACCATAAAAATGTTCTGGTTAAAGAAAAAAAAATATATATGATCTGGTTAAGGGAAAGCATTGCTGGTGCTTTGCTCACTGCAGAGAGATCTCAATGAGCAAGGCTGCGGTGAAACATCTCTTGCCTTTCGAAGTGCCAAAGCCCTGCAATCTGTGGGCGTGGGAGCTGCGATTTTCATTCCCATGAAAAGGGAATTTCCTAGAGGTAAAAGTGAGGTGGGGATTTTTCAGAGCGTTCTTGGAATGAATCACCCCTGCATACGTTTGCCAGGTAAAACATGTGGCTGCTTCACTTTATTTTCTTCAAAGCAAGTTAATATTCATCCCTATCATGTAGATCGTACAGAGACAGAGATAGGCTGATTAATGAGGCATATTTCAGTGCTCAGGTTTTCAGTGATCTGCATTAGCTCCTATGAATTAACTCGGTTTCCCAGTTTATTCATGGTGAATAAAAAGACCAGCATTGGGAAGGTTTGTCGGGGATAACCCATCCCTGAAAAGCTTGCTATGTCCACTTGCATCTCAGAGGTGTTGCCAGCTCCTGATTCACCTCAGTCCTGTCCCAACAGCTAGGCACACTGTGAAATTAACCCTTTCCCCTTGCTGCAGAACCAGCAGAGGTTTTATTGCCCTCAGGCCCAGGAGAAGTAATCTTAACTTCACCCATTAATTGTGCTAATGCATGTCCAAGGAACTCTCTTGGCTTTGACATTTACATGAAAATGACAGCAGGCAAAAGTGGGGAAAATATATTCTTCTTCACATTCATGGAAATGAGGATGGGATCAAATTTGTTTGAATTTTTTTTCCATTGAGAAAGAAAAAAGGCACACTAACTAATTTGCTTTAAAGATGTCTGAGGTCAGAAGATGAGATGATATAACAAAGCGCTGCTTGTTTCCAAGCACAAGCTTTTGATTTGGGTAGGAACAACTGCACATTCTGGTCATCTTTATGGCTGGGGAAAGTTCTGCCTCTGCAGCAGCACAGTCTGGGCTGGGGGGCGCCTGGGCACCAGCCTGAAGTGTCAACAGAGAATGTGTATTATTTTTTTTATCTTGATGTTACAAAACGGTTCCCTTTAACAGTGGAATCATTTACAGGACATGCTCGCAGACAAGCTCGCCCGTGCCACAGCCACACAAACCCCTGCAGTCTGTCACACACAGGCACTCCGTGCCACCCACGCTCCCACAGAGCCCCAAGCAGGGCCCAGCGTCGCACAAACCGAAACCCACGGTCGCCACCGGCCGCCCACACGGACGCAGCCAAAACAGGTCCCTTCGGTCTCACACGTCCTCCCCCCGCCACCACGCTGCAAACATCCCGGCATCAAAGGGGAGAAAAGCACAGCCTAGCCACTCAGGGTTTTGCAGGGGCTGGTCTCCTCCAGGAGCCGCTGGCAAGGCCAGCCTTTACACCTCTGTCTGGGGATTGGTTGCTTTTATTTCACAAAAAAACTCAGCAAAATGCTGAATAAATCCCACTCCATCTACACCTGGTTTTGCAGGATTGTTAAAATGCTGGTGGCCACCCTTTGGTCTTTTAGCAGCTGGGTAGAGAGGCTGTATTTAAAGCCGGCCTTATATACATCAGTCATGGCAATAAAAATCACCCCTGTTTGTCCAGGGGGAGAGTCCAATGAACTTTGTGCCAGAGAATCTTGTCACAGATTCTGCAGGGCATGGATGCCGATGAGGGATGTTGGCTTATGGATATCCACCCCAATGCTCACATGTACAATGGGTTTATCTTTCAGTTTTACTTTTCTCTCCTCACTTCTCAGGGCTTTGGGGCCCCTTTCACCCCCCACTTATGGCTTCTGGCCTGTGGCGTGGTGGTTGCTGGCTCTGGGAGGGCTCCAGCAGATGGTTCAGCTCGTGGTTAGTGAACTTCCCACAGCAGCAGGAACAGGAACCCACTTCCCTTGGGCTGCCCTCAGAACCCAGTGGTAGTGGAGGTGGGGAACTAACCCCAGTGGCATCAAAGGGAGACAGGTGTTTTCTGTACTAGACAACCTCAGCACGCACCTAAACACCTCAAAAGTGGAATTCTGTGTTTCAGCAAAGTCCCAAATATAGCTGGGGGGGTGCTGCAAACACCCAGGAGGCTGTGCAGTACCTTGCTGTATGGGGAATGGGGACACATCCATGCCTGAACTGGAGAGGATTGTGGATGGCTCTGAGCCATCCACTTCCCATACACTTGCATGCCTGCAAACCATTTTTGCAGTTCTTCATGGGCTCCAAATGCATGGCAGGGACAGTCCTCTGAAGTTCATGCCCCAAATGGCAAAAAACACACAAAATTTATTACATGTGCTTTAAGTGACACTCTCCACTGGCACTTTCAAAGGTGCTTCATAAGTTTGCAAATCAAGCCTAATTTCTTTTTCCTGCAGAGAGGTACCCATCATGGAGGCAGGAAGTGGCCAAAATTGATGTCCCTAAGAGAAAAGGCAGCTTCTGCATTGAATTAAGTCTAGATGGAAATTCAGATATGAAAACAATGAAATTCCTGGTTTGGCCTTGTACTGCTGAATTGTATTTTTATCTCAACTTGTTTGGGGGTTTATTTCACTTTAAATGTTGAGGTGACACTGTCTGCCTGCTATGTTAGAGGTAACCAGGATTTAGAATGGGCTACAGAGGTTTTATGATAACACCTGGTGATTGATATGATACGATATGTGATTGATATATGATATGATATGATATGATATGATATGATATGATATGATATGATATGATTGATATGATATGATGGTATGAGTTGGCAGTACTTGTTGCACAGCCCAGAAAGCTAATTGTATCCTAGGCTGCATCCAAAGTAGGTGGGAAACAGGTCCAGGGAGGGGATTCTGTATCTCTTCTCTGTTCTGGTGGCGCTACCCCACCTGCAGTGCTGCATCCAAGTCTTGGGTCCCAGCACAGAAAGGACATTGTCCTCTTGGAGCTGGCCAAGATGAGGACCAAGAAAATGATCAGAGGAATTGAACACCTATTGTGTGAGAACAATCTGAGAGAATTGAAGTTGTTCAGCTTGGAAAAGAAAAGGGTCTGAGAAGACCTTATTGCAGCCTTTCATTACTGGAAGGGCTTTTAAGGAAGATGGGAACAGATTTTCCAGCAAGGCCTGTATAAATAAAACAATGAATAATGGTTCCAAACTGAAAGAGACTTGATTCAGACTAGATATAAGGGAGAAATTATTTTACAGTTATGGTGTCAAGTGTTGCCCAGAGATGTTGTGGATATCCCATCTCTGGAAGTGTTCCAGGGCAGGTTGGATGGGGCTCTGAAACACCTGATCTAGTGGAAGATGTCCGTGCCATGGCAGGGAGGTTGGACAAGATGATCTTTTAAAAGTTTTCTTCCAACCCAGATCATTTGGTGATTCTATTCCATGCTAGCTCATACCATGCTGGGGTGACACATGTGCAACTGTGACACAAGTGCAAACTGCTTTTTACTAGAATTGCTGTATTTCAGTTATTTGATCTATGGTAATGCTATCAGCAGGATTGGAAGAACTACTTTGCTGGGCACCTACTCAACACACACTGTCACCACATGCATGAAAACCTCAGTAAACCATGAAGCTTTGTATGTGGAGGAACATCAATTCACTTTTTTCTTATGCAGCCCTTGGGGCTTTCAGGCCTCTGAAGTACCTGGCTCTGAGTGGATGGGAAATTAAATGTTGACCTTGAGTTTGGGTTTTTTTTTGGAGACATTTGAGGGGAACTTTTTTGCTGTGAGAAATCTGGAAAAGGTCTTTTTCCTGTTAACAATTTCCAGTGGAAGTGCTCCTGGCCTCCCTTCATTGGGCCATCCATTTTGAGCCTCACCCCAAAGAAAGGCTCTTTTGTTGAGCAGAACAATGTAGCCGCACAGGGAAGCAGGATCAGCTCCCACACACAGGGTAGGGTTTCTCTCACCTAACCTAAGCTGTCTAAAGCAGAGGTGTCTGGTCTAAAACCATCACTCGACCTTCCACTAACGACCCCGGGGAGATGGAGGCACCTTCTTGGGGGCGTTCGCTCCGTCTTCGGGCAGAACAAATCGCTCTCCCGAGGTACTTGGCTCTCCCGTGGCTGGGGGGGAGCCTGCAGACAGAGGTCTGTGCAGACTGCTGGCGTGGGGATGGCTAATTAGGTGAGATGAATCCCACCCTGAGGAAATAGAGGTAGCTAATGAGTTGCTGGAGTATGTGTTTGCAGAGAGCTTGCCCTCACAGAGCGTGACCACAAAGGGGTCTCTTTGGGTCCCTCTGAGAGATCAGGACTGAAAAGCTTAGTGCTAAAAACAAGTATTTTTAAAAAGTTATTAATTACTATTGTTATTGTCATAGCTGTAGCATTCAGCTTTGTTGTTGATCATCCTCTTAGTCAGATTGTTGCACGTCATTTTATACCTAAATGGTAAGATATTGGGGAATGTTAAGAGATGTGAGAAATCAACTTGTTCTCTAACTCAGTTTTTCACCTCCTTCTCTAATTTGGTTCTTTTGGCATCATTACAATGAAAATTAAACCATAACCATCTTTTTTCTTCCTAACTTCTACAGACAAGAATAATCTTATGTCTAATCCCAAATAAAATAGTTAAGTATTGCTAATGGCATCAACAGGCCTAAACCTCGTTGTAAGTAGAAAATTACACAATCAAGGCTTTTATTATTTAATTTTTCTGTAAAATCACATAATCCAACTACTTCTTGTTGAAACAGGATTAAACACTTTAGCAGAGAGGTGTTTCTTCATTGCCTTTTATTCTTTCCTCCCCAAGCACATGTTAATCTGATCTAATCACACAGGCGGGCTTCAGAGGGACGTCTGTGTTCTCACCACATCGGAAGCTCTGTCTTTAACAAGCAGCTTGTTGGGCATTTGTTAGTTCTTCTAAAAGGTGATTATTGCCAAATGCACATTCTCAGTGGCTCATTAAATACATTCACATGACAAATCCATGCAGCATTTTGTGTGGATGAACCCAAGGCTGTCACCATTTAGAACAAAATGCTAAATATTTACTGGCAAGGCAAGCTAAAAGTATAAATATTTATACCAACGTACAATAAAAAAGTACCATAAAATTGATATGTTATAAGGAATTTATGTGTTGAAATGGCCAAAGCCATTACAAAAGATGTGCTATTTCACCTTTCTATTACAGGCAGAGATCACAGTGTTTAGGTGTTTAATTTACTGCTATCTGGCCTTTGCTGTTCAACTCATTAATCTGTCAGGTAAAGGAGTTCTAATTATATTTCTTGTAACCTGGCAAACTACAGAGACTCATGCTCATATGGGGAATAGATCTTGTAGATTTACTGCTCTGTTGCTAATGGTCCCACAGGGAAAAAATATACACAAGTGCAGAAAATGTTTACAAGGGGAATCTGTCTTCCTAATTATTGCGCTGGATGTATCCTATTGTGCTGAGATAAGAGAATAAGCACCACTTAATGTAAAACTACTCACAGGACCCCTTTTGAGGCAGTATTGATTTGATTTTGTGCATGAGGTTGCAGGCATCCTGAAATTCTATGTCCAGTCGAGTTGACAAGAATTTTATCTCACCTTGGCTGCTGCCCTCACCTGTGCTCTGCAGGATCCCAGCCAGCACTTCCAGAATGCCCTGGTCTAGTGAAAGGTGTCCCTGCCACTGGAAAGGGGTTTGGAACTGGATGATCTTTCAGGTCCCTTCCAGCCCAAACCAATTTTTGGTTCAATTATTGTGGTTTTATAGATAACAGGCTTATCAGGGACATAGATATAATGTTAGATGAGATGGCATGAAAGTAAGCATGACTGAAAAAAATAGTCCCTACCTGTTAGGCTCTTTGCATCACTTATTTTCTTCCTGTTGTTGCATGGCATTTGTGGGCTTTATTCTACATTTTAGGCTTTGGGGAAATGCCCTGTGGTCTGGGATAGCCAGGGGTGGTGGGAACAGCTGAGTGAATGCAGGTGCTTGTGAGATGATGAGATCAGCAAAACCTCAGGTGATCCTCGAAGCAGACCACACCACTTACCACAAAGAAAAAGAAAAAAGGCCCCATCATTGTGACCTCTGGGAAATTCCTCCCTGGCCACAGAGCTGATGAAGAGTTTCACTCTGAGAAGCCCAGAGTTTTCTCAGTGTGTTTTTACAGTCAGCAGTGAGCACATAGCACTGAGAGCACAATGGAAAACAGGTGCAGGCACTCTTCAGGAAGAATGACCTTTTGGGGATGGGAAAACCTCCTTCTCTTCCAGTGTATGGGTGTTACATACTCACACAGCCTGTGGTAGTCAGCTGGGGAAATCTGTGCCTCAAAAAACTTGCTGTCTAAATCTCTTACTACGATGTGAATAGAAAAGTGGAAATACATAGTGTCTAATGTGCAGTTTTTTTCAAAATAGCTGTCAGCATAAAGCCTGTGGACTAGACATTCAGCCAATATAAACTGAGATGGAGATACTGAATTATTCCCTTTTACACCACTGAAGGATCTGACTCTATTCTCTGAAAGAGTTTGATCAATGTTTTCCTCTGGCTCAGTTTTTGATTAATATCACGGACTAGCCCATAAAGCAGACTTTGGGAACTGCAAGATGCGATCTGTTTAATCAGTTTGTCAGTTTTATTTTGGAGACTTAATGGAAAAACAAAACCTTCTGCATTGCTATTGATTTAATAGGCTTTGCCTTATATTCCCATGAAGGCAAATGAATAAATATTTCTGATGCATATGGTGCTGGAAGAGCATTATCGCTGTGTTCAGGAACAATTCATGTGGGAGGACTGTAATGTGCACTATCAGTGTATCATTAAGTCCTTTCAAATGCTAGTAATGAAATGGATACTAAAATAACATTAATAGGAAAACAAATGCAGAAACATATGCTTGCATTTACACAAACATAACTCTAAGAGCCTTTTGTTTCGTGTTTGTTTTTGGAGTTATTTAAAGATATTATTGTTTCCCCAAACCAGTTTTTCTGTCCTGGGTTGATATGAAACTGGAAATGTTAGGTTGAGGCTATGCCCAGGTGGGCACAGCTGAGCTGGTGATCCCAGGCTGCCTGAATTATCTGTGGAATAAAACAATCACTTTTGGATGGAATTTTCTACCTAGTGTAGGTATCTGCTTTAGGATAAGGTAAATTTGGCATTGCCAATTTCTCTCTAATATCTGAAAAAAGGGTCTAAGATGAATGGGGGTAAAGATTGCACTGCAGTGAGATGACATTTACTCTACCAGCATGTCCAGAGAATGGCAGTAGAGCTGCTGGTGGGTCTGGAGCACCAGGAATGGCTGAGGAAGCTGGGAGGGGCTCAGCTTAGAGAAAAGGAGGCTCAAGGATGATTTTATCAGCTCCCTGACAGAAGGATGCAGCCAGGCAGAGGTCAAGCTCTGCTTCCAGGTAGCAAGCAATAGATAAGAGAAAATGGCATCATGTTGCACCAGGACATGTTTAAATTGCATATTAGGAAAAACGTGCTCATGGAAAGGGTTGGCAGGCACTGGCACAGGCTATCCAGGGAAATGTTTGAGTCACCATCCCTGGAGGTATTTAAAAGAATTTAGGTGTGGTACCTGGGGACATGGCTTAGGTGTGGATTGATAAGGCGGGGATAATTGTTGACCTTAAAGGGCTTTTCCAACTTTTGTGATTCTCTGATTCTATGATTTTATGATTTGTTACCATGAAATTTATAGTACTACTTATAAGATTCATACCTTAGTAGCACCCAGGGATTGAGCTCCAGTTATATCAATTGAGATCTAAATGGGTATTAGGTGCCCACATAATTCTGATTGGGTCCTATGCAGCTTCTGCAACTTCAAAGGCAGCATATTTTAAGATTAGAAATTATAATGTGTATTTGTAAATAACCTCGTATAACTCCTACTGGAACATGCTGGAGCAAACACCCTACACAGCAGCCAGATCTTGCATCTTATGCATTGTTAATGGATTTTCCTGATCAGCCACAGTAAATTCAATGTGAGTTGTGCAAATGAGAATTTGTATGCATACTAGTGCAAGCCAGCTGCAGCTGCTCTAGAGAGTGTAAAATTTTGGTGTGTCTCAGTTTATAATTTTAACCCTGCCTTTTGCCAAAAGGAGCCAGGAATAAAGAAAAGAACAGGAAATTCTGTATTAGATTGTGTGTTCCCACCCTTCATTACATTTCCTAACAGTGAGAAGAGGTCCAGGCAACTTTCTTGGTTAAAGAAATCCAATTTCCTCTCATTGGACTGTGGATTGAACTGGACAACCTTTCTGTCTGAACAACACTTCCATTTTGAATTGTTAAGGTGTCCCTGGCTTCCCTGCTTCCTTGCTGGAGGACAGGAGTGATTTTTTTCTGGCTTTAGGAAATGCTGTTTTACCTTCTCTCCTATTCACACAACTGCATGAGCCCTTTCACACACATCTGTACCTCACTTTGCATGACCTAAATTGAGAAGTGGACTTATCCATGATTCCCTGTGAGTGTGAAAGCACTCACATTCTGCAAATAATTTTGCATCGAAGAAAACCATATCCCTGGCAGATGGGCAGCAGGAAATGCTTCCTTTTGCCAGTGGTTAAAACACTGTTGTTTGTCGCACCTGTGTACTGGCCTGTTTAAACAGAGAAAAACACCAGAAAACACAGGAAGCACTTACTCATTTTGCCCTGTCTGCCCAGCCCTGGTGTCTGTCCTAATGCAAACAAATAATTTTGCATTTAATTCCACAGCAGTTTCACTCCTGAAGAGCTGTTGTGCCCACTGCTGATAGCAGCACCAGCAAACTGTAGCCACAACCTTGAATTACGCAAAAAACAAGCCAAAATATTTCTCTCTGCTCTTGGTACTCATGTTTCAGCATCCCAGGGCGGGCTGAGCCAGTGGCTTGCTCCCTTGGCACTTGTAATCATCACACAATTTGAAGCAGTTGTCAGGCAGGTGAAGGAGCCTCTGGAATTTGGGTGGCACATCAGACTTAGCACTTTTCTCTCAATGGCAGTTTCAATACCTAAAATTATGAAAGAAACTGTTTACTTTGTTTGTTTGTTTGTTTGTTTGTTTGTTTGTTTGTTTGTTTCTTTCTTTCTTTCTTTCTTTCTTTCTTTCTTTCTTTCTTTCTTTGTTTAATTTTTGCTCAGTGTGGTGAGTGAAAGAAATATTTAAAGATAAAAAAATATTATTTGATTATTAAGCCATCGTACCCAATCCAAAAGCACTGAGCCATCAGAGGCACCATTCTGTGGTGCACAAAAGCTCCATGCAGACTCCAGAGGATGAGTGCCATTTCATTCATATGTGGGATAAATACTTCTTGTGAAGTGTGAGTAGTGTGGCACACCAGTTCCTGATGTTACCACAGCAATAACAGGATCTGAAAGCAGACAGATGGCCTGACACTGTGAAAGAAATAAGGACTGGTTCAAGCAGTGCACGTGTGAATTGAAGAGTCTGACCTGCTGCGGGAAACTTAGTGATAAATTATCTATTTCTTTGAAATGTCTGTGCTAAAATTAATTCTATTTACTTTATTCTCTGTAGGCCTGTACTCAACAATTCTGAAGTTTTAGTGAAGAAATTCTCTTGTTCTCTGTCTGAAATTATATTCTCTATAGCTCGTATTTTTATTATCCCCTTTTCAACCTTAGGCTTTGCTACCTATCCTGCTCTTATGCTTTTCTGTTCAGACTTGCTTATTATAACCATAATTGCAATATCTGAGCAGTAAATTTTAAGTTGTTAAAACTGCTATTTTTAATTAAATACACACAATAATTACAATATTTCCCCCCCTATTTCTACATATGACTATGTCTTAAGACTTCTATTTCCCATAACTGTTCAAACCTGAACTCCCAGTGCTTTGGTAAGCTGTTGAGACAATTCCTTTAAAATTCACCATTGTATTAAATTTAAGCTAAAGATGTGTGTGCACTCAACTATAATTTCACTTGGTATTCTCTTACAGTGCTTTTTGCTACCTGCTGTCCAGACAAAGTGAAATTCCATGGCCTAATTCCATTACCTAATACACTTCTTTATTTCACTTTCATTTGTTAAATGATTTATTGAGTAAAATGGGCTTGGGGACACACTTACTGCTACAGGAGCAAGTTTGGGGATTTCGAAACAAAACAGATGTTTTCTTCTCCTTTTTCCCACTGCATTCAATGAAATGGGATTTTTTTTCACCCATTTCTTACTTAAGCAGGATTACACTTGAGAAACAGAAAAGTTTCTAAGTTTCTTCTAATAGAAGCTGTTCTGCAGGAGTCAAGATTCCAACTAACTGGTCAGGCCAGAGCAGCCATCCCAGTTAACATGTGTTGTCATTAGATGGGATTTTCTTGCTTGCTTTGCCCCCACTGTTCCCATTGGATTTCTCAGGATTTCTGGGGGCTTCTTATCCTACACATGAGGTTGGAACATTTCTCTGGTTTAGTTGGTAAATTCAGAGTTCTTGCAGCTGCATCAAACAGTTTGAAAAACTACTACACTTCACACTTCAGGGGTTAAAACAGTCCTTTTTTCTTGAAGCCTCTTGAATCCCTAAAAGGAGGACTTGGGCAGCTCTCATGAGCCGGGCCAGCTCCGTGTGCTTCAGGAGAGCATCACCCCATCCCAAAGGTACATGATTCTGGCCACTCTTTGAGGCAGGATTTTGAGCTTCTTGGAACTCAGGTCTTCAATTTGAGGTGGAAATGCCTATATTCCTGTACATGCTACACATCTAGATATGCACATGGGGAATAGATTGCTTTCCTGAGGAGGCCTGGATGGAAAGAATCTCTCCTGCCTTCCTGTCAACCTTCTTCTCAGTGTAGATGCCCAAAAATGACAGAAGTCCCCAGTTAATGGCCTGTTGCAGCCCAGTATTTTTTTGTTATTCAGCCATACCAGCTCATCACAGATCCTAGCAGCAAGCAGAGGGGCTCTGAAATTCTCCTTGTTTTACTTCATGTCTGGATAGGGAATTATTTCTTGCCGGAAATAGTTATGTGGGAACATAGAGTATCTCCCCTCTGCCAATGACTGCTATTCCTGTTGTGCACTGGCTGGTGGAGCAACTCTTGAGATAATATATAATTCCTCCCTCAAGGATGTGGTCTCTGGCACTGCCAGACCAGTGCATCAGGCAAACCTCTGCTACAGGACATGGCAAGATGCAGAGAGGGATCCCATTTCTCTCCATTGGTCCACTTGGATTCCTTGATATAGGAGTGATTTGAGAGACATCATCAGACCTTTTTCCACCTCCTTCCACCACTAACACTTGACATTTCTTCCCTTTTTTCCTCACTCCTACCTAGGCAACACAGTTTAAACAGAACAGCTTTAGCTTGCAAAGTGTGCTTGGCCATGATAAATGGTGCTCATGATGGATGGCTGTGGTCTTGAGGATGATGGAGATGAACACCAGGGTGCTTCATGGATTTGTACTAGCAACAACATTATTTAATACTTTTATTAATGGTTTGGAAGGAGGTGTAACCAAGTGCATTAACTAGATCTGCACATGACACTGTGCTGGAAAGAACTGTAAACCAAGTGAAGACAGAGAAATAACACTAATGGAACCAGGAGTTAGAAATATGAGCAGGAAACAGAAGGAGATTCTGTCTGGGAACAGGCAAGCTAATAATTCTAAGAAGAATAATCCAAAACACAGATATTTATAAGGAGGGTTAGAGATCTGAAAAAAACTCACTTATATTCTAAAAGAGTGAGCAGTGATGGTTAAGAGTGACTAGGCAAATAGCTGTACATCGTGAAATGGTGGAAAAAGAGATTTTTATTTTGCAGAGTAAATGCAAAAGTACAAAATGTCCCTTGTACAAGGGCTTGTCTATCCTTGTAGGTCTAACTTTCTCCAGCACTTTAAGCCCTTACCTCCAGGCTTTATCTGTGAGAAAAGCCCAGGAGCAGAAAAATGTCTTTATAGCTGGCTCTTCCCAGAAACACAAACCTGGAGGGCATCTTCTTAACCACCCAGTCCTGAGTCTTCATACTCACAGAGAAATATTGGTCTATGTCACTTCCCTGTCCTCTTTCCTCCGCCCTTCTATAACCTTGCTGGGAAGATAAACTCATTGTTTGATGGTAATTTTGACACCAAGAGCAGAGAAATGTGAAGAAGAGCATTTCTAACTAAATTCTATGAATGGGTAGGAAGACAAATACTTTTTCTGTTTTAAAAAATCCAAACAAGATAATGGCTATGCAGTGGGGCCATTCCTCTTCCTTTCACTCATAGTAATTAAGTTGTAGGTACCATTTCTGACACCTGTAATATTTGTGTCAGTTGGCACAGATTGAAATCAATAGGCAGTGGCATGTGGAAGTGGACATTTGCCAAAGGAGGACTTAGAAACACTTAAGTACCCTCAGGTGGAACTAACCAAACAAAAATATTACTAAATATCAAGACTTTTCCTAAAGTGATTTGTGTTGAAGGCTCTTAAAAGCATGTGGCCATTGCAGTCACCCCTTCAGCAGGATGCTGACATGTGTGCAGACCTCTAGGGTATGATGAATTATAAAGGGAGTTGCAGCAAGCTGGAAATCTGTCCCACATGTACTCACTTGAGAGCAAACATCCCTCACCGGTGAGAGCTTAGTCCCATGGGAAAAGGTTGCTGCAAAAGCACTTGCTGAGATTCCAAGAGCAGTGCAACCATGGGGGTCACTGCCTGCTGTTCCCAAGAAATCCTTCATGCTGGGGAGCTCTGAAAACAGGAATGAAGTTATTTAAAGTGGCAGCTTGTTTTTGGTATTGTTTATCAGATGGATAAGTGTGTGTATGTGTGTGTGTGTGTGTGTGTGTGTGTGTGTGTGTGTGTGTGCAAGAAACATGGCTACTATGAGCTGCCTCTCCAGGGGAATTCTCTGTCAGAGTTCCAGAGCTGGTACAAGCCAGGGGTTCCTGCTTTTTGTAATGAAAACATACGATCATTTCTACTTTTGGCCCTAATTAGCAGGAGAACTAGTTGAACATTTGGCCAGCAGCATTACTCCTAGTAAAAATGATGTTTTCTTCTGCTGAAATCCATCTGGGTTTCTCTCAACTATTCAGCAATCTGAGGCGTAATGAAAAGGAGAAATCAAATCCATGAACTCACATCCTCCAGTTACACAAGCACCCATCAGACTCTGTAGTATCTTGAATTTTTTTTTGTTTATTTTGTTTTACTTTTATTTTAATTGTTGATTATTAAACAAGCTGGGAGAATAAGAGGATGGGTACATTTAATTCACAGAAAATTCTCACATCCCTTATCCATCTTGTCACTGTCCCGAGAAATGAAGAATAATTATGAAAATATCCTGTTTAGCAGAAAAACAGAAGGACCAGACTGCAGCATATATATCTATATATAATTACGTGTGTTCACTAAGTGAAGAGAAAAGTTCTTTATCCACTGTGAGCCACTTACTCTCCTATACTCTCTGGTACCACAACCGCAGGCTGAGGAATTCCTCAGACATTGTAAGAGTGAGAAACAAACCCATCTAGCCCTGAATATGTACTTAGTCACTGAGTGGAAATGCAGCTACCTCCAGGGTGGAATGGAGAAACCACCCTGAGAGCTTCTCTGCAATATTCATTCTCCAGGCTGAAGCTTTCCTTAGCTTTGCTCACAAACCCATCATTAAAACTGTTAAGTTATAAGGAGCTGTGTTAGTGTCAGAGGGCAACTGCCTGTACAGGAAAACCTTTGTCAGAGTATTTTCCCTCAGTCAAATCTCTCTGTTCTTCAAAGTTCTCTGATACAGATATTCAACCATTTGACTGCTGTTTGTAGTAACCTAATAATTACAAGGGAAAAATATGGCCACTGTATAAAACACCTGGATATATCATATGCTACTAATTTTAATTCACCATTTCAGTCTCTTGTAAACAAGAAAGCCAGTGAGAAACAAGCAATGTAAGTGGTCCAGTACTGGAGCTCAGCTTTTAAAATAATTCCCTATCTGTTTATCCCTGGATGATCTTTCAAAAAGGAAAAATATTCTAAATGAGAATGTGAAATTTAAGAGGAAAGTGAGCAGGACCTTCTATTTTTCTTCTGGCATGAATAAGGAGGGGGAAAGTGATTGGCAGGACTGTGTTTATAGCTCCAACACGGGAATCACTAATCCCTGTTAAATCTCCTGAGAAATGGCCGATCCTCACAGCATCACACAGATCAGTGAAACCTGGGAAGCTGTGGGATGCAAAACTCTTGAACCATGTCCCATTAACTAATAAAATCCTGATTTGGGCATCTGGTCCCCAGAGAGCTCCATTATTGCTACTGAAAAAGGGGTATATCTGAGGTACAGCTTGGCAGGGGGACTGGTCCCAGTACACCCAGGAACACAGGTCCCTTCCTGTGTGGTGAGATCAGGAATGTCCTGTCCCTGCTACAGCCCATGGGAACTGGAGCAGCCCATTCCAAAGTTCTCAGAGCACTGCAGGAGGACTGCTAAGTGCACGTAATTATGCATGTGAGCATGTATTTTCAGGATCAAGGCTTTGCCTTTTAGCTACTGGGCATTCCTCCTTTTTCTCATTCTTATTTTTATTAAAAGCAATGATTTTATTAAAGTAACATTCTGGCATCTGTGGTACCAGACATCTGCTATTAGCTGACCACAGGGAAGTCCCATATGGAGAAAGACCCTGGTGTGCACCAGGCCCCTCCCTGTCCCTACCCAGGCCAGAAGGCAGCTGGAGCTGTTCTGGCTGGTCCCCAGTATGGCAGGCACCCCTATGCCACAGAACACTCACTTTTCAGAATAACAGTAGCCTAGAGATAAAAATAAAAATTCCATCCCTGAGGTTTAGAATAGAAGTGAGTGTAGAAGGTCAGGCTGAGGCACATGGTTCCTAAAAAATGCTTCCTAAAAACCATGAAAATTTCACAAAACCTGAGTTATTTTAGTCACTTCTTTTAGGAAAGTTGAGTTGTAGCCTAAATGTTCATGTTTCTTCTCACTGACTGTAAACCTGAACTAGAGCCTGCTACAGCTGCATTGCAAATCTGTGCTGCTCGTTGTGTTAGGCTCACTGGCTGCAAGAAGCAGCACCTGAAACATCACGAGCAGAATCACAGAATCACTAAGCTGTCAAGGTTGGAAGAGATCTTAAGGTTCATCCAGTCCAACTGCCAACCCATCACCACCATAAATCCCCCCAAATGCCACATCCCCAAGTGCCACATCCATACATCTCTTAAAAAATTCCAGACAGTGATTCTGTTGCCCCTCCTGGGGCAACTTTTTCCAATGTCCAACCACTCTTCCAGGGAAATTTTTTTTTCATTGAGTTGCCTGGTGCTCTTCAGCAGTGAAACAAGAAGCTGCTTTTTTTCTGATGCCTTCAGATTTTGTGTTAAGCTGTCTACTAGGATGCTGCCTTCTCTCCATGGATTACAGAGGGCTCATGGTAGAGACAAGGCTCTTCATTTCTGGGGTCTAAAATTGAGGTTCTGCTTTTGGACTTCTGTATGATTTAAAAATTATGAGGTATCAGTGCACAAAAGGAAATCCTACAATGGACTAAAATATGAAATAACTAATGGCTGGTGCACAGATTAAACCCAGTCTCTTGCTCCTGCTGCATGTCATAGAATCATAGAATGGATGGGCTTAGAAGGGACCTTAAAGATCACTTAGTTCTGAGTAGTGCTGTGGCCTTCCCACATCATGCAGCCCAACATACATCTCAATACACGCTGTGGTAGTAACACTGTCTGGTGTGCCTGTGGCTGTAGAGGGGATTGTTTGGGTAAAACATGACCTTTGGTAGCCATTACTGTAAAAAAACTCCAGAATTTTTTCTTGCTGGCTTCTGCCTGTAATCTGCCTCCTGTCTCTGTCCAAAGAAAATCTGTTTTCCTGACTCTCAAGCTTAAACTACTCATTTCCTGGAACTTTTTTGGAGATTCAGCTACATCTAAAATAAGTATACTCATGGCATGAAAATGGGAAAATTCTAGCCAAAATCAATTGGCATTTGCTTAATCGTGCTTCAGTTTATGCAGATAGCAGAATTTCGCCCTGATAGGAGCACAATAGTTTCAGGGACCACCAAAACAGCCATTTCTCAAGGCAGGTCTTACATTTTGCCTATATTCTCAGACATGCCAGGTGGCTTGCAAATCTGTTTGGCATCAGGACTCTATGCGATCCACACCCAGCTCATACTGATTGCAGAAACCCAGGATTGATTTTCTACTGCCCCCAACAGCTGCAAGGAAAAACAACATCTTAATTCAGAGCCCCAAGCAAAAACCCCGGGGACCCCCAGGCTGTCCTTCCCTAAAGCTTCCCTTGGCACTGTGTGACTCATCTCTAAGTTTGGGAGGAACCACCGAATCACAGAATATTCTGAGCTGGAAGGGACCCACAAGCATCATCAAGTCCTAGAGCCCACTGTTGTGAGCACACAGAAGAGGAACACTGAGAGCAACTTATATTTGTAAACTTAAACCTTCTCTTTCTAAAATTTCCCTTCCACTGCTCAATTTGACATGAGAGGATGGAGGAGTAACCTCTTGATTCCTTTGGAGATGGCTGTGTCAGGAATGATCTTTGCAGCTTGCCATCAAAAGGGGCAGACAGACAGCTGAGGAACATCCATATCTAGGTGCACTGGTCTTTTTATCGCATGCTGCATAAATTCCATATGGAGTCAAAATAACTTTGGACTCGATACCACTTCCCAGACAATACCTTAATTAGGAGTGTTTTGTTTTGTTGTTTCACAGAAGGAGAGCTGCCATCCAAGCGCATTGTTATGGGTTTACACATCACTGTGCTCTTAATATCAAAGATTTTGTTTGGCTGGAGGCTTACTTCCCTGTGGGAGAAGGGTTTCTCGGTGAGTGTTGGAGGTTGCACAATCTTTTCCCAACAGAAAAGTGAAGCACAAGCTTGAGTCTGTTGTGATAATGTGCGTGGGGAAGTCAAGAGCAAGTCTGTGTGGTGCCAGTAGATAACAGGCAGAGTCTCCTGTACCCCAACCGTGTCAGATTGCAGCCTGATGGCAAATTCCTGTGTGTCTATTAGAGCAAGATGTGGGACATCAGATAAAACAGAAACATTTGCAAGATGTCCATTTACAGTTAGAAGATGGCCACTTTGGTGACAGGAAAGGTCTTGGTCAGATTCAAGTGGCCAGATTGTCCAGAGAGGGTGTTCAGTTCCCCTCACTGGGGATATCCCAAACTATCTGGACACAATCCTGTGCCATGGGCTCTGGGATGACCCTGCTTGAGCTGGGTTGTTGGACCAGATGACTCACTGTGGTTCCTTCCAATCAGACCCATCCTGTGCTTCTGGGATTCTGTGATCTCTCTGGATTTGTTGCTTGCCCCTGAGTTGCACTGAGCAGTCTGAACTCTGGATGTTGTACCTGCATGAAGTAAAAAGAAGTCTCTTGCCCAGAAATGCCAGCAACCTGAGTAAACAAGACTGATATGAAATGAAGAATAAATTAATATTTTTGATGGTTGGAGATGGTAAAGATTGACTTGTGTGTCTGTCTCGGTTGCGCAAAGCGGGAAAATAAATCCAACCTGTCCCAGCCTCAGCTTGCTGTGTTATTCTCTTGTCTGGAAAGTGAGGGTTTCTACCACAAGAAGGTCCCTGACAGTGGTTTTTAATTAGCCAGTGGGATAATTTTCAAAGGAAGTAAGAATCCATTAGCAGGGACTTGTATTAACTCAAAACTTTGTTTTTTGCCATACAAATGCAATGAGACTTACACCAAATTCTTCCCAATTTTTGGTCTAACATAATTTATGCTAAATAAAGATGTATTAAATATTAAATAAAATTATAGGAAAATTGCATGAAGCAATCCTAACAGTCAAATTTATGAACAGTAGAGGAAGCCTTTCCTTTTTCTCTTGCTCTCTGATCACAGGCACAGGAATCCTGTATCTACCCACATCTTTGTCTTTGTTCTACAGGGCAGAAAAGGGATGCAAGGAAGTCTTGCAAAAGAGGCAAACATCTTCCACCAAAAAGGCAGTGCTGAACTATTGGTTGTGTTCTTGTTTAAATGTGCCATGCATGCATTCTGCACCACACATTTCCTTACCACCCTCGTCACAAGAGTGGAAAATCTGACAAGAAATTTTTTGTGGGGATATAAAAATGCAGGATGGAAACCTCTAAGTTGCATGGTCTTTAAGGAGCAGTCATTCATTGAACTAAAGTTACATCCAATATTACAGTATCTTGCTGATAGATGACATAAACCAAATTTTATGTTAAATACTTAGAGAGGCATGTTGATTGACTTCACGCTGGGCATGCATGGAGAAAGACATCTAGACTCTCTTTTATCCAGATGGAATTCCTAAGTCAATCAAATAAACATCATAATAATAAGGTTAATCTGTTATTTACTCATTCAATAGAGAAAAGCAGAGATGTGGATCTAATTACGTAAATATTGTAAAATCAGTTTGCATTTATCTCTTTCCACATGCCCTTGGTACAGCCCTAGTTCAGCATGCTTAACACGACCCTTTTTGGTCTGAATTATTTAATTCTGGGGCTAAAACCATTCAAGATTTGTTTGAACAGGAAAATCTTGTTTTCTTTGGAGCATTTTGAAGTAGGCATAATCACAGTGTTGCAAAAGTGATGCCCTGCTTTTAGGAGCTGTCAGCATTTCCATATTAAACCACTATTTTCAGGGGTTAATAGAATTTCCAGAAAAAGAAAAAAAAATTAAAAGAGTGGAAAAGAAGGGTCCATTATGGGATGAAACTTGGTGTTTGGGTTTTTAATCCAGGAGGGTGGTTTCAAAATCAAATTGTGCAAAATTAATTTACACTGCATGCTTGCAAAACTGCTCGTGTCACTTTTTTTCATACTTTAAAAAAAAATCAGCCCACAATAAAGCCCACTTATTTTGCTTGTTTCTACTGTACACTGCTCTTTAAAGTTAATGTCATTTCCATACAATACCCCCAATGTAATATGCCTTACAGGCAGCATAGATTGAATAAGTGACTTGGAGCCAGGGACTCCCAAGTTTATAATTTAGCCGCTGACTCACTGTGTGGCCTCAGGCAAACCACGTAACTCCTATGTCCTCATCTATGGTATGGTCTCAATTTTCCATTGTGTTGCACAACATGTAAGGAGCTCTGCTCATGTTCAATAGGAGCTTAACCCGATGGTGAGTGGGTTACTGGAGCTGCATTGAGGATATGAGATTTAACACAACTCCCACTCAAGCAGGTTGTGTCTATCCAGATAATCTCAGACCAGTCTTCAGTGAGCTGGTCCAGGTGGGCACCTGATGGATGTATCTCCACTTGTGATGTCTGTGTCGTGGAGATAAGTCTGTCTTGGTTCTGGCACTGAAATAAATTATGTTCCTCAAAACCCAGTAGAGGAACTGCGATGTTGTTCTGAAACATGTAGGCTTGCTTTGCTCTGGACTTGCAGGATAATCAGCTCAGATTGACACTTTTTGTACTTCTTCAGCTTTCATCAGCACTTCATGTGTTTTGCTGTGCCTTCATGGCTGAGTTTTTCCTCTATCATAAAGCCATTTGCTTTTGCATACAGTAGAGTCAAACTTCTGTTACATATTATTTGAGTCACATGGGGAAGAAAATACAGACAGCTTGTGCAGACAGTGTATGAGGGAACAGTGAGATTTTTTTTCCTGAAAAACAACACCCCCTAGGAAGTAGGTCCTTCAGCATTTAGCCAGGCCTGAGGGGCCCTTTTTACCCAAGCACTGTCCTGATGTGGATCTCTATGAATGATACTGTGTTTGTGGGGTCAGGAGAGTAGAAATAGAAATTTATGAGAGAGAGTTTTAGTCATCACTTCCAGTCCTTCATAACACAGGCAAATGTACACTGGTGGTAAGATCAAACGTGTCTGCAGAACGTTTGTGGCACAGGCTAAAACACACTCCCCTGTCCCAGCCCCCTACAGCCATCCACACACCTGTACTTAAAGATCAAGAGTAACAGCTGAAATGTGTCACAGATGGAGAACAAGACTCGATGGTCTGCCAGTGGTCTGGGTCAAGAACAGCACAGAAGTGTGAGACTGGGCAGATCTAGAGAGATGGGATTCTCAGGCAGCCTTCCCCTCTCTGAAGAGATCCTTGTTCAGCCAGGAGATCATGAAGAACACCCTGGTTTTAAAAATTGTCCCCCCTCTTCTTCATCCCCTGCCTACACAAGCTGCCAATAGCTGAGCATTTTCTGACCTCATGCAAAACTTTCTATTGTGCAGTGTCTCACTGCACAAGCCCCACAGCTTGACCACATATTTTGTAAAGAACCCTTTTTTTTTTTTAATTTTTCACTTTTTAGTGGTGTTTTTGTGGTCTTGTCCTGAAAGACAGCTTACCTCAAAGGGAATTTTTCTTTATTGGTCTTCAGCTCTAATAGTTATAGACCCTCCAATGTCCTTAAACTGTTTTCTGTATTGCTCATGTAGCAGTGCTCACACAGTCCCAGTTTCCTGTCTGGAATGGGAACGATAGTCAATGATATCTTCAAATATGTATGGAATTACGAAACACAGCAAATCCTACCATGATCCAGTATTCTCTGCCAGTTAACAAAATAGTTTTATGTTTCTGAGCAGACATGTCACTACAAACATTTAGATTTGTGTCCTGTCTTTAAATATTCATTTTCCTCTTGGATTTGGAACCCCAGCTGAACTATTGGATACTTTCATTACTATGAGATATTTGTAGAAAAATCTTTTATTGTGAATGTGGGAAATATTTTGAAATATTCTGGGGTTTTGGACAGTTTCAGCACTCAGCTGTATTTTCTGTTTTTCTCCATTCACCTTGTGAAGTTGTTTTCTTCCTGTTGTTTTCTTGCTGACTGGCCTTCCTTGTTAGAGAGACTCTCCATTGCTTCACAACAGATATGCAGATCCCAACATGTATGTGTAATTCCTGCTAAAGCAGATCCATGTCAGGATGACTTGACCTACAATAGTTTTAATTTGTTTGGACCTGACCTGAACAATTCTCAGATCATGTTGACCCTGTGTTAAATGTTTTGCTTCAGCTTTCCTGAGGGAAAATGGAAACAATTCAGGAAAATCAAGCTTTTCCTGGGGGCAAATCTGTCTTTGTAAAAAACAAACTTGGTATTAAAAAAGAAACAAATAAAATGGAAATTTCTCAGTAGCTCTACTTGCTACACTACTATATCTAAAAGGATATTATTTCAATCCACAGAAACAGCAGTTTGAATTCAGCATTACACTAATAAAGTGATTTGTCTTCTACTAGTCAATATTAGCCAGCTGCCAGCTAGTCTAGAATGGTGTGAGACAAACCTTGTAAAAATGGAGAGCTTTACAAAAATCAGAGTGGGTGATGACCCTAAAAACAAATACTTACAAGGTACTGTACAGCTGAGACAGTGGTAGAAACAAAAAACATGGGTCTTTCTGTTGGAAGACACTTAAAATTAATACTTTGTGATTTTATAGTGGTTTCTAGGATTTACATGACATGCTGCAAGTAGCACTTGCTAAAACTACAGCTCAACATGTCTGGAAAGAACAATATCTGCAGGAATGGGGAAGAGCAGCATCAGCTGTTTAGGAACAGCTCTCTGGGATGCTTTGGTGGGATGAATAAGTGGTGACGTGGTTTGGTTGTCAAATGCAGCAGTAAAGGCAGAAGGTTGGGGTGGTTTATAACTTAATTCATCTTTGGAGGAGAAACACTTCACTTTTAAACTTGAAGCATGGATGTAATATTAAGAGGGGATGATTGTCTACAAAGCTCAGTGACTAATTTTCTGAAGTGTCAGCTGATCTGAACCTCACAGTGCAACATTTGTGTACTGCTGAGTGGCTTTCACTGAAGATGTCTGCCATGTACAGCTGAACTGACTTTTCAAACCTGGTATTTTTAATCTATTCTTTTTTTGCTAAAGGCTTTCCCAAAGAGGACCTTGAACCCATCCCTTATGCCATTCTTGCACACAATTAAATTCAATCTTCCTCTCCCCTGGAGACCTGGGGAGTCATGGTGCTCCTTGGGAACCAGTTGGCAGATGATGCTGGATGAAATTATATTCCACCAACAGTGCTCCATTGTTCTGCCCTTTGTTGTGTCCAAATCCCACCAACCCAGCAATGTGAAGGACCAGAAAAACTGCTGGATGAAAGCTCTTCTCATTGCCACATGGTTGTTTCCAAACTACTTGGCCCACTAGGAAAAAGATGACTTTCTCTTTAATAGCAGATGGTGGTAGTGAGACATGAAAATTAGGACATATTTTCATTTGATATTGGAATATCATGAGCATCAGTTATTTTGGGAAGGAGTCCAAAAAATACTTGGAGAGAGTCTAAAACTGCAGATGAATCCGCAGGTTTATTTTATTGGGTGATTTCAGTTCTGCCAAATATTTGTAGTGTAAAGAAATCATAAAAATTGCTGGTGGTCCTCGCCTGGCGGGTACTTCTCACATATTTGAGACAGTTGTACGAACTGTGACAAGAATGTTTGATCTATTAGCTTAAAAACAAATTAGAGTCTTCAAGAGAAATAAATGAACTATAGATGGAAGAAATACATTTCTCTTATCTTAGAGAGACCAGGAATTTTTGCCCCCAGGCTTTATTTGCATTTAATTATCACAGTTTGGATTTCCTCTACTGCATGCATGGAGGTTTAGTCTGTCTCGTTCTGTCCTCTGTTCTGAAATAACATTAGTACCTGTTAATGATTATCATTGTCAATTATATATTCTGGTTACATGCACATTATAAGAAATATTGGTTTGTTTTAATAAATCTTCAAAAGGCAGCCTAAACCTGTGCCTTATCTCCTTTCTGCTTTGTAATTTATTTATTTTTATGGTTATGATATATGAAAGCCTCTGCATGCTCCAAGGGACTGTGAATGGGTATCTGCTCAGCACTTGAATACTGAGATGACAGACAGAAAAGTTTTTATTTAACATAACTTTCCAAATGAAGCGATGGGGTCATGTATTCCAAAGATAAAGAAAGAAGTGAGGAATACAGGTCTTGAAATCCAAAGACTCTGTTATATGCATAAAAGAGAGAAAACTGGTGAACACATACACATAGGTGGTTTAATTTGACACATACTTAGCTGCAGAACAGCTTGTGCTCACATTGTAATGATTATTCAATTATATATTTATTTTTTTTTTTAAATTTTTTTTTTTTTTTGGCTAGGATAATAACTTCACTGTAGTCCTGACCTGGCAAAGGACTGATTGCCTCACTCGCCATTGGTCTGTAGGCATAAGGATAGTTCAATATAAAAAGATTTTTGCTGAATTTTTAAGGAGAATTTGGGTTGAGCGAACTTGATATTTATGCCATTTGCCCATGTGGATTATTTTCATTCACTGGACCAGCACTGAAATGTCCACTCCAAGAGGAACACTTTAACCAAGCATTCTTTATGTGGTCTTCAATTAATAAACAGGAATACGCCTTTCTAAACCTGTGGGTAATGATTTTTCTGCTTGCTGCTACTGTATGTCACCTAAATGAATGGGGCATTTATATACTGTCCTTTCATCTGGGATATCAAAGCACTTTATAAATATGGACCAGTGGCTCTGATGTGCAACCACTGAACTGTGGCTGCCTTGGAGGTGGCATGTGGTTGACATTTTGGCTGGAAAAGCACATTTGAACATCAGAAACTGTTGGTTTCCTCAGAAAGGCTTGGAGGTGTGAGGGGTTGAGACTCAGTTAACCTCTAAATCATACCTGCCCCAACATGGGAAAGCAACACCACTGCCCACCTTCCAGCGAGGTAAAATGCAGTCTTGGCATGACCCAAAGCAGCTTCCATCTCTGAATCACTGATTTTTTTTCCAGCCCAAGACCATGACTGTCAAAAATCATTACCATATGGGAAGCTGGTAAATTGCCACAAGAAAATGAGCTTGGTGGTCCCAGATTAGTTTCACATGGACAGGTGTCTGCACCACAAAGCCACAGTTTCAACTGCTGCCAGCTGCTGGTGGGTTTCAGAAGGGAGGTCCAGCACTGCCTGGGCAGTGCTAATGGAAGTGGTGGTTCTAGAGGTGGCATCTCAGGGCCAGATATGAGGCTGGTTTGTGTCATTTTGGGTGTTTCTGGACCCCTCCCATTTCCTGAGCTGTCAGTAATCTTGTATGGTGCTCTCCATCCTTGTTGAGGCAGGTGCTTTCTCTTATTGTCACACAGAGGCCCAGCCCCAGCCCCGTTTCCACCTTGCTAAAAGGGTGCAACAAAAAATTTCAACAGGGCTTGTGTGCTGAAGGCGCTAAGTTCAGACCACACAAGTAGGCTTTAACATGTTTGGTACAGCTTGGGAAAACCCCCACAGGACTGGAAGGGCCTTCTGGGTCACTAATCCCAACCTCCTGCTGATGTAGGCTTTCACTTTGCATAATCCTGTAGAAAAGCTGACTAATCTTCAAAAACATGGACAATCACAGGAAACCTCAAAAGCTCACTATATATATAAAAAAAACGGTGTCAAATATGTTTTGCACCTCTCTAACACCTTTCATCCAAAACTTGTAATGAGTTTTGCAAACATGGAGTTAAGAATTGCCGTAGCAGCGGGAGGAAGAATTATCAATTATCCTTACTGTATTTGAGAGGAAGCATTTGAAAGACAGTGAAATTATGAAGCAAATCCCCATTCTCATTCAGACAAAGCTCTTCATGGCTTGAGGACATTGGCTCCAATGGAGACATCCAAGACCATCTAACCAAATCAATTAGACAGCCAGGAATTAAAATCAGTGCTCCTGACTGTCTTTGTATCTCCCTTTTAGGTACTGAAGTGTACAATACCTTGAGATTTTTCACCCATCAGCCTCACTATTTCTTCCAGAAGAAATGGATACTACATCCTATTTCTTCTGTGAAATAACATGACCATCATCCCATCCCTGAAGAATTCAGGGTCAGATTGGACAAGGCTCTGAGCAACCTCATCTAGTGAGGATGTCTCTGCTCATTACATGGGGATTCAACCAGATGACCTTTAAAAGGCCCATTTAAACTCAAACTATTATATAATTCTATAATTCCATGACGTACCATAGTTAAATGTACAACAAGTAGGCAGGAGGTTCTGTTATAACAAAGAAGGGTATCAGCAGTAGATTTTAGGATTTGTTTTTAACCTTTAGAAAAAACAAGTCAATCAACATAGAGAAATTACCTTTCTGCATTTCCACATCATCAGAAGGATGAAACTGGATTTATCTTCAAACTGGTGGAAACACACATTCCTTCTTCAGGGAGAATGAATCCTGGGCAATGCACTGTGTTCTGTGGAAATGTTTTGACTTTATCTTGAAGCCAAGTGCTACCCTCAGTCTCATGGTTGAATTGACCTCTGAGCCTCAGTCTCAGACTCTTGGTTGAATTTGACCTTTCTGATTCTCTAGCACATTTTTTGAATCTGTAAGTATAGTTGATGGCTAACTGTGGTCCTGGAGCTATTTATCAATCAGCAGATGATGGTAGAATATCTGATGATTGTCAGGAATATTAACAGCATCAGTAAGTGGAGAAACTACTGCCCACGACCTTGAAGCACCACTGTTTCAGGTTACTGGTGCTAAGATAATTTTTTGGGTCCACCTTTGATCAACACATCCTTTAGGATTTTCTTAAAATTTGTTACTTTAAGAGCTGATCCCACTCCTAATGTACAGTGGATAAAAATATATCTTTTCACAGATTTTACTAAGCATTTCAATTGGCTTGCAAGTTCTCAAAATTAATCTAATTTTACAGTGAAAGAGGGAATCCATGCTTCCCTTGTCTCCTGTGCAGATTCTATATTGGCAAAAGCTAGTAAAACTATGCTTGCAAATTTGACAGTTAAAACAGTTGGAGTTGAGGGTTCAAAGGAGGAGGCAAAATTTAAGATAAAGAAGTTCAAGGACCAAATGTTGATTCACCTGGTTGCACTGAGAAGCATCAAACCCAAGATTTGCTAGACCTGGATTAAGAAGCTAGAAAATTTGAACCAAGACATTTCAGATGACAATTCATAAATCACTTTTAACTTGTGCTGCTGTTCAGGGAATAGTCCGGCAACATGAAAAAGGGAGCTATTAAAACAAGATATGCTCAACAGGACTGGCAGATCTTACCTCAAAATGCTTGGTTTCACTGGTATCTGTCCTTGTGCATCATGTATTTTTAAATAATTTTAAGCAGTTTTCTCTTTGATGTTTTTGTTTGCTACATGGTTGTTTGTTGTTTTTGGTTTTGTGTTTTGGTTTGGTTTTTTTTTGGTTTTTTTTTTTTTCTGTAACACATTAACTTTCCTTCTCTGATCAGAGCCATTCTAGTCAGAGATAGGCATGGGCCTTAGATTATTTTTTATTAAGGACAAGTTTAATTGGGGTCATATGCTCCTTTCTGGTGTCTTAAAAATTAAGGTCCATCTCTATTCTGGAAAGCTCAATTGCATGCAGCTTTTTCACAGAGGCAGCTCCCAAAATTCCATGTCTCCTAACTATTGTTTTTAAACAATTTACTGACTTTGCATTTTGGAGAGCAGAGATTAGTACCAAATTTCTGGTATTCACTCTACTAAATTAAGAATGCCCTGAAGATTGTGGAGCTT
Organism: Regulus satrapa; assembly: GCA_013396955.1. Classification (NCBI taxonomy): domain Eukaryota; kingdom Metazoa; phylum Chordata; class Aves; order Passeriformes; family Regulidae; genus Regulus; species Regulus satrapa. The sequence goes on along the minus strand of VWZN01022032.1, from coordinate 81,996 downwards.
GGATTTTTTGGTAAATTGCAGAATTAAGGACGATGGCAATGTTGGTGGATATATCTCAGCTGACTCACAACACCTCTCCACATTTAGATGTTGATTCAACCCTATCTCTAATTATAATGCCACAAGGAGTGGCCAAGTGCAGTACCTCTTTCTGATGTTGTACAGAGTGTTTTGGGCTGTGTGTTGGGATAATTCAGTCCAAGCCTCTGCTGCTGTTACAATGAGAGCATTAACTGTAGTGGGAGCTATGCAGGGATGATTTGAGAGTCTTCTGGTCATTTCCAATTGCATAACCACTTTCCCAAGGCCCCAAAAGACTGAGCAGATATGTTGTCTTGAAATGGGTTTCTTCCTCTGTGATGATTCAGTTAAGCCTATGGAACAGATAGATGGACACACAGTGCTTTTGTGTTGGTTTGGTTTGTGTTTTTTGTCTTGCAAGACTTAATGCTTTTCCTTGTAAGTCAGGATCCTGTATGAATTTGTTCCCCTGTTGAGTCATTTATGAATTTCAGCAACTGCATTTGGCTCCTTCACATCTCCCCTTCACCATCCTGTCTTTCCTCACATTCCTCGTGGCATCCAGGCTCCTTCAGACCTTGGTCTCCTGATAGTCCTGGTGTAGCTCAGATTACCCAGGTGGCTGTGCTTTAACACAGACTGTGTTAAAGACAAAATGCTGTCTTTCTACAGCTCAGTTTCTTTCCATGAAGCTAATCACGCAGCCTGCCTTTTAAAAGGCAGCAGACCTTTTGGCGTTTCTTCCTTCCAGCATGCTGAAGATTGACAATGCTGCCAGGTTTCCCCCAGGACAGAGGGAAGTCTCTTGGCCTGGAGAAGACTGTTCCCTAACAAGGTACATGTATTTTATCCTTGGAAAACTTCCTCTTCCCCTTCCCATTTAAACATGTTCATGGGGATATCTGTGTATTTCCATTAAAGATGAGTCCAAGCCACGAGGCTGGATCTAAACTTAGTCAAACTCTGAGGTTTCATACAGTAGGGAGTACAAACTCAATGTGTGCTTTTTGGCTGGAGCCATTCTCCTGTCTGCACAGTCTAACACAAAAAGCATCGCTGGGCTGTTGGGGAAGCTGCTGACACAACTGAGAAACTGAGTGGTAAAGGCTTGTCATCAAAATCAACAAACCTGAAGGCAAATGGGAACCTGGTGGTGTGAGTAATAGTTTACCCCTTGCCCAGCTACTTGGAGCAAACTTTCTCTTCTCAATAATCACCAGGTTTTATGAAAGAAAAACGAATTGCAGATGAAGCCCAGAGCACTGCATTCCTCTTACTGGGGAAAAAGAAAAAATCTCCTTCTTTGGGCTTAGTTTGTGCATGCCTTTGCTGTGTAGTGAACTGCTAACGGTGGCCTCTCAGTTCATTAATTGACAAACACCATCCCCTAAACATTTCCAGGCACAGTCATTTTCTTTTCTCAGGTTTACTCAGTGGTTCTTACTGAGGTTTACATTTTTCCACGCATGTGCTGAGAATAAACTTGCCTCTACAATCTCATCTCTTATGCTCTGAGAAATTTTGATAATGTAATTCATAAGCAGCTTCATTTTCTGGACCTTTTGCTTTTTGCAACTCTCCTGGCTTTGGCTGTTTACTACTCCATTTACAGCAAACTGCCCCATTTCCCAAATACCGCAGGACTTTCTGAACTGCAGCATTTCATTCCGTTTGTGTCTCTTTTTAAGAGGCTGATCTGTCTTAAAGAAATTTTTCTCATTTAAAAATAATTTTACTGTGGTTTTACAGTCAGCATGGTTCCCCCCAAAAGAAACAAAAAATCCCTGCAGGCCTATTTCTTCTCGTTCTCCCATGATTACACTGGTGTAAATGACACTGGTGCCAATGGAATTATTCCTGTTTTACACCAGTATAAAAGAGACCAAGTTCTGAAAGATGGGACATAATCAACATCTTCACAAAATTGTATCAGGGACTGGACAGAAGGATACCTTCATCTATCAAAAGGGATCTTTCATCTTCACTGTGTCAAATAGAGGAATATAATAATCTACCAGCAGGACACAACAACCCCCAGGGTGAAATCTAACAATGTATTTAACATGGAGAAATGCAAAGGCAGCACAACACGGCTCCTTCGGAATGGGCCCAAGGAATACAGTGTCCAGCAGAAATTAGTCTTACTATTTGCCTCGTGGAAATGCTTGGGAAGCCCAGCCAAATTCAGAGCTCCAGCTTACTGGAGCAGCTGCAGTGAGGGCAGTCTCTTCTCCCCAACGCTCACAGACCCAGTGACAAACAGCAATCAGACCGCGGGCCAGCAAGAAGTGGAGCCAGGCAGAACTAAAATATCCCTGTTGGAGTGCGGTCCCATGAGGACAGTGTTATGTCTTACCAGAAACAAAGAGAAGAGCACATTTCCAGTCTCAAAGACTTCTCTGTCCCATTAAGGAAAGCTTCAGACTACAATTAGAAAAAAAACAAGAAAAAGAGACATAGCCACAGCATGCCAGTTTGCATCCAAATGCAGCTTAGAAAAAGCAGTTGTGCTCCCAGGAGAGGGTTTCCTAGCACCCTCTTAGACTGGTGGCTCCAGCCACCTCAGTCAGGAGGGTGGGAACATGACCCTGGAGGGAGACCATCCCTCTCCCCAATCCAGAGCCACTGGGTAAATATTGACTCAGAGCAAGGAGTGGCTGAATCATTCCTTCCTGTCCTAACAAGGTGTTTCCTTCTGCCCAGCGAGTGAACAAGCCCACCCTACACAGCCCAAAATATCAGACAGGAGTTGGTGCCCATGGTAATCAAAGGACATGGACTCAGTCAGAGAGACTGAGCATCTCTGTTTTGGCAGGACTGACATGTTTGTTTGCTCTCTGAGTGGGAAAATATTTCCTCCATTTAGTTAACCAGGGGGACATGTGGTGGAAGGATGGAGGAATGAGGAACTTGAACCTCCTAGTGCAGTTCTCTTCTTATCACATACAACACCCCTCAAATTCCCTGCTGTTCCACAGCTGCTGATGTTGTGGTTTCAAACACCAGTTAATGGTACAGCAAGGGCCTATGTTGTTGAGATCTTTGCCCTGAGATGCACTGAAACAACAGTGAATTTGTCAAGAGGTGTAGGAAAATGTCCAACTGTCTCAGTTCAGCTGTTTCCAGCTCAGGATTCAACCTGGGTAGGATGATTTGGATCATAACTCCAAATCTCTTCAGTTCTTAATCTAAGGGTATTAAGTCCCAGGAAATACCTAGGAGCCAAATGGTGGTGACCACTGACTGGAGCTGTGAGTGGGTGTCATGAACTTTTGGGTGGCTCCTAGCTTGCCTAATCCAACTGGATACAAGGGAAGGCTGAGTTCATTGTTGCAAGCACAGGTCTGGATTTCATTTCATGTCTGCTACAGATTTCCTAACTGGGTCACCATGCTAGCCTGGAACACAGACATGATACTCCTCCAATGAGATGTTCCAGAGCTCAGGATTTGATGGTTTAAAAAGTGGTTGAAGATCTCCCATAAAAAGGACGCATAAGAAAAAGCATATGCTATGGATCTCTTTATATAGGCTATGTTACCAGAAGTGTTGTATTTATGTATTTCAAAACTGGGCACTGGGTTACATTTTCATTCCCCAGTACAAAGGCAAATACATTCCAAACAAAGCAATGTTGTTTCAACAAAGCAAGGGTTGAAATCTCTCCAGGGCTTCATTCTGTCTCATTTAGATCGGGCATAAGATCTTAAAGCAGAGTTTAGTGGTCGGCCGATCATGCTCCTCTGGGAAATGACAGAGTGGTAATTCAAAAGGGGTAGTGAAGTACAGCATTGTCTTGGTCTGCAGGACTGTTCTTCAATAAAACCAGCGTCTCACCCAGCTTACAGGAGAACATTTTGTTCCAAAGGAGCTGTGGCTCTTCAATAAACAAAAGAATTCACCTCCGGCTAGACTTGGGTGTAAAATGAAAATGTTATTGGAGACAAAATGTCTTTGTGAAGACAGCATTTCCATGATGCCTGCCACAACTGCCTGGGCATATCGAGCAGTTGAAGTGAAAGAGGATAAAAGGTACATCTCCAAGGCACTGACTCCATGGGCATTTAAAACTTCTTTCAGGCTTGGGAAGTGGTTTCAGTCCAGGCTGGGAGCTCTGAGGAGGGGAAAAGCAGCCTGGCCCAGTCTGGCCATGGGCTAGCACTCACCCTTTTTGTAGTAAGGACTCATATTTGATCACTAGTGAGTTGAATCTTTCAGGGCTTTCCTGAAAGCCTTTCGTTGAAGCAAACAAGTTCTCCCACATCTAACACAAAAAATTGGGAAAGCACCCCAGAGCATCTAAACACAAAAAACTATGAGATATTCCTCCTCCAGTCTGAAACTCATGGTACACTCAGGAAAGTTCACAAACAGCAAAGGAGTTGTAGGGTCATTCAGGGAAATAATTCATGTCCAGACTGGCATAGTTCAGGTGTTCAGATATGGCTGTCTCCCACCTAGATTACCTCTGCAGAAAAGATATAGTCTCTGTGGTTCCTTGGTCTATGAAGATGATAAAAAACACCTCAGGCTGTGCAGTTTCAGGGGATTTTTGTTACAAGATTATTTTCCTAAAAATGGCACTGTGCCTCTGGGGATGAAACATGCTGGGAAATATATGAAAATTTAATCAATTATATGAGTTAGTTCCGACTTTCCTTGCATACTTATGGCAAGATCATTCCTTTGTCATCCTCAGATCACTGAGGGGCTCTTTGTTGTACAGTCAAGGTCCATTTTTAGCTTGACAAGCAGGTTCTGGCCTTCAAACTCTTAGGCAGAACAACAGCCAAGCTTGTCTTGCAGGGACTGTCTTTTGTGGTGTGCCTAATCATGACCTCCTACTCAGCCTTTATTTCACCTAAAAGTTGTTCGCTGAGGAGAACCAACAACCTTGGTTCCACTCTAAATGGGACAGGGGACTTTCTGCATTCTTTTTCACTGTCTCTCCCATTTAAGTAATGAGTTTACACAGCTTGAAAGACAGTACAAGGGCTGCTAGACCACTGCTCTGCCCTGTAGACTAAGGCTTAGCATTAAGCCCTAGAGTGCTGGGGCAGTTGGATGGTAAATATGCAGGCAAATACAGAGTTCCTGTGTCTCAGTGGGAAGCACAGCTGTGGCAAGTTTTTGAGAGAGACAAACCAGCCAAAAGCTCAGTATGGAAGAGGTTCAAGGTAACCCAGCCTGAATGTAGATTTTTTCATGAATCAGCCCAAGAAAAGCCATATGGTGTCTGCAAAAGAGACCTGTCCACTGCTGGCTGGACATTGTGCTTCCTAGAGTCTCTGTAACAACCTAAAATCTCATTGACTCATGTGAACCAAATTTCCAGACTTGACTCACTGGCTACTAAAACCATAAGATTGCATGGTGTGTCTCATATTTTTCCTGGGNAAAAAAAAAAAAAAAAAAACAAAAAAAAAACCAACCCAACAAAACAGCAGGAAAATATAACTATCTTCGGTTAATTAACATCTGAATCTGCTTTGAAGCCTTCAGAGAATATATGTTAAGAAATTAAACTAATCTCAAACCAGCAAAGAAAAATAAACCTAAAATATCTGGACCATCAAGATTTGTTTCTATCAATGTTCCTGGTTGCCTCATCCTGAGATGCTGGAACATGTCCAGGGAAAGACAACAGAGCTGGTGAAGGGTCTAGAGCACAAGTCTGATGAGGAGCAGCTGAGGGAGCTGGGGGCCTGAACCAGGTAAAAAGGAGGTTCAGGGGGGGAGCTTATCATCCTCTACAACCATCTGAAACAGGTTGTAGCCAAAGGGAGGTTGGCTACACCCAAAAGTTCATGGCCTCAATTTGTGCCAGGGGAGATTTGTATTGGATATTAAGAAAAATTTCTTCACTGAAGGAGTTGTCCAGCAATGGAACATTGCCCAGGGAAGTGGTGGAATCATATCCCTGGAAGGGTTCAAAAAATGTTTAGATGTGGCACTTGGGGACATGGTTTAGTGATGGACCAGCAGTCTTAGGTTAATGGTTGGACTTGATGATCTTGGAGGTCTTCTCGAACCTTAATTTTTTGATGATACTTTGGTTTAAAGGTAAAAGATACACATCCTGTCTTCTCTCTTCTGTATCTCTTAGTACCTGTTGAATGTTATGTAATCCTGGATTTATTCAAGGGCCCTGTGTAGCAGGACTTGCAACTGAGAAAGGTACAAGGAATAGGCACAACAGGTGGTTTTAGAGAAAATGCTCCTGACTGATCAGTATCAAAAATTCCCTGCATAAATGGAAAAATTTCCTCACACAGTGCAAAACTAAACTGAGAAACTCCTTGCTGTAGGAGTTAATTGCCAAAACCTTGCCAAAGGATGAGAGAGAGAGAGAAAGAAAAAAAAAAAAAAAGGAAAAAATAAACAGGAAAACCAAAAATAATAAAAAAATTATGTGATGTTTACAATGCCAATATGACCATAATAGGGGCATTTAGAAAGACAATAGTACTTATTAGGAAAAGAAAACAAGACTCTCAAAAGAATTACACGTGTTGGAAAAGCTGTCTGTTTCAAAACAGGAAAAACCCTTTGGTGTAGCTAATGGCCAGATCCAGAGAGGTAATTACACACAAGCTCTTTCAGCTGTAGTCCATGCAGTTGCAGCTCAATTTGAGCCTGAGCTTATATAAAATCCATTGGCCTCCATCAAAGGTGATTGTTGCTACTATAAAGATCTGTCCTGGGCCAAAATCCTAATTCATTAACATCATGGATAGAACATCATGTAACTTTCCTACAATGGACTAAGGTATAACTGTTATTCAAGATTTTTTTGATACTTCCTTGGAGGCAGCATTTACTGACCATTGATAGAAGCAAAATACTGAGGCTGTCTGAACAATTATACCACTTTCTTCTTCTTCCTGTTTCTTTTGGCTCTCCAGAAGCAGTTGTCATTCTTATTTTAGTTTCAGAGGACCTAAAAACTCTCCCAAGCCACTTTGCCATCCTCACTAAGTTGCTGGGAAGGGAGCATATGTGGGTGGAGGAGATGTTCTTGTGTGGCCACGGGAGGGCTGGGCTGGCAGGCCCTTTACGCACAACAGATTTTTCTGTGCCTTTTTTTTCTGTGCTACAAAGGGGAGGGAAAGAATCTTTCCTCAATTTAAGAAGTTGTGTTAATAGAAGCACAGGGCAAAGGATCCATCAGAGGGCTGAATTGGCAATGCCGGTTGATGGGGAGGATGAGAGTGGCCTTTGCTCCTGGCTCTGTGATGGACTTCTGTCAAGGTGTTTCATTCTTCATGTGCTTCAGTCTAGCCCCCAAAAAGCTCAGCCAGTGTGGGACTCATCTGTGCAGTGCTTTGAGCACAGCAGGATAAATGTGTTAGGCAATGAACACTGTCATGAGGAATTGCCTGCTGCCCAACAATATTACCTCTCCAACGTGCCTACCTCCTCTTTTCCCATCCCCTGCCCACACTGAGATGTCAGAGCATCCTCAGGGACTCTTCTGTTTTCAGAAATAACAGGGGCTACAGAGTACTTCAAAAAGTCTGGCTCTGTCCCTTAGGTGTCAAAGAACGACCTCAGGTTCCTGGAAAATCTGGTCCCAAATGGGTTTAAAAACACACATTTTGTCAGGAAGTGAATATAATCTCACTGAAATTAAGCCAGGGACAAAGATGAAAAAGCAGATGGCCTATGACAAACTGTGAGAACAAATTTGTTCGCATGACATGGGAATAAGTGTGTACTCATAACACACTATTACTCAAGAAATTTTGAAAGAGCTCAACTCCACAGGAGTCATAATGGGATTAGTCACATAAAGCTCAGTCCAGCTAAGCCTGGTGTACTGTACCTGAAAGAAGAGAGACAGACCCCAAAACAGACCACAACTGAAAAAAAAAACCCCAAAAATAAACAAATTCCAAAGAGATGCCCAAGTTTATGAAGTCAGAAAACACTTTTAAGTGAATTACAATCTGTAGAGTAGGTCGTGGATTGTTATTAAGCTGCTTAAAAAGCAAGAGGCCAGAGGAAGGAGTCTTGCTGAAATGACTGAACCAGTTTGACTGAACAGAGACAGAGTTGGAGTGTTTTTGGTGGAATGTCATGGACCCCGGAAGAGACTTTGCCATGTGTTCCATTACAGCATTGTTCTCACAACCTACAATTATTTGCAATTATTTGCAATTATTTGCAAAATCCCTTTAAAAATAAGCCACAAACCAGAGGAATAGGGCTGATTTGGAATACTCTGATCTATTTTGTTTTCAAATCAATATTTTGCACAAAACTCCTGACTTGAACAGGCATGTTTAATTACATAAAAACACTTCTGTTATTAAAGTGAGTGGCATCTTGATATGTAAAATATTTTGTGATTTTTCTACCTGCAAAGAGAGGAGGGCATTCCTAGGACACATATGGGATATGGTTTATCTAAAAAATCCAAACAAACAAACTAAAAAAACCAATAAGCTTGACTAATGCTTTTATTAATTTTCTATGTATTTCTAAGCTACTCACTCAAAAACAAGTGAGTGTTCAGAGCTAGTTTAGATTGATTAATTAATTAATTAAAGGCTAGACTAGAGCCAAAATAATACCTAGAACCAAATCACATGTATGCAAACACCAATCCTGCAGTGTTCACACTGATGCTTCTGCTCAGACCTACTCCCCTGTCATGTCTTGTCGTCTCTTCACCCAAGCTGGTGACTTAAACCCTTCTAAACGTACTTGAAACCCATCTAAGGTTGACTCAGCCTAGCAGTGGGAAGCAACACCACTCCATCTGAATCAAACCTGAGCAACATAGGAGGGTTGGCTTCAGATTCAGGTGCCAAATATGGATTTTGTCCGTGCAAAAGCAGCACCGCCCTCAGTGACGCACAAGCTGCTCTTGAGCTTTCATTTACCACAAGCTGTTGGGACTTGAGTTTCACTTCTCACCAGAAAGCAGAGGCAGGCGTATATTTAGATTTTCTTGGGAAGCAGCTGCCAAGTGCAGGGTGAGTGCACACGCACTCAATCGCGTAGGCACACACAGACGCCGACAGCTTTAGAGCAGCTGCATAAACCTGAGCAGAAAGGACACAGCACAGAGGCCTCCTGCAGGTCACAGTCTCACCAAAGAGGCTCATTTCAGCATCTCAGTATCCTTATCATTGAATCACAGTATCACAGGATCATAGAACAGTTTGGGATGGAAGGATTGTTAAAGATTTCCTCATTCCAGTCTCTCTGCTCATTGCAGGGACACCTTCCACCAGACCTTCCACCAGCCACATCCAATGTGGCTTTGAACACTTCCAGGGAAAACACATTTTCTCTGAGCAACTTGTTCCAGTGCCTCACTACACTCTGAGTAAAACCTCTTCTGATGCTGAATCTGAATCTCTCTTCTTTTACTTTAAAATCATGCCCCCTTTTCCTATCACTATCTTCCCTCTTTAAAAGTTATTCTCCCTCAGTTTTATAAGCCCCCTTGAAGTATTGGTTGTTTAAACCAAAATCACCCTCTCAACCACAAGCTCATTCCTTGAAGCACTCTAAAGGCTTCAGGTTCTACTCTCCTGCATCTTAAACCTTATCTCTATGGTTTTGTGTTTTCCATGGGAACACAGAGGCAGCATTACCCATCTGCTGTTGATATTTGATAGGAAATTTGTGGTGCCAAGAGGATGGAGCCAAGCTCTAGTCCATGGCACCCAGCAATAGGGCAAGTGACAATGGACAGAAACTGATGCCCAGGAAGTTCTACCTGACCACGAGGAAGAATTCCTTTCTGGGCAGTGACGAAGCACTGGAACAGATTGTCCAGAGAGTGGGGAGTTTGCCTCATTGACGATATTCCAGAAATATCTGGACACAATCTTGTGCCCTGCTTGAGTGGGGGACATGGACAAGGTGACCTGCTGTGCTCCTTTCCAGCCTGATCCAATCTGTGTGATTCTGTGAAATTACTTGCTACATCTACCTATAAAGTGAGTAACCCAGCTCACCCAGCTTCATCCATTTAGAAAAGACTCAGTCCCTCTAAGGTAGTTGACTTAGCAGAAGTTCTGGGAGGGGAGGGACACTTCAGAGCATGATCCTTCACCCCATTTAGGGATTTGATAGCTTGGAATGCCTTTACCCTAGAGGTGCTTCTTTCTTGACTGGAGCCAAGATGACTGCCAGCTAGATGCCAGCTGAAGGGCTAATGTTAGATGAACTGAATCTGTGTAAAGTCATGCTCCTGCTTTTCCCTCAAGGTTTCTTCTTCACAGACATGATAGTTGACAATAGACTAAGAAATCAGAGTTTGCAACAATTTGTCTGCAAGGCAGATAAAATCAGTAGTCAAACAAAAGCAGCTTAGATAGCCAAGGTTGACTCTGAAGTTAAACACATGATCTTCTCATACAGCTGAATACATTTAAAATAATCTTAGTTTGCCATTCTCACAGGGCAGACCATTAATCTTTCAGTAACATCATCATCATGAGCAGGACAAGTACCAGGAAATCCCACTGAGGTGCTCCTTTGTTCTCTCTCCTTACTGAATTACCCTATTTACAGTCCCATGAGTTTTGGTCACCCTGAGATCCTCTTGGAGCTGGCAGAGCAGAATTGATCCCTCCTACTTGCAAATAGGTAAAACAAGGATGTACAGTGGCTTTCCCTTTGGGAGATCCATAGTAGATCAGGGGGGTAGGGAATGTTTTTAAGTGGAGAAGTCATTTTTATGCACTGGTAGAGTTCCCTTTTGAAATGTAGGCATCTTCAGATCATGACATTCACATCCAAGTTAGTTTTCCAATATTATTCCCAGGAAAATGATGAAGACAAATCTCTCATTCTAGCAATAAAGAGGTGATGCTTGACTTATTTGATGCATTGAATACATAGAAAGGAATGGGAATTAGAGAAGATGTAGACAACTATGCTGCAGACTGTGACTGCGTATAGACAGAGAAACCAAAGGTGACTTGAGGGGAATGGCATGAAGATGTATCAGGGAGGTTTATGTTGGATAGTAGGAAAGGTTTCTTCACCCAAAGGGTGGCTGGGCACTGGAACAGGTTCCCAAGGAAAGTGGTCATGGCACCAAACCTCGTAGAGCTCAAGAAAAACTACAGTACATTGTCAGAGATATGGTGTGATTTTGGGGGTGGACCTGTACAGGACCAGGATTTGGACTCAATGAGCCTTGTAGGTCCTTTCCAAATCTGGATAGTCTGTGATTCTGTGTCTGGCATCCTGTCTCAATAAAACAATCCTCCTAAAGGATGAGGCAAAGCTGCCTGTGCACTCAATATAAAAGAAGTGACTCTTGAGGCTGCTCAGAGAGATACATCTTATGTGTCTAAGCCTTCATCTAGGGGGCTTTCCCTCTATACATAACATGGAAATTTCAGGGACTTCCAAGGAATTTATTCACCAACCACTTTTAGTTCATTTGTTTAGATGAAGTTGATTCCAACCCAAGTTTTCTGAGCCCTGGATTCACTTCCCCAGCTGGTGATATAAATTTTCTTCTAAGCTACAAGCTTGCCTTGAGCAGTGAGTCTTTGCAAGTGGGAGCAGACTACAGCATCCACCCAGATTCTGTGGACTGGGGATGCTGAATGACCAGGAACAGGTGGGCTGACATCTTTAGGGAAGGTGACTGTACTTGTCTGATCATTCCGTGTTCAACATCTCTCTTCTCTGCAGACATCCATACAACCCCACTTAGCTCCAGCTCTGTCCAGATGTGGATTGGACACCCCCAGCAGTGGCAATACACCTGGGTGCTCCAGTTAAGACTCTCTTTCTCTGAGGCCTGTACAAAATAAGAGGAAATAACCAAGCACTAAAGTTGTGATAAGTTGCCATGAATGAAAAAAAAAAAAAAATACACAATAGTAGTTGCTTGCTCCATGCTTCCTCCTACTCAGAGCTCCCATACATCTGGGCTTTCTCAAACACACTCCAGCCATTTTGACCTTGAAGGAAAAAATGTTGACACTGCTTTGGGCAGGGTTTGTTACTGGGCAGCCTGCAGAGGTCCCTCCCAGCCTCAGTGATGCTGTGATTCTGCAGTCTTTGGATGCTGAGCAGCTGGGTCAGACCCATCCCAACCATCAGTCACTCTGGGTTCTATGATCTGAGCACTGTGACAGCTTCCACGTGTCCTGGATACACAAGGATCTGTGTGCAGGTGTCCAGACACCCATGTGGAATTTCTTAGATGGAGGTATAGGAGCCTGATCAAACTGAGCAAGTTGTGTTTAAAGGCTGCATGGCATAAACAAATCTTAAAGGGAGATTAGGGGAATGACAAAGCTGTGGCTTCTGATAGGGAAACCAAACTGTCTGGAAAGGTTTTGGCCAAATGGAAGAGCCTTTGGTGTCCAGATTTTTGCCTCTACTTTTGTCTGCATAAGTTGCTACACTTTGTGTATTAACCCTGGTATCTCTGACTATTTAAGAATCATTTGTGACAGTAATTTGCCACAGTGCTAAATCAGATTACATCAAGGTTTTTTGAGTTTCCTCTGCTCTCTAATGTATGCAACAGCATTACACTTAATTTGGTTTGCTCGGGCAGTGTGGACAGGGATTAGCCATGCTATATATGGACCATAAACACTGTTTTGGTTAACACCACGGTGCAGCCAAACCTGAAACTTTCATCTCAGTCCTTGCAAACTTTGGTGGTTTGGATGGAAAAGTAACCTGTAGTTGGGCTGTGCCCTATTTTTATTTTTGTTTCAAAAAACCAAGGGCAAATCAATAGCACTTTGGAAACCCAAAATCCAGCATCCTCAGCCCACCTCCAGTGGACAGGCGTTGAGTGTAGGAAGGGATTTGATATTGGGAAGAAAGCCAATACACAAAGGAAGGAAACCATTTCAAGCAACCTGCACCAACTCTCTATAAAAATCTCAGGAACATAAAGGCAGACTCAATTTTGAGTCATAATCCTCTCCAAGCAACATATGTGTCTGGTTAAGAACAACATAGTAGTCCCATGTGGGACAAATATGGACTTTTTCTGGCTGCATGTCCAGCTGGTTTGGTATTAGGCATGACAGGGAAAACCTCTGCTTTTGAGTCAGAATTTCAGTTTGCTATCTGGAATACCAAAGCAGCCAGTACTGAAAATGGATTTCTCACATCAGATTTTTTCGATGCCAGAAATAATAATAGCATAGTGTTAACACCTCAGTACTTGGCTTCCTCTAGGTTGTTTTAACCTAGATAAATTTATTAATTTGTGTCTTTGTATCCACAAAAGTACCTTAAAATTTGCACTTCATTGCAGCAAAAGTAGTGTTAAAATCCATCTGTCTTACATTGACCACTCCTGTAGCATCTCACCACCTTTTGTATGATGTGTTCCCAATGCTAAAATAAAGATGCACAGCATGATGTAGTAATTTCACCTATGCAAATCTTTGAGGATGTTGAAAAGGTATAATTTTTTATTCTATTTCTGGCTTTCAGAATGATTGCAAAAACAGAATCATCCTTACTATATGGTATTTAGCAACTGGGCACAGTGGGTAGAGCATCTTAGACCATCATGTGGCTGTCCAAGCCTCTTTATATCAACCAGAGGCTACTCTTTCTTCCTATGCTGTATCTGATGGACTCAGACCAAGCAAGAATGTTTCTAATGACCTTAGTGGGCATCAGATGAGGTCCTTCCTCATCTGATGAACTGAAAAAAGGGCACAAATGTCAGGCTGGAATCCGCAGTGTCAGCAATCTCTTTCTGTCTCTTCTTTTTAATTTTCATATCTAAAGTTGATGAGGGGTTCTAGGCAGGGATATACATCAGACTTTGATTGTGTGAATTCTGTCGTATTTCCACACATAAAAAAAATAAAAATAAAAATAAATTTAAAAAAAATAAAGGGTCTAAGCCACCAGGTAGCTCTTATTGTGTCTGGATTTTAGCTGTCTGTTCAAACCAAAATGCTGAAAACTGGGACCCTCTGTAAAACAGCAATCAACTTTAGCTCTGGCAGAAGCCATCCAGCCCGCCCATATACACAGGATGTCTGAGTCACTTAGAACATTACCATGGTTCCAGAGCTGGCCAGGAAAACAACTAGGTATTTCACCAGCTAATTCATAGCTATGTGATGCCAACCAGAAAAATGTTCAGGCCTGTCCACAGGCATTATGAAGAATGAGAGTGGAAAGATAATTTAGTTTTAAAATATTTAGTTCATGCTTACCTACAATAGGCTCTTGTCTTAGATTACATCTGTTCCTTTCTAATGGGCCTACAGAGAGCATCACTTCCAACTGGTGAAATTTTCCCTTTCATCAAAGAAGTCTTGGTCCCACTGAGGGGACAGCAGGCAACAGTCTGTATGTAAGTACATGTGTGAATCAAGGCTCATGATGTATCTTCCTTGCAGATTCAGATCCTTGCACTCCTGATGCTCCACCTGCTGCCACTTCACCACCAACTTCTGAAGAGCCTGGACCTTTCACAGCTCCAGCATCTCCCTCCTGTTCCTCTGACACTGGTACTGCATCTTTTTCACCACCATTACCCTCATGTGTTGCAGCCTTACATCCAAAACCACCTCCTATTTCACCATCAACGTCCACCTCTGCTGCCACTGTTCACCCTGGACTCCCTTCTCTTCCTGCCCCACCTGCCTCCACTCCATCCCTGCACCCTGGGATTTATCTGCCAGTTGTCCCACCCAGTGGTACCACCCACCTCATCAACTGGCTGCCCTTCCTCGCCTCAGCAACACTTGCCACCATTCAAGGCAAGGAGGAAGACCAAACACCCATCAGCACAGGCTCCCTGGAAGGCATGAAGCCCTGCAGCAGCCCAGCCCCACACCCCTCCCAAGAGGAAAACCCCCAGGCAGCACCTATGGGAAACAGTGCTCCGGGGGCTGCGTCCCCACCGCCGGCTGCCCAGGCTGTGCCCGCGGGCTCCGAGGCATCCGCCAACGTGAGCGACATCCTGGCGGAGCTGCGGACCATGAACAGCCACCTCTCCACTATTGCCCGAGCCCTGACCCAGCTGGCGTCGTCCCTGGCACCTCAGCAGGATGCTGGTGGCACCCCACCTCCTTAGTGCCAGATTTCACATGGTGTCAGCCAGAGGAAAGGGACCCTCCCCAAACCTTCCCTCCCCATTGGAGTGGGTTCACTGCGCTCGCAGACACCGACTGTGTCTCCCCAGTGGGTTTTTCTGTTTGGTTGTTTGTTTGCCCCTTGCAAATGGCTGCATATATTAAAAAATAGTTTTGTGGTCTTGTTAATAAAATTGTTTATGTTTCTCACATTCCTTTCAGATGCGCTCCCTCCCCTCCTCTCACGCATTAACCACACGAGCACTGGTAGGAGCCGGTGAGGTTACACAGAAAATGCTGGGAATCTGAAGTGGTGAGAAGTTACCCACGAGAAAATGCTCGAGGAGGTGACAAAACCAGTGTGGGCAATGTAGGGGGACACAGAAAGGAAAGGACACAATGAAACTCTGAAAAATTTCCCTGTTTTTCCCCAACCATGTTGAATGGCACATCTCTGTTGAAATTGGAGCCCTTCCCAGTGCACTAAATCTCAGGGGTAATTGTAACTACTAGTGCAGGTACAAGCCATGATAAATTGTTCTGAATACAAAGCAGGGTAGTTGTCTAAGCAGCGCTGGGGCTGAACAGCTACCAAACAGCCTCATCCACCTCCTGCCCTCTGAGAGAGAGAAGTGAAGGTGTCAATCTCAAGTCAATCTGTCTTGTATGCCAGTGGTACCTGGGTTTCTTCAAGGGCATAAACAGACCAAGCTAATTTACTACAACTAGCCAGGCACACATAGATAAATCCTGACATTTCACAATCTTTCCCTATTGCCAAGGTGCAGAAGCTTGCCTAAAGGTGGCATTGAAGGTGTGAAACCTTAACCAATACTCTTGGTAGATGGAGAAAAACCTCTTAGACATGAATCCAGGATTTGTTCCTCCCAGATGCATGACCTGTAGAGCAGCTGGTGAGGTGCCATAGGACAGATGGAGGCACCAGAGCTGGGAGAGGAAGACTGGGATGTGCTTGGAGTTCTGGAAGAGTCCCTGGAAAGAAAGCTAATAGGTCTTGCAGAGTTGTTTTGTGCATCTCAACGACGATCTGCCCACAGAGCAAACAGCCAGACCAGGATGTCCCTGTCCACGGTGTCCCTGATCTTTAAGGCCCCTTGCAACCCAAATCATTCTCTGATTTTATAAACCATCAGTCAAAATATCTTTGCCCAAAGATGGGCCAAGCACAGTCCTGGGGGTGGCTGAGCCAGGCTATGCTGCTGCTCTGCCTTTCATCCC
The DNA here is from genome assembly GCA_013396955.1 of Regulus satrapa. Classification (NCBI taxonomy): domain Eukaryota; kingdom Metazoa; phylum Chordata; class Aves; order Passeriformes; family Regulidae; genus Regulus; species Regulus satrapa. Next base: position 65,686 of record VWZN01022032.1, on the reverse strand, counting down.
AGTGGATTAAAACAAAACACATGCTCATGGCAAACAGAAGAAAATAAAGGTGTCTGTGAAGCTGTGTATGATCTTGCCGTAATTTAGCTACACAGCCCTCAGATATCAGGATCTGAGGCCATCTCTAGGAAAATCCCAGACAAACAGACAGATCACTAGATAAGATTAAAGAGGAAGTATTCTGTCTATTTGCAAATATTTCTGTTACAGATGAGCCTAAGCCACAAAGATTGAATCAATATACAAACTTCCCCAAAGCTCAGGTATATTTGAATTTGAGGTTTTGGTTACTGCATATGTATTTATATATAAACCTATCCATATTTTTTTTGAGTCTGTGCCTGAAGACAAAGGAATTGTCCTGCTCAATCATGTTTTTTTGGGTTTTTTTAATAGCCTGATCAGACTTTTGTTCCTCTGCTGTGTTTAGCAAAAAGGGGAAAACCCCCCACCTATACTATCTTTTAAGTTTGTGTTTAAATATGGGTTTCAACTAAAGGAGATAAAAGGAGTATCCTTAAAACATTCTGGCTTTTAATTTGTCCATTTCAGTTTCCTTAGACTAAAAAAGCAAAAATAAAGTAAATTTATCACTTTTCCTCTTTTTGTTATGAAATATAAGACAGGAAAGAAAAGGGAAGGCTCTATGATTTAAAAAAAAAAAAAGTAATAATTTTCATTTTTACCATATTTTCCTCTTTTATCTTAGCATAAGTAGTGAATAAATAGCATATTCTCCCACTATTGATAGTTTTTTCTTGATTGATCTTGCTGTTTTCCAGCAGTAACCATTCATGGCCTACTGTTGATGAAAATATCACTAGAGTTTTCTAGATCTGTGCAAGGCATGCAGCTAAAAGTTCAGAAAGTCTTACTGTGCAGCTGCTGATGTTTTACCAACTAAGGTTAGAGCTGACTTCATTTAGATGTCTAAGGAATTTGGGAACAGTTTCCGTGGCATGCAAATCCAGAAAAAAATCAAAAAATGTTGCCTATATTAATCTGTGAAGGTAATGTTCTTCATTCTCAAAGATGCTATGAGGGTAATACAGCTGGCAGGGAGGCAAAAGTGCCATTCCTGAGCCTCTTCTTAAAGGAACAAGATTTCTGTGGTGTCACAGACAAAGACATTAGGTGCTGAACACCTTTGCAGTCTAGACTCTGAGCTGTCTGGTCCTGCAGCATCCTGGCAACAAAGCAGGATCAGAGCCTGTGGCCAGAAGTAGCAGATTTTGGATCGACTTTGTAACCACTGCTGGCCCTCACAGAGCACAGCAACTGACCATGGGGCCAGTGGGGCATAAAAAAAATGTCTGTGGGCAGCGGCAGTGCCTGCACCCTGAGCCCACATGAGCCCAGCCAGGGCTCTTCTAATGCCACAGACTCTTCTGCAGGGTTTGTGCCCAGCCCATGTGAGTTAAAACCCAAATCTGGGCAGCCCCATCATGGCACAAAAGGACTTCATTGCCCTGCTAGGAGGGGTCCTGGCCACAGGCTCCTCCTTCAGAAAAGTGCATTATTCTCTGCTCGGTGTGTTCAACGCTCCTGTCCCCTGGGAATTACCCCCTCAGCTCCATTAAACCACTTAAACACTGAAGGAAACAAGTGGTTATTCTGACTGCATCACTTTGCTGGCAGAAGTGTGACCATATCTCAGGTTTTGGTTGCTCTTCTTGGCTTTCATCTGTTCCATCCCCCTGCAGCTTGGTGCTACCAGCCCCACTGCTGCTCTGTGCATGCCCAGCAGTTTTACTGGCACTGCTTAGCTGCTGCTCCACATGTGCTGTGCTGCCAGTCAAAAGCTGGAGTACAGCTTACAATAAAAAAAGTCTCCTAAAGCCCCTAGATGTAGCAGCAGAATGGCTGAAGAAAGACAGATCAGTAGGGCTGGCAATGTATCCCCACAGTTCCCCAGCACCTTTGGAAATGACAAGTCCAGGTTGCTCCAATGTTACAGAGCCACACAACCCATGGCAAAGAGTTCAAGACACTTTCTTCTCTAAATTATTAATTTTGATTCAGCTCAAAGCATAAGGAGCTGAAACTTACAGCGCATTAGTGAGTGTTCAAAGTTCTGTGTAGAAATAACCTCATCACCTCACACTCCAGGGACTGTTAAAATATTAAAATTCCCCTAGTGGTCTTCTTTCTCTTGTGATATCTTCAGTTGCTCCTTCTTCTTCCTCTTCCACAGCCTTGTTATTTTCCAAGGTAGGGATTCATAGGGAAGGATTTATTTTAAAGTTGACAGGTGCTGCTTTGCTTTTCTAGTAAAAAAGCCTGAAACACTGGATGAGAAAATGTAAAGGCTGGGGGCCAGGTTGTTAGAATCAGCATTGTGATCATCACCACCCTTTGTGGCCTCCCTATCAAAATCCCCAACAAACTGATCTCATCTTTCACAGTTTCTTTCTGAAAAAAATGTTGAAGGTGGGTTTCAAGTCGCCACACCTGAATCATCTAAATCTTGGGTTTGTAATTGCTCTACAGCCATGGACTTTCAGTGTTGCATTCATCTCAGCCTAAAAATATATATTTTTAATTAGTAGGAAGGCATTTGACTTCTGGCAATGCCCATGGCTCTCACCAGACTATAGATGACTCGTGTAAGCCAGATGCTTGCCTTCTAGGTGGCTGGAAGTAAATGAAATAAATCCTCTGTTGGTAATTTCAGTTCATTTTAAACTGGTGAAACATTAATATATCACATTTATTTGAATCACAATAGAAATGTGAGGAACAGGAAGAGGGGAAATGGGAGCTCAGGAGAATAGGACTGACAGTAAAACTGGAAGCCCCCCCTCAAAAATATCCAGCTCCAACCCCATGCCAGGAGTTATCCTGTGCCAGGAGAGCACCCAGAGGAACATCCAGGTCATTCTGTTCTCCCAGAGAATTAACTCCTCAGGATGTGGAACTGAAAGCTAAACAACTTCATGGGGTTTGAGTGATGTACTCAGTGTCTGCTACTCCAGCAGGAATTATTTAGGGAGGCAGCAGGCTGTATGATATTGTATTAGACTGCAACTCAAGAAGGTGGGAGAAATCACAGGTTTACCCAGGAGAAATAGGAAGCCGGGTGGTTTTTCACTTTGTTTTCTCTAACACACATTGTTCTTCCAGTATTTGTACACATATTCACAGTAATGACACTCAAATCTCCCAGTAAAAATAATTTATAAAGAAGCATTGCTGGGGAGTGCATTCCTTCCCATTAGCCCAGCTGTGAGCTGGCAGCTCAGAGCCTGGGAGTGAGGTCCCTCCTCCAGACAAGAGATTTTTCCATTACAGTTCTGTCTGGGAGGCACAAAGCAGGTACCCTCTGCCAGATGCCCCTATGGACACCCATCTGTGCCCACAAAGCCATAAGGTCTATGCCTCCAGCTTCCTCCCAGACCTTTCACTGTAGAATTTTGAAGAATTCTTTGGGTTTCTGTTTGGTTTCTTTCAGTCTATGAGCAGCAAACCAGGACACCTGCGCCAGGGACTGGCTGCACCCATAACCACAGGGCTTTATCCTGAGCCCACAGCTGCCAGCCTGGTGAGAGATCCTCTTTGGATGCCATGGGCAGAAGGTGCTGCACCACAAGTGTGGGCAAGGATACCCTGTGGCCCTGACTGTCCCCATCCTGAGTGGTGTGTGCAGTGGTTGCGCTGGTGCTTGGGAGGGGACAGCTGAGCCACCCAGCCAGGGACCAAAGCCACATACTCCATACTCATCCCATGGGCTGGGGAGCCTCTGCTCACATCACCCAGGGATGGAATAGAAATGCAGGGTCTGCCCAGCCCCAGCTGACTGTGGAGCCCACTCTGCCAGAGAAACACTGAGGCAGGCAGTGCTGTTCCCAAAGTGCACAGGAGCTGAATAAACCTGGACAAGGGTCTTTCCAAACCATGGCTGGACTGGTAGACTTATTTTGAAAGTTAAAAAGCATCATATTTTGCACTTGCTCAGCTGTTTCTGGTCATCTCCCACATGGAATTTTTCTTCCTCTTGACAGACACTGAAACCCTGCTCTTGGCTCAGGCGTAAAGAGTTAGGCTGTAGGACACAAGGAAATTAGTACTGGTCTTACAGGAAATAAAGGTGACACTTTGGGCTTTGAGATGTCATGGAGTCACAGAATGGTTTGGCTTGGAAGGGACCTTAAAGTTCACCCAGTTCCAAATGCCTGTCTTGGGCAGAGACACCTTCCATGAGATCACGTTTCTCAGAGCCCCATCCAGCCTGGCATGGAAGGATGAGGCTCTGTCCTTTCTCCTGAGTATGCCAGGACTGCAGCACTGAGCAAAGGTGTCCAGCTGCTCCTCTATAACACTGATTATAACACTCTCTGTCCCCCCACCACCCCATTTTACACCAAAGCTGAACAGCTTTCAGAGCAAGGAGTAGGTTTTTGTTCTGCCATCATGCAAAGCTTAGCATGGAAAGGGATTTTAAACACCATAACAGCACAAGGTAATTATTAATAACAAGCGATATCATGAAACCGAAATCTTCCTCTCAACAAAGAGGAATTCAGTTATGTAGAAGTTGAAGACAGAAGTACACCACAACCCCTTGTCAGGTTCTGCTGCAGACTCTCTAAAATAAGCCAGGCTGAAACCATAACTTCTCACTACTGCTTTTTCTTGTGGAAGTGGTTCCCAGACACTTGCTGTACTTTGTATAATGTCAACATCTGATTTGATCCACATCATTCCCATCTACCACTCAGCCTGGCTTCCCATATATCTTGAACTTTGGCTGAAATCTCATTTTATTCAGAGACAGGTCTGACTAGAACAGCCCTCTTGAAGAGCTTACTACTTGTAACTATAATTCAAAATATATTTTGAATAGAAAATTGTGTGTTTCCACCAGCTGAAGCCCTTGGTGATTCATGGTGATAGCAACAATTTTTTTTTTCACAAGACAAAAATAAGAGGCTCCTGAAAAAGCATGAAAAATGCCAAAGAGTGTTTCTATTTCTTAATATTAATCTTAGTAAAGATATCAAGCCACATCAGTAGTTCAAGAAATAATTGGAGCATTTTGCTTCCTTTGCATAGCTACTTTACCCATTTCCTCAAACTTCTTTGACAGTATTTATTTTGGGTCAATAGAAAATGACATTTTTTTCTCCCTGTCAGGTGAATCAAAACATCAAATACTCATGTGTCTCTTCTAGGAGAGCATAGTAGATTCTTAGCTTATCTTGGCCATCTGTGAGTGGAAACCCAAACCCCACAGTTTCTCCCAGATTCTTCAAAGCAGTGAAAGTGTTGGTGACACTGGTCTGGTGTCCCACAGCCCATGATATATGTCACCAGTGAGATGGCAAACTGCTCTATTTCCTACCTTGATTGTGAAGGGAGCTCACAGGCCTTTGGGTGACAGAAATTTCCATGGGACTTTGAGCTTGGATTGACCAGCCAGAGCAGTTTGATCTGTTCCAGGTGGAAACTGGCTCCATGTGTTTTAGTAAATGGTGGTAGACATTGGACTTTTCAAGCCATGCCAGCAGACACATGATAAAAGCTTCCAGGGGCTTATTCATTTCTTCCGTATAAAATAAGGCAATTTGCACATTTAATGTTAATTCTGTATTGACTATCACTCTTGGGAGGTAAGGATGTCATTATTTTTTAAACACACAGGGCTTTACTCAATCAGACTCATTTGTTTCCTCTGATGGAAGAAAAGGGCCTGAGGTGGAGAGAAGTTAAGAGCTGACTAGGAGGTTTTAACTGAAGTAGTGGGATGAACGTGAGCCAAGGAAAATTTAAGCTGCACATCAGGAAAATTTTCCTAACAACGAGGTCTATTACTATGTGGAATGGTACCCCCAGGGAAAAGGGGGAAGTTGACTAGACAAAGCAATGAAGAACACATTGTAGGGGGCAACCTTTAAACAGTTGGGGAATGGACCAAGTGACCTAAGTGCATTTTCCATCTCTAATTTCTCTGACTCAATCATTGCAAGGGTACAGTGCAGAGTACATGACTCCTGTTCTCTGCCACATCAGTGCTGCTTGGGATCACTTCCCACACAGCCAGTCCTCAGGATGCAAAGGGCAGCAGAGCTCTGACCTCCAGGCTACTTAAGTGAGGTCTGCAAGGCTTAGGCTGCTTTAGCTGGGACCTTTGGCTAGCCAGGGACCAAAGGGTGCATGGACTCAGGTCATTTTTAACTGGACTTTTCCATTCTTCAGCTTCAGTTTTCTTTCCCTTTTTTCCCCTCTGATTTCTTCCTTCTATGTGACAAAGCTTTTCATGCTCAGAAATCACTAAGTTACTTCAGAGACAAGGTCAAGCTACACAGAAACCTGACACAGGGGTGGACTTTCTGAGCTCCTGGTGATGCCCCTGTGACAGCTGTCACAGTAGCAGACACCCAGGACCAAATCAGGAGGCTTCAGAGCAAGAAGCTGAACTTCAGATGGCAAGCCAGCCTACAACGGGACTCTCAGGTCCTCATTTCCCAATTGAATTGGACTGGATGAGCCGAGGAATGGTTGAATGTTATGAAAAGGTTTACTTTGGTCAAAGCAAATGTGATTCCTAATAATGAGGAAGAATTATTCTTCTTATCCTTGAATCCTGCATGTTTAAATATCAATGGTTTTCTGGTAGAGTTCTTCAAAGTTTTTGTATAAATCTTAAAAAAAAAAAAAAAAGAAAAAAAGAAAAAAGTTGATTCATGAGCAGCCACACATTTCTGCAGGAAGGGCCAGTTTCATTACAAGTTCACCCAAAGTTTCAAGGTGTTCACACTCCAAATGGCCTCTTTTGTCATTTTTTAAAATGAAATATCATCAGCAGGCTGTCTTTTCAAATTTTAACTAATTAGAGTAAAGTGAAAAGAGCTCTTGCTATAATTCAGGGAGCTGATGATATTTTCTTCTCAGAAGAATGATTTAATATGCCCGAACTATAGTGATCTTTGTGTCTGAGTATTTTTATCTCCTGAAAAAGTTAAAAATATCAACATATCTGTAGAAGAGAAAAATACCTTCCTCTTTGGCTTATTTATTGTTTGAAGCAGGAATTGGTTGAAAATATAGGCCTAAGATAATGAAAGGCCTTTTTTTTCCTGTGTCTTTGCTGGAAAACCTGTATTTATTCTTAGTTTAAATACGGCCCTGAAAACACATGTTTTGAAAAAAATAATAGTCCTGTTATAAGATAAATCCAGTGTACCATGAATGAGGTTGGAGGAGCTGTGTAACTTTCTGACAGAGACTTCAGTTTTGCAAGCTGGATTTACTTTTTCTTTTCTTCAGCCTCAGCAGTTTTTATCTCTGCAGTCTCAGTGCACATCTATTTCCTCTCTGTGTGTTGTGTGCGTGAATTCAGGGACATCTAACAAATTCTCTGAGAGCTGACCACAGACCATAAAAATATATATGTAAATGCAAAGAAGAAATGGTTGAAAAAAAATCTTTTAGACAAAGTGATTATCTTTACATGTTAAAAAAAAAGAAAAAAAAAAAAGACCAATGGAGTAACTCAAAGAAATGACTTTAGAAAACGCACTGGGACAAGACAGGACAAATATCACTTACAGGGGAAAAAACTTGTCCATGTCAGTAACACCTCTATCAACACCACTTTCGTTTTACCAGTTCCTGTCTAGCCAGGAACTAATTTCTTTACAGTTACTGAAGCAGAGTAACCACAAATCAAACAGTAGAAAAATGATAACCTGCTGAACTCCATAGAGGCCTCTCGGCTGGGTTTGGTGACATCTGAACTATGCTTAGACAGTTGTGAAATGTCTAATGTGGGGCAGTCAATCAGGCTTTGCCCCTGAAGTTGTCATTTTTCTCAGGCAAAGTGGGAATTTAAAAAAAAATAATAAAACCCACAAATATTTAGAAGAGTCAAAACTGCTAAAAATTATTTATGACCAAAAGTTGGATATTTCTTGGAAGGTGACACTAGAATCCTTTAATATATTATGAGAATATAAAGCACGAGGGGGAGTATAAAGTGCAGGGAGAGACCCTGTTTGCAGGAGTTTTTCAAAGTTATGTTTCGTTGGCTCAGGCTGCACCTCACTGAAATGAAACTTAGCAGGCCAATAAATACAGCATTACTGAGCAAAAAGAAGAAGAAATAGTACTAAACTCTGATTATGCTGACATCAGCTGGCCTACAAATTATCGCCCAATAAAAACTATCAAGATGTGAACAAAAATATGCATTCTGGAAAGAAAAAAACAGTGGATATATACCAGCACAATAATTCATATATATATGTATGTATGTATGTATGTGTATGTGTGTATATATATGTGTATATATATATATATATGTGTGTGTGTGTGTGTGTGTGTGTGTATGTATATGTATATAAAATTGTGCTCATGTTAGCATCTGTTTTGTCAGCTTCATCTTTAGGCTTTTTCTGTACTCAGTTTTCCCCTGCGATGAACTGGGAGATCTTAACCCAGACCACCTCTCTGGGCAGTCTGTTTGGTGTTTTACCACCCTCCTCATAAAAAGGTTCTTGCTTATATCTAATATGGATCTGCCCTCTTTATTTTAAAACCATTAACCCTTGCATTGCTACTGCCTCCATCTTTCTGTAAAGCTCCCTTAAGTATTGAAAAGCCATTAATGGAATAAAAGGACAGGAGAAAAGACACATTTCAATACGATCTCCTCCTTGTAAGGGATCTCAACAAGGCTCTGAACGCTGTATTTTTATTTTTCCACTGTGGTGTGTATATATATATGTAAATAGTCATGATGCAGAGTAGAATAGAAAGGAATATCTGGATATCTGTGAACAGCTTGCCCAGAGAGATGGTAGATGTCATGTGCTTGGAAACATTCAAGGTCAGAGTGGACAGGATTCCGAGCAACCTGGTCTAGCTGAAAACATTTACGAGGACATATCATGGCAGTACAAGGGATAATGGCTTTAAACTGAAAGAGGGTGAATTTAGAATAGATTTAGAAGGAAATTCTTTACTGTAATGGAGTAGGACACTGGAATAAGTTGCCCAGAGAAGCTGTGGCTGCCCTATCCCAGGTTGGATGGGGCTTGGAGCAACCTGGGACAGTGGAAGGTTTTCCTGCTCATGGCAGGGTTGTGGAATGAGATGATCTTTGAGGACCCTTCCAACCCAAACCATCCTGTGATTCTGTGATGTTCAGTGTAGCCTAGTAGACTCCTATAGCTAAACTTGATTTTGTCAGTGATCTGCTAAGTCTAGAAAGCCTCAGTTCCCAAAATAACCAGTAAAATAAGATGAAAAATCATAACGAGAGAAAAAAATATCATAACTCAGGTTACTATCTGTCTCCTGTGTCTGAAAGACGCTATCTTTACCTCTCAACTTCTCCTACCATCAGCTGAGGTGATGACTGGGAGCAGCACCAGCTGAGATGGAAAACGTGCCACCCATTGAGTCACTGGTGCTGGTTCCTGTGGACACAGCCCTTCTGGTAGGAGCTGTTCTTCTGCTGAACCTCCCTCCTTCTTCTTACAAACAGAAAGCAGAAGTGATAGGAGTCCCCTCAAAGACCATCTGCTAAATTCTTCTCCTGTGGTCTTGAGCCAGATGCCACCTGCTAGTAATGAATGTGAAGATAGAGCTCTTCAGGATATTGTTCAGAATCAGATGCTCTTTCTTCAGGACTAATTTCCTAGGGAAAAGCAATAAATATCAAAAAATATGAGTGCCCACTTCTCAGGTGTCCCAGAATTCTGACATTTATTTCCTTCGCAGATACCTAACTTTAGCTGTTACTCATCTCTAGTGAAATAAAATCCATTTTAAGGAAAAAAACCCCACATGTATTATTTTTTTTGTTTGTTTGAGCATGAATTGAATCACTTCAAAGTCATCTTTAACATGGTGTATTCAGGCACATTTTCTGTCTTATATAAGACCCTCACAAACTTGGAAGACTAAGTATGTCCAATGGAAGACTGCTTCTATCTCCAGTGTCACTCTAACTCCTTTCTTCATATCCTGAATTATTTGCTGAAGCAATAACTGAAACCATGAAATTGTGACAGCCTGCAAACTTGGAAAAGACACCTGGCATAGCATCAGCAGTTGGTAGTTTGCATTTGTCCACCATTGTCATAGTTGTAACTTCTAAGCAAAGATTCACAAAGATAATACTCACCTCTCCCACAGTGCCACAGCCCACGGGATGTGGGTCTGTTGAGCTGAAGTGCTCCCACATCTCTGGGACTTATGAGTGAACCTGGAATTTTTGTAGAAATAATAATTCGAGAGAAAGCAAGAAGAAAAGTTGCTTTCATCTTTTATGCTCATCAAGTCTGGGACAGCTTCCAAATCAATGAGTATATGCACTCAGTTTTGTCTTGGTTTTTGAGTTACAACCATGAAATAACCAACTGAGACCCATAGATTTTAACAAACCAGTGTAAAAAACAATGTGGTCTTTGAAATTGCTTTCAAATCTGTCTATGGGTTAAACACTCAGAGTTTTTCACCTTTGAAAATCCTTAAGCAAAGACGCCTTAACCTCTGAGGAATGACATTTTATTAATGTGCATGCTTGTGTATGTTAGTGGGTGCATAAATATATGAATAAAAGTATAGGTAACTATTATACAAATACTGCTTATAAAGACATAACTTTACGGAATTAAAAACAGTAGCCTCAGTGTTGTATCTTTGAGCAGGTAACATATGTCAGCATTTAGTTGATGTGTACTGTTCAAGAGCATATTTATCATCCAAAAGCATTCCTTGTTTTACACTCTACTTCCTGTACATTATTTCAGGCAGTCATAATTCCATAGGCATTTATTTTGACTTGTTTCTTAAGTGGTAGAAGAAAGAAAAGAATATAATGGCAGGCTAAACCCTGATGTCTTTACTTAGATCTTTCTCAGATAAAACTGCTCAGGACTTCTACCTGCAGAAAGACCACAGGAATTAGCCCTACAAATGGTTTCCCCCCTTCCAGAGGTAAGTATATATCTTTGTTCTTTTATCTGTTTGTTGCCAGGGCGACAGGCTTATGCAGTTTGAGAGTACAACAGTAGGGCCTTAGGGTGTCACTTTAAGATAACCACACACTCAGTTTTCTGTTTAGCCTCATTATTTTATTTTTAGTTTTATTCATAACAATGTGCTACTGAAAAATGCCTATTGTCAGCTCCAGGTGTGTTTGCCAACACTAAAAAGTATAATCACAATGAAAGAAAAGCCAGGAGCTATTCCACCTCCCACATGCCAAAATTAACAAACCATAGCAAAAATTTAAATCAACAATATTTTACTTGCCTACCTCCCTTCCTTCTTCTCTCTATTCTCTACTCCCTCTTTCCCACAGACTATCAGGATTTCTTTCTAAATGCTTGGTCCAATGGATAACATGAAGCATGGCTGTTCAGTTAATGCTGCAAACACATAATTTTGGACCTGTTTGCATACCATTGACAGTGTGTCCAAGGCGGATTCCCTTTTTCATATTAAGAATTCTCTCTTTCATACTAGTGGAAGTAAAGTGAATAACTATACAGAAGACTACTATATAACTTCTGTATAGACCTCTGACATCATGAAACCCAAGATTTCCCTTTTCCGTGGACTTTGGAGACATGGAAATCTGTAATTATCTCCACAGCCAACAGTGTCCCTTAAGTTTTTAGTTGTCTTTATAATCCACACCTGTATTTGAGGCAAGGATTTTCTTTGAAAAAATAATAATCAAATGTTGATTTTCTAGTTCCATCACAGATCTTAAAAGTTAATCAGATGCCACATATGATTCTTTCTTGAAATTCTATTTCACTATGAAAGGCTGGAGACCAGATCAAGACACAAAATGCCAAGACAATGTGCAAGATTTCTACCATGTCTTGAACCACAGTGAGTACAATTTGTATTATTGCTCTCAATTTTCTTATTTAAATCCAAGCTCTGAATCTGTTATTTGTGTTGCATCATGGTTAGCTCATGTTCAGATGTTTCTCTGTGATTTCCAGACCTTATGTGGAAGCAATGCCTGCTAAGAGATCCATCCATGTTTTATGATGTTTATATTCTTTGGGTAGGATTGGGTCAGTTTAAATCCCAGCCACAGTAAGAGTTAGATATCTAAATTCCAATTTCAGACCAAGCTAACATCCTATCTGCTTATTTTTTCTACTTCTTTTACTGTCCACACATTTTTAGCCCAGAATTTCCTTAGATTTTATCTACAGCTACTCTGATATTCATGCTCTCAGGATGTCTCTGTCTGGGTGTCAGTGAAAACTCAGTTATGTAGAGAGGCCTCTAGCCTTTGTGTAATACACCAGAAAATTTTCAAAAACTGTTTTTATTTAAATAAATAAAAGGTAATCTTTTACCCTTTTGTTTACAGAAAACAATGGCCCGGCCTTCACTCTTCATCCCACCAACTGATGGTTTGCATAGACAAGCTATATGAGCAGTGACTTGGGAAAGTGACTTGAACTTTCAGTGCTGAATTTGGTTTCATAATTATTGCAGTTGCCTTGACATCTTAAAACAACTCTACAGATTCCCCACATACCTAAAGGTTTCAATTTGCCTTCCTCTTTTCTGCACAGAGCTGCTGTAAGGCTAGTGGCTGTAGCCAGAGAAATGTTCAAATGCCACAGGACCAAGCAGCAAGGTCCTGTGGCTAACTGCAAATGGCAAAGGAAACGGAAAAAGCCTGTATTTTAATCCATGCTGGGCTGCACAGAGCTCTTTCCCTATGGAAATTGTGCCAGTTCAGCATTGCTTGGCTAAACTCACAGTAGGGTCCACACATGAACAGAAAGAGATGGATTTGCATTACCAGAAATTTGGGAAGGCAGTTGCAATTTCAACCACTTTTCAAGTGTATTTAAGCCACCTGGAGTATGGCCCCATGTGGTAAAAGGCAGTTTGGCCTGGACAGTGTTAGGACATGTGGATTTCTCAGTAGCTTATTATCACTGGACCGCCCGGAGTGCTGGGATACCAACTCCGGCTGCTGAGGACTCAAAAGAAGAGCTTTCCAAATTGACTCCCCTCTGCTTCGCAAACTGTTGAGCTGAATCACGAAGGTATAAGGAAAAAATTCAGTAGAGATGGACAAATCCCATGAGGCCCCAAAAATGTCTTTATCTGAGAAAGCGGAGAGGTTTGCCATTTCCCGCTGGCATCCAGCCACATGTGGTGAGCCAAGACAGGTGGTCTGCTGAGCTGGGAGACACACTAAGACAGCCTGGTCAGCTGGACACGCTGGCATGAGGGGCTCAGTGAATGGGACTCTTCTCCTTTCACATGAATGAGTGCAGTGCAATACAATGGGGTACTGTGCTGCTGAAGAAGTTGTTCGTCGGGTGAGACATTACACTCATAAAACTCAGTGGAGGTCCTGACCACTTTGTGGGCATTAGTGATCCCATGACTTCTAGCAATGGCTTTGGTGTCCTGGCCAGGCTCCAACTTGGAACGCTTTGTCTCGTTGGACTCCCTATACAGCTCCTATTCAGAAATGTTGTCTTCACAAAGTCTACGTTTAGATGAGCTCATGTTAAGCTGCTGTTTCAAAGTTGATGCCAAAATGGAAAAAGAATTGTAAAAACAATTAGCGATGATTGCTGATAATTACCTACACATGGTTGGTGTACCAGACTCAGAGAAATACCTCAGAATGAAAAATGTCATGTAAATATAGGGTGTTACTAAGTGTCTGGCTGGGGTTTTGAAACACTCAGAACTGTACATATAGAATCACATATCTTTTTTTATCAGAACAAGAAGTGTTGTCTTGGTGCTTAAGATCTTAAATTCAGATTGTGCATAGGGTAAGTTACCAATTATGCTTGCAAAGATATGAGATCCTTTGAGAAATGTCTGTCCACAAATTCAAAAGTGGGACTTGAAGCAGCTTCCTTTGACAAATGGAGCTTTGAATCACATTAATCACCGTAAGAGTAGGTGGCCACCACACTTCCCTTCACCATTTGGAAGAGCAGGTCAGACACTGGCAAAACCAGGCCACTAAGTCTGTAAGAAGCAATTTAAATACAACACATCAAGATAACATTTGCTTTAAGCCTTTCGTTTTCACTGCCTTACTCAGTGAGATCAGCTTATGAAGTCTCCCATTTAAAACCTGATTTGTGATTTATAGTGATTTATAACAACACTAAAACCTCCCACAAAAGACAAATTAATACTCAGATGCTTTTTCAGCACCTCCTTTGAGGAAAAAAGTTTTGAGCCAGTGCCAAGGAGTGGGAGGCAAGTATTCCTACTAAAACACAAATGGGTGGCAAACTCTGGAATAACATTTTGGCATTAAATACATGCTACATTTTTGGAGTCTTTTCTCTTTAAAATGTCTGAACATTTCAATTTAACAAATTAAACTTTCCCTTATAAAATGAGTTGGTCAAGGAGAAAAGAAGGAATTCAAGTTAAATCTCCTTAAATGTTTTTTGCACATTTGTGTTTAAAGCCTGGTGCCTGGTCTGCCTCTCAGTTCATGGCAGTCCCAAAATACTGAGTACTTGTTTTGGCTCTAGGCTTACTATTATATTGCCATTAAGATTCCAACTAAATCCTCCAGGTTTGTAATTAGAACTATGGAGAGACCCAGGAGTTAAACACAAAGGATGCTGAACTTGAGCAGAGGAAATTACAGCACAATTCGATGTGAGATGTGTTGGATGAAATTAAACGGAACGAATCAGTGAAGCAGATAGGGCAGGAGAGCATATCCAAAGATCAATTAATACATGTCTGAGTGTTATGAGCACTGCTAAGCAGCAGTGCATAAAGACTAAACTTGGACTCTTAACAAATGCAAANGGCAAAGCAAGACTGATGAATTAATTCTGTAGAAGAGGGGTTAAAAACAGTAGTATTATTTGATGACCAGTTAGAGGATAAATGTAATAAATGTTATGCTAAAAGATATAAGTTAGTAACCATGGGGCTCTGTAAATAACTTTTCCTTCTTTGGAACATTGCAAAATTGGATGACAGGGTCTTCTCAAGGATTGCTCTTTATCTCCCTCTCCTTCAGTCTTCTGGCTTTGATTGAAACATTGGGTGTGTGCCAGTCTCAGACCTAAACAAAAGCTGATGCTCAAATGGTCAACCACAGTGAATTTTATTTTCTGTCAAAATGAATGAAAATCAAAATACAATAAGAGATGGACCTGAACAAAATAAGATTCCAGTTCATTCTTCCTTATTCCTAAGGGTTTTATAATGCATTAGGTGGGAATTCTGCCCCAGCATGGACTGCAGGATTGACTTTTTACTGATGACAGATGAGATTTTCTGTGTTACCATCCTGCCAGGTGTTGTTGGCAGCAATGAAGGTTCCAGAATGATACAGACTAAGTATCTATTTTTTAAAAATTAAAATTACAACACAAAATTTCTCTGAAAAAATTAGCCCAGAAACCAAACACTTTCCACAGGTACCCTATCCAGTATTTCCCATTCCTAGAACCCAGTATTTACATGGCATTAATTCAGGAAAAGAACCCTACTAGTAATGAATTGATAAAAAACCCACTGGATTTCCCATTGTCTTGGCCAGGAGACTCCAGAATGGATCCAAACCTCTCCAGAGGACAAATGTCTCCATAGGATGCTACTTTCCCTCTTTCTTTACCTCTCCCCATTTTGGTTTATTGTTGATATCACACATTTTACTGCTTCCACTCTACCTGTAAGCCAGGCACAATGGCAGAAATCCACATGATCCATATGGCTCCATCTGAGTTAACTGCCTAAACTAACCATGGACAATAAAGCAGATCCTTCATGGATCCTTCCTCAGATCATGGTTGATTTGATCTTAAAGTAAATGGAAAGAGCCAGGGATTGAGCACAGGCCCTGGGATATGACTTTTCAGACTGATAAATTGTTAGTGTATAATGCAGAAGTACTTCTGCCCAGGCCACCTAACATCATGCCAAGGAGCATTTAGGCCTGGTTCTTGGTGTGGATCAAGGATGTGTCCCGACAGACTGGATGTGGCTACTCTGCTCAGGAGGTGATTTGAGCTGTGCCATTGTACCATCTTCCAGTGGATCTGAGTCATGGCCTCGTTTTATTTATTCATACAGCAGCTGTATGAACAGAGACTTCACTCAATAACACTGAAACCTCTTCTGCTTCTTTTTGATCACAGAACATGGAGAATAACATCTTGGTGATATATGTGAAGGTAATGTCAGCGACAAGCTAAATCTATAGCTGTGTTCATTCCTATGAACACATCCTATCATAAATGGGAAGGAAGCTTGCTCAATCTATTTTTAATTTCAGAATATAATATACTAGACTAGAATAGACTAGAATAGAATAGAATAGAATAGAATAGAATAGAATAGAATAGAATAGAATAGAATTATTTCAGTTAGAAGGGATCTACAATGAACTTCTAATGCAACTGCCTGACAGAGGCATGTTCTTACCAGCTCTTCATACTGCAGATTTTTCCAAGAAAAGGTCAGCTAAAGTAAGATAAAGTGGATAATGAAACAAAGCCACTTATTATGTTGCATCTTTTGATCCAAGAAAGATCAGTACAAATAATGCTGTTGACATTCTGTATAGTTCATTCAGCTTGATGCAGAGTTGATGGAAGGGTCTACAATTGTTCCTGAGTCAAGTCTGTGTCATCATGAACCTAGTCCTGTTTTAACAAGAGGAAAGTGGTGCCAGTGGTAAATAAACCCTTCAAAGCTCTTCCCTTGATGCTTACAGAGAAGTAGGGTAAATATTATGTCATCATGGAATGAAAGGACTTACCAAAACAGAGGACACAACCTGAAGCCCCCCACACCTGAAAAACCAGGACCAGGTGACACTGATTTCTAAATTCAACCAGAAACGGCATTAAGGACTATTTTAATTATATTCACAGGCTATTTAATGATGTTCAAATTCTTCAGTAAAATAATTTAAGGTGCTTAGCTGGTGGTAGGAAGAAAGAACCATACCTCACATTTCAGGTTGTAACACAGATGGTATTGGGAACTTCAGCTAATCAGCATATTCTACAAGGATTTACCATCACCGCTTTACATTCATCTGTAGCATAAAGTCGGTGTGCACTGAAAGCAGAGTTCAGCTTCACATTTAAGAAGGGACTTGGGAAAGATTAGCAAATTCTACACTTGTGAACATGGTTTCAGGAGCTGGTAAAATAACTGGAAAAGAGCCACACACATGGCAGGGAAATAACCACAATACCATCATTGATGAAAGGATGGCTTGATAAGAGGAAGCTGCAGACATCATCATCATTAATTAAACACTGAAACTAGATAGAGGAGGGTTTTGTGGTTAAAGTATTGGACTCAAACTCAAGTGATCTGGGTTGCATTGCTGGCAGAATAAACGTGGACAAGTGCCTTAACATCTTCTTTTACCAGGTCTCCATCTGTAAAATGGGAACAAACCGTGATCCTTTCCTTTGTTGATTTAGAGAGGGATTTTTGCCCCTGGATTAGCCTGCAGCAGGCAGAAATGTACAGTCCTCAGCATAGATGAAGGTTCCAGGTGCTAAAGCAATTCAAACCAATAATAAGAAATAACAGTGCTGCTGATAGAAAGCTTTTCTTCCTTAAAAATTAGTTTTCAATTCATTTCTCCTAAGGAAGAAATTCTATATTTTTACGGGCCAGAAGCCTTTTTTTTTCCCCCTATTTTAGTGCTCACAATGTGGGAGGTGAAAATAGAGTTCATAATGAGAACTTGATTCTGTGGGCTCCCAGTGGGAGCATACAAGTTGCAGGGTAAGTGTCCTGCCTTATAACAACTTTTCCTGCTACAACAGCTGTAGCTAAACTGGTAGAGCAGAAATAAGAACATGCAAAATAGGTAACAAGGCTATGTTTTGGTTTTTTTGGGTTTTTTTTTGTTTTTTTTTTTTTTTTTAAGGCCTCTGCTAAATGGATGAGAAAATAACATGGATTTACATGAGTTGCATCTCATATAATACAGTTGCTAAATCAGCTTGAGACACTGTGGATTTCACGCATAGATTAAATTTAAAAACTTTATTCCAAATATTTTCTGGAACACCTAAATCAAAGATTATTTTCCCCCTAGTGCCGTCTCTACAGGTAATTTCACCTCTAACACCTCAAGCACTGGAAGATTAATTTTTGCCATTACAGGAAGCATGTTTCCCCTTCCTTTGCAAACCTCCTCTCTTTTCCACATCAACCTAGCCACTAAAGCAGACAGAGCTTTGCTTGTTTGTGACCTTGCTTCATTTTATTGACCCCAAATATCTGGAGATAGTTCCTCAGCTGTAGGACCACATCTGTGTAATGCCTCCCTCTACTGGATTTATGGAGATGGCTAAGGCAGCTAATAAATGGTTGTGGGTCACTGCTAGATTTGGGAGTACATATATTTCTGTGCACATTCAAAACTGATAGCTTGCTTTGCCTTGATTTTACAAGGATTAAAAGAATGTCTTGTATGCAGCTTGGCTAAACAAGGGAAGAGGGGGATGTGATAGCTATCTACAGAAAGCTGTGAGCATGCCATAGTTTGCAGTTTACCAGAGTTTAAATGATTAAAATAAGAAGGGCTGAACTTTGCAGAGTCTGGGGCAAGAAAAACACAGACTTTTTTTGAGCAAAGGGGGGATTTGGGAGAGCGGTTCACAGAACTGGCCTCACTTTGCAAACTCCTCTCTTTCCAGTGGAATTTAAACCTTTGCTGATTCCTTCCCCACTTTGAACTCAATTAAAAGAACATGTGTTTTTGCTGCAGACAAATCCGTGATGTACAGTGAGGAGGGAAGAAAGGGCTATTTAAAATCTGTGCAGTCACTTCACTGTGGTATTGCCTGTTCTGTTCACCACCAGTGCTAAAAACCCTGGCATAAAACATGGATCACTGCAGATGTGAGCCAGAACTGATGGCATGCTTGTGGCCCACCTGTATGCAGCAGCATGAATCTGTGATCCCTACTGAAACTCCACGCCATACCATGATATTAACACTTCCCCTCTTCCTATGTTTTCTTTTTAATCATATTATGACAATTCAATTTCACTTTTTAAAAAACCCTCTTTATCTGGACCATCTGTCAATGTATCAAAGCTTTGAACACCCTGAACAATCAGTATGGGACTGAGTTCCTCAAACCATGCTCATGCCAGGGAGGATCTTCTGGCCAGGTTTGGCCAGCATCTCAAGAGCATGCCTGAAAGGAACTGGGAATGCCATCAAAATCAGAGGAGGGTATCTACCAAGTACAATGGAGGCATTCTTGGATATGATGACTCTTCGTAGCAGAATTGTCCTTCACAAATGCAGAGATATCATTTGGTCCTGGTTTAATCATTAGATAATGTTGAACTGTAGCAACGACTTTATCAACAGAGAGATCACAGGGAAATGACACTTTGCATGGAGCCAAATTATCCAGGATGCGTCTGGCTGCATTAGCACTCTAAAGTGAGATCATTGTGCAAAAGAAATGTGGGGAAGAAGGAATATCATTTAGTGAGAGAGCTTAATAAAACTTACACTTAATCAAGAAAATACCTCTGTATGTGATGATGCCCACAAAATACAAAATTACTCCCATGTGATAGGCCTTTGTTAAAATCCTTTAAAAACATCTTTCAGAAGTTTGGGCAGATAGAATTTCAACAAACAGAAAAGCAAACTGGCAAGGGCTGCTGGTTACTGTGTTGGATTGGTAAAACAGAGCATCGGCTGCCGACAGCCACAATTCCCCCATGTCTTACAACTTGAAGAGAGCAAAGGGTTGCAGAAGTCAAAATCGTGGCAGGTCTGGGATCTTGCTCTTGTTTTTCTCATTTCTGGGTCTGAATCATGTGCTCAAACAAAATAGACTCAGGACTTCAGAAAGCATATCCTTTTCCCTGCCTTACATAACTTGCTTCAATCCCTTTGAAACTCATTCACACCCTTGCTGGATCTAACCTTCATGCTGCAGAAGGAAATACCTCAGAAGGACTGCTGTCTTTGAAATACCTTTAGGGCCCACCTTCCCTTTTATAAACAAAGAGAATCTAGGAAGTTAAAATAATATTAACAAAAGCAGCATTGTTTACAAGAGCCAGGAGAAGGCATCACTCTCTGTGTGCCACTGTCAGAAAGATGCTGTGATTTGAGCACCATCCAGTGAGATCAGCTGGGGTGGAGCTGGAGTAGACAGTGTGGTGAAGATGTGGACAAGAAAGGAAAAGGGAGCACAGAGAGTTTATTTCTGTGACAGTGAGAGGTAACTTTCTTAGATCTAATTTATAAAATGCTTGTTTTGTCTAAATTAGTAAGCAAATTATATCCTAATAAAAATCACAGCTGAAGAAATCTTCAGCTTTTACAGGAAGGCCTTTGGCTTTCTCTCTGAGGTAACCTCCTCATCTTACCAGAGCAGCTTCAGATGACAGCAACACCGATGCTGTTTCTCAGGCTGCCTCTTTGCTTTGATCTTACTCCCAGCCCTGGTATATCAAGATACCCTACTCTGCAGAGCTGAAGCTCTCCTAAAATCTCAGAGAAGGCTGCCTTCCCTTACCTCAGTCATGCAAAAAATAGTCTTAATTCCAGTTTCTTCACAAATTTTGAATAAAAGTCACATTCAGAGTCTCAAAAGTTTATTACCCGCTGTTCCTTTCCCTGTACGCTGCCCATGATGTACATTCAAGGTGGACAGCCTATTTTGGACCATGACTTCTCTGGGGAAAGCATTTTTAGCTATTTCTATGAAGTACTTGTTACATAGTAGCCACAGAGATCTTTTATCATGGCCTTGGCACTCAATGACAAATTCCCTCACTGGCACCTGAAACCAGATGTGCTCTGCGCATCTGAACTGCTCATATCTCCATTTCAGCTGCCTTTTACATGAACCAACTGAGAATACAGATGGTTCAGATGAACTCAGATATTAAAACAGGCTTCTGGGAGCCTAGATAGAGCAGAGACATGTGCTTCCATGGGTGT
Source organism: Regulus satrapa (assembly GCA_013396955.1). Classification (NCBI taxonomy): domain Eukaryota; kingdom Metazoa; phylum Chordata; class Aves; order Passeriformes; family Regulidae; genus Regulus; species Regulus satrapa. Next base: position 44,739 of record VWZN01022032.1, on the reverse strand, counting down.
TGCATGCTGATTATTGGCGTCATGGTTCCATGTAAAGAAATCCAGAATAACACAGATCGGCACAGAGATGAGACTGGTTTTAGCTCTGAGAACTAAGGCAAGAACTTACAAATTGTGTTTAAATTGTTAAATATTAATGAATAACCCTGTGACTCCCATCATTTAAAAAATCCATGCTGTCTGAAAATAAAGGTAGGGTAGAAAATATCTTTTTGCATTATAAACTTTCTTCAAAAGCATGTAAATGTGATAAAAAGACAGATATTGATGTGCTTTTGGGGTGTGTGTATTTGTTTTTGTCTAACTCTCTGCCATCTAGAGCTGAGCAAACAGTGGAGCTGGTACAGTGCATTGCAGGGTTTTTCCTTGTGCAAATAACAATCATTTACTGGCAATGTCTGATGCATTATCTCATGTTTGCTGAAGTGGGCGAAACCAAGAGGAAATCAAGATGAATTGCAGGGAGAGCTCAGTGTTCCCTCACAAGGCCAGGCACCGGCATCCTGGCCATGTGCAGATAACTGTGCCACTTTCTCTGGGAGCATCCAAGGCCCTGTTGGATAGGGGGTTGAGCAGCCTGGTTGAGTGCCTCCCTATGGCAGAGGGTTGGAACAAGATGATCTTGGAACAAGATGATCTTTAAGGTCTCTTCCACTTCAAACCATTCTACAACTCTCCTACACAGATGGCATGAACTTTGTGACTCTCATTTAGGAGCTTAAATTCTGATTGTGCAAGGCACAAGGCAGAATTTGCCTCAGTTTGCACTCCCAGGGTAGTGCTAATTCTGTAATATATGCAACAATAAATGTTCCTGTATCAATACCACTTGAATATTCAAAAGAGACCACCAGGATGGTGAAGGTTCTGGAGGGAAAGCTGGCTGAGGAGCAGCTAAGCTCAGCTGGTCTGTTTAGCCTGGAGAAGAGGACACTGGGGGAGACCTCACTGGGGTCTTCAGCATCCTCACAAGGGGCAGCGAGGGACAGGCACTGATCTCTTCACTGTGATGACCAATCACAGGACTTGAGGAAATGTCTGGCCCTGAGTCAGGAGAGGCTTAGGTTGGACATTAGAAAGAGGTTCTTCACCTGGAGGGTGGCTGGGTGCTGGAAACGCTCACCAGGGAAGTGATCATAGCAGCAACGTTGACAGAGCTCTAGAAGTGTTTGGACAATTGTCTCAGGCACATGGTGTGACTCTTGAGATGTCCTGCGTGGGACAAGGAGTTGGACTCGATGATGATGATGGGTCCCTTCCAACTCAGCCTATTCTGTGATTCTGTGAATTTACCAGCTATAGAGTGATCACTGTGCTGACACAATGGCAGGGATGCATAGGTGTTGCCTTTCTATAAAAAGTATAAAAAATTCTATTTGGAAGGTACCTTTCCATTGACTCTGGGGCTGAAGGAACCAATTCTGCAATCCCTTTTCTGATTGCAGACATACTTTAGTCTGTGTTTGCTCTGCTTGGCAGTGATTTGTAATGTGATTATAATGTATATTTACACACACACCCACTCAGCACTAACTGCCTGGTCACACTAGAAAACAATAATGAAATAATAAAAGCAGTCAATCCCCTTCCTTCTTGAAGTTTAATGCTGTGTGGTGAGTGAAAGACTTTTAAAAATTGTTTTATTAAGGGAGTAAATGGGAACCAGGAGGTGTCTAAATGTCAGTCACTTCACAAAAACAAACAAACAAAACCCCAACAAACCAAAAGCCTAGTTGTTTCCTCACAGGAAAACAGAGAAATAAATCTTTTCTTATCAGTGCTCAGGCAGGAACTTATTGGTAATCAAGAACTAAGATATCAGCTATCAGCCAGGAAAGAAGGAGAGGAGAGNNGAGAGGAGAGGAGAGGAGAGGAGAGGAGAGGAGAGGATTAAATGAAGCAGGCAGATGCTGTGTGGGAGTGGATGTGTATTTCTGGGATGGGGTTTAGAAAATCTTTGGTCCATGGTTTGCAGAACTTAATCTTTTCCTTTGATGATGTAATTTTTATTAATGAGGAATTAAATACCCAGAACTTTTGCAATATTACTGCTCCTTGGCTCAATAGGCAACAGCTCAAATCCATGTCAGGACAGCTTCAGAAGTAAGACCTGGAGTGGAAAAGTCACAAAAGCCAGTGAGGTACTAGACTGACTCAGGCTCAGGAAGGGGAGTTTCTGTACCATGAGGTTAGTTCTGTGCCCAGCAGTAGTGGGAGCTACTGGTTGTTTTTTGTGATCATGCAAGGACAGGTCACTGGTGAGGCTGATGTCCAGGGAGCTCTGTTCAGTCTCCCAGTATGCCACAGATGCTTCCATGACAGAGCCAGATTAAAGGCAGGCAGTTCTGCAAAAGTGAGGAAATGATCACTGGACCTTGAAAACATCACCCAAATGGAATTGACTCATCATTTCCTCAGTTTTTAGTGGGAATTAGTACTTAAATCTTCCTCAAGAAATGCTTCACTGCCCTTAAAATATGCCCTGTGTGTTTCTGGGCTAGAGCCAGGCCATCTAAATTAGAGACATAAATTAACATAGTAGTTCTAGGTCACCTGCAGAAGGTAGTGAAGTCTTGGTGGCCTCCTTTCTGTGCTCCCTGCAGGTGATGTCTGGTTCATTTAGATGCATCTGCCACCTAAGCTGCACATGCCAAGCAAGACAGGAAGAGCCTGGACCTTATTTTCTTTAAAATAACATCACTCCACCTTCCAAGGGCACAGTAATGATCTACAAGATGAAGTTCTGGGGTCCTGGAGTGGTGCAGACTGAACAAGCACACGAGCTGAAAACACTGTTTAAGACAGAGTTGGTTGAGCCCACTTTTCATCATCTCCTAAGATGCCTGGTACATCCCTGAATCAGCACCCTCAAGGCTCTTTGGCCTGGGTGGGGCCCTCGGTGCTTTGTGACACTGGAGGGCTCTCTGTGGCACTTTGCACGACCCAGCTGCTGAGTTCTTGGCTGCGGTGGGGACGAGGATTACGGATTTAATACACCCGCATGCTTATCCCCGTGTAAATCAGAAGCAACTCCACTGATTTCTTTGGCATCCAGCCCACCCAGCTCCTAATGGAGCCATTCATAAGAATTCCACTAACTTTCCATGGGGGAGTGTGGATATGGCCCTTGCCTTGGGAGGTCGCAGTCGGCCCAGTGGGGTTATCCTGTGAACGGG
>VWZN01022032.1:0-32358 GCA_013396955.1 Regulus satrapa | reverse complement strand
CCCCCATCCAGAAAGCCAGATGACTGAGGTGTTGGATTTGGGGGCATGTGAGAGTGAGAAGCCAGCTTCTTCCCCCCATTAAAGTTCCTTCTGACTCCTTCATTTTTCAGTAGAAAAAAAAAAAAATCCCCAATCTTGATCTGTATCACCAAGGCAAGAAAATGTTAATTTCCTGGTAGAAAAAAATTATACAGACCTGGGTGAATGAAGTCAAAGGCTATCACGTCAGATCTTGAATTTTACTGACTTCTGCTGGATCCTTTTCTTTGTCAGGCTGCCCTAATTTTAGATGGTTACAAAAGAGATGTAGGTGCTTGACATGGGGCACCAATGGTTGCAAAAAGCCATCAATCCTCCCCCAAAAAAATTGATTGACTACTGTGAAAACGTTTCATTTTATTGGCTCCCAGACACTTACACTGGAGATGCTCTTGACTTGATCCTCTTGGGGATTTTCTTTATCAAATTGTGCACAGTTAATAATTACAGGAATTGAGAATGGCAATGACCACTGGTTTGCTACTGCCCCAGCTGTCTGCATCTACCCCACAGTGGCTTGGAACTGTGCAGATAATACAATACAGGGATGGTAACTGGACACCTGTTCTAGCAGGTATTGGCCAAATATGCTCATTTTAAGCAGTCCCATTCTGATGGCCTTGACCTGACCCTTCCCTTCTGTGACACAAGTAGGGTTTTAATCCTTCAGCCAGGGTTTCCTACTCAGTTTCCCCCAGCCCTACCCCCTAATGTCTTTGATGGTTAAATCCTAAGCTTTCTGATCCATGTTACAGTCCCTATAGATGTCCCTAAACTGAGACCCAGCTACTTCTAGCCAAGAAATATTTCCAGCATGTCAGCTTCACAGTGCAGCAGAAATTTTCTGTTCCCATAGTGTCCAACCATGTCTGAAGTGGAAGAGGGGTCAGCAAGACAGAGGGAGCTGGGTTAATTTAAAAGCCCTGACAGACTCCAGGTGCCTGCTGTCATAATGAAAATAAACCCCACCCTCATAGGTAATACCCCAGTGATACACACTAGTCTGCTCAGGACAAATTTTTTAAATCCCTTGAAATAATAACTCATGTTCTCAAACAAAGTACGGTTTTGATCTTAAAGAAAACAAAAGGTGTTCTAACAAAGAATTTCTAATTTTGAAAGGCTGAAAGTTGCTTTACAAACAATTCTTCCCTGGCCCTGGAACAGGCAGCCCTAAGACTGGTTGTTTTATGGTGAAATATCTTCAGTAAGAAGTATTTTGAAAAGGAACCACAATGCCTCAAGACAGACATGATTCAATGATTTCCCAAAACAGGGATTTTAAATAAATATTGCATTACATCTTTCTGGTTTTGTTTTGTTTTTATAAGCCATCAGTAACATACGTGTCGCAGATTCCAGGAAGGATGTGCAGGTAGTGAATTATCCATAAGAAATGACCAGGGGCTGAAAGCTCAAAGCTTCTCTTTTTCCTTGAATTACCTGGCTGGCAGGCTATAACAAACCTACATGCCACCCACACACTGTTTTAAAAGAGCATTATTAAGGTTGCAAATCAATTCTTAACTCAAAAATGAACCTTAAATCATTTTCCTTGTGTGTATGAATTATATAATTCTTTAATTAAATGAACAGCTTGTATGTTTTCCACCACCTCATTCAGAGTGGATGGTGCTCTCCTAATTCAATATTTTGTTTTGTGCTTATTATCTGAGATGTGACCCCAGGCTTTATTTACAGTAAAAATCTAATTCTGAAGACAGAATTATTAATTTCCTTGTGGCTTCTCCTGTAGGGCTCATCACCACAGGATCCAAGGGACTCACAAACCTTCATTCATATCTTCCCAAAACAGAGGAGGGGAAGCTGTCACCCTTGCTGGTCTGTCAGAGAAGCAAAGGACAGGGGGATGGAAAATGGGATTTAGGGGAACACAGTATGAGATGCATGCCCTGATCTTGGCTGCAGTTGGGAATGACAGCAGCTGCTGCAAGTCAGAATACACGATCTTATCAGACCCCTGGAAGATGAGAAACACAAAGTTAATGACTTGTAGGAAGAGTTTGGCTTCAGTGACCAAACATGCGTTGAACAAACACCAGGATAAAAGTGAATCCAACCCAACTAATTTAACCAGGAGACCATCCATTCTTGTCTTGCAGCCTTCGTTTTCTAGTCTTCTCTCACTTTTTTCATGCTTCGAAAGGACTGAGAGCAGGACTGAAAATATCTCCTTCATTCAGGATGTCAGGTCCCAGACTCCTCCTCCAAGGCTCTCCTTGCACTGAGTTAGGCAGAGAGCAACAAGAAATGCAGGAAGTCCTCAAGTCAATAAAATCTGCATGAACACCACTAAGACAGAAGAAACAAAACTGAAGTTGCACAAACCCATTAAAATTCAGTGATTCCTAATCTTTGCATCATACTGCAGTTAACATTTAGTGGTTTATTTCCTAGGTTTTTAAGAAGCCAGTCTGAAAAATCAACTTGGCCAAAGGAATTAAGCTTCTGACACCCACAAGGGCCATCAGCAGGGCAGGAGCCTCTCCAGCACCCTCTTGGACTTCTTCATCTTGAGATAACAGAAGAATTGGGCGGAGGAAGACTTTGGGGAGGTTGCTTAATGTCTTTAAAACTGTGTGAATTGTGGTTTTTCAAAAGCCTGAAACTTTGCCAATTCTGGGCAGATTCTCACAGGGAATGCAAAAGACTCATCTCAACCATAGCAGCCAGCTAGCTGTAAAAGCTGAGATTCCCATTAGAAACCAAAGGCAATTTTGTCCAGAACTTAATGCCAATAAATAATTTAGTCTTCTTACAAATGGTGGTTTCACCCTAGATTTCTCAAAAAAACCCCAAAAACAACAACAAAAAAAACCTACTTGGGCAAGACACAAATAATTTGAAATTAGGGTTTTATAATAGTATTTGTTGTGAAATTCTAAAAGTTGTCATGACAGAGAATGTTTATAAGTTTTCTTTCAACTGGAACAAGGACATAATGTGAGAGATGATCTGTCACATCTTTTACCTGTGCTTTTTTGCTTGAAGCAATGCAGATGAATCAGAAAATGTGATGCATTTATCAAGTGGTTCAGTATCTCTGCTTGACTTTTTAGTACTTTGACTTCTCTGCATAAAATATTGAGAGGAGTACATGCAATGAAAATTTCAGATCCTTACCATATCTATTCCCACCCCCACTCTAGAGTGAGAACTTGAGCCAGCCAATTCCTTTATGGTTTCTAGTAATTCGTCTAATTTTCAGAGGTGTGAAAAGATTCCAATTCACTCACATTTGACTAGCATGACTAGAAAATTACACATCTTTGCTGCTCATATAGGAGCTGAGTTGCCAAACTGGAAACACTGTGACTAAAAATGCTTGGTTTTGAAATGTTCAAGGCATTATCTTGTCTATACTGTGCAAAAGCCAATGAGAAATTTAAGCACCTTTTGATGCCTGACCAGGTAGCTCTCTGGTAGGTCAGGGGCTCATTTATTGTGGGTTGTTGCCACTAGGATTGCTTCCAAAGAGCAAATGTCACCTGCTGTAGGACATGGAGCAGGGATCATCAGTCCACACACGCCCAGGTGCGGCACCTCCCTTGCACTGTCAGCCGCTGCCAAAATCACCATACAAATGAGACCTACCCTGCACACCGCAGACAGAGCAGGGAGCAGAGCAGTGCCAGGAGGGATTTGCAGGTGGAAAAGGTTAACATCTCCCTGTGGGGTCCTGTTGCTCGTTTCTGAACAGGGTGCTCAATCCCAGCACAGGCTGGGGTGCCTCTGCCGGATTTTTCTGCACCCAGAGGAGTGGCTTTCCCAAACCTGTATGCAGTGTGCAGCATGGAAGTCACCTGGGAATGGCTTTGGAGTGAGTAGCTGGAGAGCCCCAGGTTGACCATTTGGGTATTAGTTTCATTTACATTCTTTTCATATGCCAGCTGATTATTATTGGATGTGTAAAGCATGTTGTTGGCTGCAGCTGTCTGGTAATTGGGTGAATTGGGTGTGGTTAGAGAGGATTTTTTTTAAATAAATCTTTTTCATATTTTGTGACAGAAATGAGAATTTATTTTAAACTCCCTTTTTAATTTTTTTTTTTTTTTTTAATCTTGGTAAAAATAAAACACTCGCTAATTCAGATTAAACACAAGTGTTCTGAATATTTTCCCCATTATGCAGTTTGCCAAAGCATTTGAATTTTGAGCAGTAATGGGTTTTTTCCCCCCACATTTTCAAGTTGAAGCCAAGGAAAAAAAACTCATATTTTGCCCAGTAATAGCTTGGAGATCATTTAGATAGATGCTCTGTCAATAACATCCATAGAATTTATCCCCTAGGGTTATATCTGTGTTTCTTGAGGTCTACGATATCATAGCTTGAAATATCCTTTGGGAAAACCATAGGTAGACCATTGAATTAATCAGGTTTACTTGATTTTTGCCCACTGGAGTAAACAAAACAAATAATCATGTCTAAACCAGAACAACTGCATGTCTCTCTGATGGATTAGGAAATCCAAGAAGTATGGTTTTTTAAAGCGCAAACAATGGAGAGCTGACATTGCAAAAGACCTGATAAATGATACTCTATTGTTTTCTTTTCAGTGCTTTCCACCATTGCCCACTTGCTTCAAGGCCTAAAGACCAGCTCCAGAAAAGGAAATCTTGATGTGAGTGAATGCAACATCTTCCAGCGCAGCTCAGTGATTTATTTAGTCCCTCTGTAATTAAAACTCCTCAATCTGGATGCTATGTTCTGTGAAGAGCCTTACTACACTCTTAGGTTATTTGTGAGGAGAATCATTCATGGCACTAAAGAGCAAACTTGTGCTAGCAGTGGAACATTTAAGTCATCTAGGCATCCAATGATTTGTTTCCCAGTCATCTGAATTGAATCTGCCTGGATGTGCTCCTGAAAAGTAATGGAATACGAAAAAAAAAAAAAAAAAAAAAAAAAAAAAAAAAACAAAAAAAAAAACCCAAGGAAAAAAAACCCCACTGTTTCACTACATGGTTACAAGCAACCAATAAAATAGTTCATTTTCCCTACCTCTGAAACACTTGCAGGTTTAGCTCTGTAAAGGTTAAATAATTGGTTTAACCTGATCCCTCTATGACTCTCCTCTACCTTGTGGGAAAACTCCTGTAAGCTTATTGTAAACATAATTATGCTGTGTGGGCTTTTCATTAATCTACCAAAAAACCACAAGATGACATGCATCAGACTGGTTTTTTTTTTTTTTCTCTTTCTGGAACTTGCCTCTACTTGCAGTTGCAGCAAGATGCTTATTTGTATAGTCTGAATTTTTTTGCAAATGTACCGTGAACAAAATCTTTGTTTTTCACATTCTAAGGATTAAAAAGGAATCATCCCAGGGTTAATAATAATAAGTTTAATACAGACCCACCTCTCTAGCCACTACACAATGGACAGAAGCCTCTCACTCTTCTGTTCTCAGGCTTTGTTGGCAAGTCAAGCAGTAATATATGAGGTGAGAATGTGAAATACAGAGAGTTGAAGTTACTTTCTGCAATAATGCTGAGTGAAGAGACACACTGCACAATGTCCTGGTGACAGGGTAGCCTACTGATTTGCATACAGTTTGCAAGCTCCCAGGTGAGGATCCTCTATCTTGCATGTGGCAGACAGCTGCCTTCCTACAGTGACGCCAAGAGACTCAAAATTACTACCCCAGTGCCATCTGAGCACCCAGTCAAGGTTATTCTGCATGGAAGCAATTGGGACATCTGGGAGGCATTGGCTTCTCCACCTCCTAAGAACTTTTGGAAAGTACTTTCTGCTTTCTAAAGTATGTGATAAATATCTGGTGGCTCTTTGGGGATTTTGGGTCAAGATATTTAGAAATGAATGGTTCATTGTACTGGGTTTGTGGTGGGTAACATGGACTTTGCGGGTGTGTTCATTTAATATAGGTTAAATCCAAGAATATCCCAGTTTGCACACATCTACAGGCTAGTTGTTCTGTCTTCCTCTGCTTTCTCCTTCTCCTGTCAACCATGCAGGGTTATTCCAATAGCTCCATCTCTCCCACATTCCAACAGTTGCCTGTTGCAGAGTAGCTGAGGAAAGATCAGAGCTGGAAATCACCCTGCAATGCAAGACCTATTTCCCTTCACTGTCTTCATTTATTAGGGAAAAAACCCAAAATATTGTAACACTTGTTTGGTTGCCTAAAAGGATGATTGGAACGCAAAAGGATAACACTGAATAAAGAGCTTTAAATAGATCTGTTACATATGGCTTTAAACTGAAAAAGTTAATTTAGATGGGCTACTAGGAAGAAATTCTTTATTGTGAGAGTTGTGAGACCCTGGCACAGGTTGGGCTGAAAAGCTGTGGATGCCCCATCCCTGGAAGTGTTCAAGACCAGGCTGGGTGGAGCTTTGAGAGGAAGGGGTCTCTGCCCAGGACAAGTGGTTGGAATGAGATGAGCTTTAAGGTCCCTTCCATGTCAAACCGTTCTAGGATTCTGTGATTCTATAATGTACTAAAACAATGAATACAGATCCTTTTTCATCTCCAAAGAGAAGGTGCAGGCAGTGCTAGAATATGCATTACAAAGTGAGTTTGTCAGCATGACCTTTCACAGGCAGCAGGACTCCAGGCTGGTTGTGCCTGAAGCAGCTCTGACCCCAAAGCAACAAGGGGCTCTCTGAGGGCAGCCCAGCACTTTCAGTCCATTTAAGGATCTAACAAAGCTTTCAAATCTGGGGTGGCAAAGGCCAGTGCAGGAAATCCCACAGTTGGTGTTCGTGGGGTAGGAGCAGGGGCAGGAGCAACCTTGTTCACAGTATCCAGCAAGATGTGTAATCCAGGTCAGCTGCTGGGGCTACAATAGCACAGATGCTGCTTCCAGCCCTACATCACTGAGGTCTAGGTGAAAAGTAGAAAATAAACTCTAAAAATACTCTTCTTTTTAACCCATATTTGGGACTCAGAAGTCGGGCTGCAGTTGATATTGAAACAACATCCATATCATCATCTGCAGACAAATAAGGAGAACACACTGTCTTCCAGTCTGACAACACTGCTACAGCCCAGGTGGATCAGGTGGGGACAGGAACCTGTGCACTTCAGGACCTTCTGTGCAAATCAAGTTTTTTATGTTTCCCGTCACATCCTAAGGTAATTCTGTGGGCCAGAGTTGTTAAGTGGGAATTACAGTGCCTGTGGAACAGCACGAGAGGAAAAATTGCTGTTACGGATTCTTTTTAGAAGAAATTCTGCCAAACCAAACTAATTTTTTTTTGGCACAGCCACAGACCTTTTAGATAAGGGAGAAGCTTCAATGTTTTATCTTGCCTCTAATAAGCTTTTGATATTGTTTTAAACACTATTCTTTGGATCAAGTCAAAGGGATAATAAATGGGAGAGGAGAAATTGCTGAGAAACTAAAGGCTGCCAATACTACACTCTCTACCAAGAAATATGCCAAGAGCAGTAGTCTCATGTGGTAATATTCAATCCTCTCATCAATTAATTGGTGATAGAGGAGAGGGAAAACCTATTAAGTGTAAGGTTGATAAAATATTCAGGCATCCAAAAGCGAATTTTGAAAGTATATTCAGGGGCCAGAGTAGAATTAAAATAAGTTTCACAAAATAAAGAAATTACCATTAAAAAATAGGATGCTATTTGGCAAGGACAGTAGAGAATCTTATTAATAAAATGTGATATAGTCCTGCTCTACTTGGTTTGGCTAAATTTAAATTGAATTACTCTGTTCAATTTAAGAGAGATATACTCCAGTGTCATAAGACACACAAAAGTCCAACAAGAAGAGTAAAAAGGCTAGAAAACCTGACCTGTAAGTGGAAGGAATTGGGATTATGTAGACCTTTCTTTAGAGAAGATTGCAGGCAGATATGATACTGTTCTTCCCGTATATGAAATTAAGAATAAAGAGGAAGAGAATAAAATACCCTCACGTCCTAGTGCAGGGAGAACAAGAAGTAATAGGTTTAAATTACAACAAGAAAGATTTAGGATAGCCTGTGGGAAAAAATGTAAACATTAATGTAATTAAGTACTGAGATGGATTGTTTTGCAAGGCTGTGGAATCTCCAGTACAGGAGGTGTTCAAGAACAGGTACAACAAGCATTTTCTGGGAATAAGACAGCTATCACTTACATAAGGATGGTTTTCCCACAATAGACTAGATGACTTTCCAAGGCTTCTTCCATCCTTTTGCAATTTTGAAAGGGGAATAAGCTATAATGTGTTATCTACAGCACTGTACATATGGAGCTGAGCTCTAAGAATATCTTTATTTCTACTCCTAACACATCCAAATACTGACTCCATCAAAATACTATTTTTTCCAAAATAGTGTTCCTTAACCTTTAATTGCTTATCCTTTAAGTTATTGTATTGTACTTCTAAGTATCTTTGATTCAAAAAAAATCTTCTGTGCAGGTTTTCATATAACAAATTGGGTCAGTAAGATATCCGTAAGGGTATAAAATAACATGAGGGGGTTAGCAGAAGATGATCATAATTTCTTAAAATCCCCACTATTCCTAATAGCAATTTTATATGAAGACTAAGGACTTCTGCATTTCCTTCCCCTTTAAGACATGTCTTCCATTAAAATATTCCAGTTGAGAAGAATAACTTTAGCTCTTTGATAATATTGTTCATGTCTTAAATTACCTTGCTTAGTCCTTCAGTCTCTCTTTTTGAAAATTCAACTTATTACATTGGGAACACTTGAAAACTACATTGTGCTGGAGCAGCAAAGTCAATATAGTAAGTACAGAGAATATTCAATGCACAAGCCAGGACAAAACCATGTCAGAGTACCCCAGGATTTTTTGCAGACCTTGAAGTATAGAATGGAAAAGACAATGAATTCTTATAATATTAAACAGGATGTGATTTTAGTACGATAGATAGACAAATAGATAGATAGATAGATGATAGATAGATAGATAGATAGATAGATAGATAGATAGATAGATAGATAGATAGTAAGATGGATGTAGATAGATGTAGATATGCCTTTTCTGAACATTGATATCTAATAATGTTCTAAATTGTTTGAAGTGAATATGGTCCTTCTCTGCAGGATCTGGAGCTCACGCCATAAATAAATTCCTCTCCTCTTGAGGGCTGCTTGCATACTTGGGTGACTAATTGCTGTGCAAACAGAAAGAGATGTCCTGCCCTGGGCAGTCATGAGGAGTTCCTCTGAGGAGCAGGGTGGATGCCAAACACATTGCTCTATAGATCTTTTCCCTCCTTTCTTTTCATTTTGGATGCACTACTGGTAGATTATACTTAGCATGTATTTTGAAATTAATTAAGTTTGACTCTTTATTATGTATCTGAAAAGGCTAATGTCTAATTTCCACTTTTTATATTCTGATTTCATATTTTCCTTAGCAGATTGCTAGGAAAAGCACTTTAACTAGAAAGACTATGACACATCATGTCAAGAAATAAAGATAAGGGTGATTTTTTTCTCCCCACATTTGCAGAACTTTTTTCCATACACTTCCTGGGATTGAAAAGCCTCATCTTTGGGACACATACCACAAGGCAGAAGGATAAATCAAAACCTTCCTTGGCTGTTACCACAGCATGTTGCAGGAATCCCCTATATCCTTCAAAACAGAGCAGAAAACATTGAAACAACATTTCAAAGGAAATAAATCGAGCAGAATGTACTACCCCAAAATGAACCTCACCTAGAGTGGTTCCTAGACCTTAGAGGTGTTCAGTTGATGTTTTTCATAAGCACCACTTTGATGCCCCCTGTTTTGCCTTAGGAATTGGCTGTAGATCTTGCTGGCTTTGGAATTGCTCTTTTAAGTCAGTGCAGACATTTTCCACTGACTTTATTGGTCATGGGACCAGGTCCTATAAGAACATATCCAGCTTTGTGAGAATTTCATTCAAGCAATGTGCATGAGTCCAGACTATCTCTCCTGACTCTCAAGCCTGGGAAGGTGAGTTATCTAGGTAGTTAGATCAGACTCCCTGATGCTGTCAGATAATTTCACTTTTATAGATGATTTAGGAAACCTTGAAGGAGAATACCTACATTCAACACCTCAGAGAGGTAGGATGAACATACCTGTCTAATACCTGTGCAACTTAAAGCCCAACTAGGAGCTGAGACACATGGAATCACAGAATGGTTTGGGTTGGAAGGACTTTGTTCCAACTCCTGCCATGGGCAGGGACACCTTCCACTAGACCAGGCTGCTCAAAGGTCCATCCAATCTGGCCTGGAACACTTCCAAGGATTGGGCAGCGACCACTATGGATGCTACTGTCTCTCTGAAGTAGACCCAGAGGAATTCTCTGGAGGAACTTATAATGCTTTTGCTAGTCATGTAATATTTTATCATAGAAAGAAATTTTTCCCTAGTGCAGAATGCCTTTAAGATATGACGGCCTCTGTGATTTATTAATATTTACTATTTTGATTCATTTAATATTTTAACAGATACAAGGAGGATCAAGGGGAAAAATTACATCCAACCCATGGCCAGAGATGAAAGATGCTGTAATTTAAAATAAGAAATAACATCTCAGACCTGTTGTCTTTAGCTTCTGTATTGCCTCTAAAGTTTTATCCTTTTGCAAAACCCTTGCCATAAATTAAATACCTTCTCCACCAACTGTAAGAAAGAAAAGATTATTTTAAGATCTGCTCTCCCCTGGAAGTCATAGAGAAAATGGGTGTTCAGGCTGAACACATGATAGTGTAGGATGGGGACCAGGAGCCAGGTGCTTTGGGGCTGCAATATCTTGATGCTGATCTTGTCATATCTGTACTACATTGAACACTTTGAGCTAGAGAAAGGAGCATCTATTTTTTAAATGAAAATGCTATAAAAATTAACTCTCATTTATAACACTGATCCAGCACTGTTTTCTGATTAATAAAAAAATCCTGTCTTTCCCCAACATATTGATTGCTCTCTAGAGTAAAAGAATTGAATACTCCCTTATCATCAGAAGTGAAGTCATCTAAATTTTGCTTAAGGTTGCTCATACTATTTGCCTCCAGATCCTTTGAACCAAAATACTTCTTGGCCATTTATTCTTTGCCCAAAACAATGCCTCCTTCAATTCTTATGCTGATGTCATCTGAGGCATTCAGGATGCGCTTACAAAAACTGATGGATCAAGCCTCACGATGACCCTGGAAAATAGTGAATTATTATATTTCTGACTTGGTTGAGGGAGGAATTGAGATGGAGCAAAAAATATCTCTTTACCCAAAAGACAGCTAGATCCAGACTTAGCAGTGGAAGGCCTTAGCAAGCAGAGTCATTGTTTGTTCTCTGGACTTCAAGTCAATTTTCTATCAGTAATGCAACACTTTCCCTCCCCTATGTAATACTTTCCTCTCTTCCTTCAGACATCTGTCCTTGAGCCTCCTGCCTCGCGTAAATGCATTATAATCCTTAGTTTCAATATTTCATTCAAGTCATCCCATAAACAGACACTTTCAAGAGTAAATAATTCCATTTTGAATCACCCCCTTTTGTGTGTGAGTCATTCTTCCCATATATCATATTTGCAGTCAGATGCTTTGTGCTTTCCAGCTGAAAAGTACCTCTTGTTTCAGCAATTATTTAGGAATCAGTGTCTACTTTCTATATATTAGTGAGGGAAACCTTCCAAATATTCTCAGAAGCTTTCTTGCTTTTTCATCACAGCCAATTCAATGGCAAATCTGATTTTTATTCATATATAATAAGTATGTCAAGTTTTGAATCCCAGTACAGTCTTTACTGCAACCCTATATTATGTATTCAGTTTATCCCATGTTTCCATTGTCTTCAAAAAGCACTGGATCAGGGAGAGATAGAGCTGAGATTTTGGAACAGGTTTTCATTGGCATAAATAGAGCGAAGTGGCTGACCTGAGGCAGTTTTGCATGCACAAGTATCACGGCTGTTCAAAGCCCTTGGAGATTTGAAATTCTCTTCCCAATGCTCAGTGCAGTAAAACAACCAAATCCACACCTACTTTGTGGGAAGTGCGTCTGGATGGGATGGCAGTGCAAAAGGGAGCCTGTAAACTCACACCTGAATTTGCTTCACAGTAGCTGCCCTGTGTAGAGAAGCCTCTGAATTTATAGCAATCGCAAATAAATTGTGTTTATTTGCCTTTGCACTCTGCTCTTTGCTGTGATCATATTAGATTGGACACTGCAGTTCAAAATTAAGGTCTTGCAATTCTGCTGCCAAAGTCTGGGTGTAAATATGATATTTTCAGTGTCTTAAATATGATATTTTCAGTGTCTATGTGAAACAGTACATTCTGCGAAATTATTGTCCCACGTGACATCTGAGTCCTGCTTTCTGCTTTGTTTTGTTCTTAACCAAACAGGAAAAAAAAATTCATTTAAATCTTGAAGTTTTGGAAAAAGAATAAGGTTTGGTCAAATTCAGCAGAGTAACTGGGCACTTTTCCTATAACCTGAAAGTTTTTGTGGGATTTTGACAGCTAGAGGGAAAATTATTTCTCTTTTCTTTTAAGCCTCTTTCTGTTCTCAGGAATTGAAGCTTCAAGGCTTTGGGTGGGTGAATGTTGTCAGAGTCTAATCCAGGAGCACCCTGCAGTGACTGAAAGGACTCTTGGCACACTCATATCTCCTTCCCCATCCATGTTAATGTGATGCACGTGTAATGGAGCATCCTCAGCTCAGGTTGGCCTTGGTGACTCAGCCCAGAAAATCCCCATCCCTGTAGTCACATGTATAGGAAAGGCTGACTGAGTAAATAATTCTTTTACACCATTTTCTAGGTTTTTTGGAACAAATGAAAGAGAAAGAAGCCCCAAGTATGCCTGAATTAAGAACAGCAGGGTTTGGTACCCATTTGGAGGGAGGGGAAAGTGAAACAAGATAGCAGAGCCAAATATGCAAATAATTGCCTCTGGCATCAGGGAGTTAACAGATAGTGAAATGTAGCTCGGGAGAAATGTGGGCAGAGGGAATTTGCTTTAGCTTATAGCTGGGATTAATTTGTGCTGTTGTGGTGTTTACACATCTGAACCCACCTGACAGAAGTCTACATCTCTCCATGCCTCAGTAGTAACTACACAGTGTCCTGTAATTGTAGATGTCTAAGGAAGGTTATGAGGGTTCAGCTGGTGTTTCTAGAGCCTTTTGTTATTTTGTCTTACATTGGTACCTGGAGTTGGTATCACCTTCGTTCAGGTCAGACAGGAGAGTGTAGGCTGAATCAGGGAAATCAATTCTTTCCTCACTATGAAGCAAAGGTTTCATCAACAATTTTTGGTTGATTGATTTTCAGCAAGTATCTTTTACATCAGTAAGTCCTGCCTCTTCAAAAATTTAAGTGTTTTGCAGAAGTTTTGATTCTTTTGATCACAAATAGGTGAAAACAACTGATGTCTGTCCAGTGCCAGAGGCTTGAGCTATGCAAAACCTGTGCTGAAATCCATGCTCTGCCCACTTCACAATTAAGCCTTGAACCTGCACTTTCCTATTTCTCCAGAAAGTTTCCTATTTAATTGTTTGTTGTTTTTGGTTTGTTGTTTTGAGTTTTTTGTTTGGTTTTGGGTGGGTTTTTTTTTTCACCAAAGAGTTGTATCTGCCTAGCTTGAGTTGGTGCCCTGCTGTTTAAGTACCTGTGCACATGTTAGTCCTCCTACAACAGCAGCTGTTCACATGGCCAGTTGGAAACAAAAAAAGAACCTCAAGCACAAGAAAAAATAAAAGACTGTAGGGTTTAATAAAATTGACCCAATGAACTGTATGAATCCAGGCAAGTTCTAGTCATTTATTTAAGATCTGGAGGGGAATTGAAATCTGCAGAAGAAACACTCATGACAGCTGGGATCTCCCTGCAGACAGAGTGAAGGTGCAGGGTATGGATCTCATCAAAGACAGGCATGACCGGGAGCCTCCTTGGTTTGTGTTCATTCATGCCTTGCCAGTTCTGCTCACTTTGATGATAAAATTCCTTCTCGCTGCAATTTCAAGGAAATGGGGAGAAGCACACAAAATACTTTGGAAAATGTCACTGAGGCTTTTAGAACAATTTTCTGTTAAGGAAGCAATGTTTTGTCTCTAAGGGGGATTTGCAGTGTTTCAACCAATACTAAATAGGAAACTAAACCAACCTGTCACTAAAAGTAAAACGTTGACTCATGTTGACATTTGAGCCAAAACTCATAACAGGCCTTGGGAAGAATAGCTAAGATCTCCTGCATCTGCTTCCTATCTGGAGGCAGAGTTTATTAACTTTGCTTTACTTCTATGATTTTAAAAAAGATTAATTAGCACCAAAAATATAAACTTGAGTTAAAAATAACAAGTCTCCTCATATCTATAGTGCCTCTCACAGAGAAGTAAATTCTTGTTAAAACTGTCAGTATTTCTACAGAA
Organism: Regulus satrapa; assembly: GCA_013396955.1. Taxonomy (NCBI): domain Eukaryota; kingdom Metazoa; phylum Chordata; class Aves; order Passeriformes; family Regulidae; genus Regulus; species Regulus satrapa. The sequence continues at coordinate 17,947 of VWZN01022032.1, read as the reverse complement.
TCACAATGCTCATTTTTTTAAACCTTTATTAATCTCATACTAAGAGAGAAAGAATTCAAAGTATTCTCAGTGTTAAGTGTGGTGTAGTGGGGAAATGCTAAGAATTCTGCTCCAGTAATATTCACTCTTAGCAAGAGCTAAAATAACAGCATCCAAACTCATGGACAAATCTGACATGGAGAAAACCTTCCTGGTCTTTTAACTGATGATGCAGAAGACTGTAAGTTCTGAGAGCTGCAGATGATGCATATTGGCTGTGTTGAGAAGACAACCTAGGAGGACTAAAATCTGAAATATATATAACACGTGACAAGCTAATCCGTCTCCCATAAAACTTAACACAGCTTCCCAAGGAAGAGTTACAGTCTTTAGGAAAACATTTAAGAGGTCTCCCTGGGGAAAAAAAATGAAGAACAGCCATTTCCACCAGATTTTTGAAGGTTAGAAAATACAGCACATATACTAAATCCTGGGATACACGACCACACAATGGTAACAAATTGTCAGCCTCAGAGCCTTAGTTTCCCAAACTCTATTGGAGGTGGCTGGACTAATTTCCAAAGCTTTCAGCTGGGATGTTTTATTTAATGGGTTTTGTTGTGTGGGAACTGATTAAGACCAGTGATATGATAAGGTCTACCACTTAATTGGGAAATGGTTTGACTTAATGAATTTGAGCTCAGTCACTGCCAAGTGCTATCAGAGGGTGAAATCAATGTATCAAAAAGCCCCACCAAACATTGTGTTATGGAAATGGGTGGCAGGATCTGGCTGGATCAGATTCTGATGGACCTAAAGTGAGAATCACATGGTGAGGTTTTGTGGTTGGCATTATGCAGAGAGTCAGTCTAGGTGATCTGAATGGTGCCTTCTGGCCCAAACAGATATTAAACCGAGGGATGTTTTGCTCTCTGTGTTGTTTAAAACTTATTTCTTATATTTATTTTCACACGATAAGTGCAAGACATCCACTTGCACTTATATTTGTGAGCTTTTAGTTGCTCTAATCAAGATCCTGCAAATGTTGTCTTTGGGAATGGGGCTAAATATATTCAAAAATGTTTGCAGGAGCAGGCAATAATCAGAGCAACCCTTTCTAAAAAAACTGCATTTAATTAAATTAATTATGTTTTTTTGTATTTAATTAATTCCATGCTTCAGGGTTTCCACTGGAGGCCTAGAGAGGCCAGGAAGATTTTTTCTTTCCCACCTTTGATGAACAACTTGGCTGCTGATTTTTGGTGTTTATTTTTTCTCTATTTTACTCAGATTCATCACAAATTGGCGGCACTCTGACGTGGGACATGAGGTCAGGGGCATTTCAGCTCCCCTCTTGATTTTTTTTTTGCTCCTGTGCTCAATTTTAAACCACTCATCACTTACAGGGCCAGGAAAACCTTCTCCATATGAGATTTGCAGCAGTTTTCTGCATTGGGTGGATTCCTTGAGAATTTTCACCTGGCCAGTGTCCTGAAATTGCAAGTGACCAAATCAATGGTGATGACTTGAGTCTGTTCCGGTCTCATTATGTGCAATACTATAGTTTTAAGGTTGTTTTGCTTTCTTGGACTATATTTTTTTTTTCCCCTGAGTCTTGGGCAATGTAGCCAATGATGTTTGGATTTGTGCAGAGAAAAGGCCCTTGGGGGACCTCCCAGGCTTAAGCATCTGCTACATCTTTGCTCACAGATGAGAAAATTCTGTCACCCAGGTGATGCTCTCTAGTCTGACATCCCTGAGTCTGAACTCAGAGCTTAAAATTGTTTTATGCTCATAATTCTTGAGAAAAAATGCATCTAACAAAACACAAACTACACAAATGAAAACTAGTCACAAATTTAAAGAGATTCTAATGCTGGGCTCAAAAAAGATAAGTGATATATTAAAGAAATTGTAGTCTCCCATTTCAGTTTATAGCAGTCATGATCCTGTTAAGGACTTCAACACTGATCCCCTGAATTTATTAAGTCTTGATTTGAGTTAGGCCTGGGACCAATGTCACCAGATTTTCCTTCTCAAAGTCCTCCCACCTCCAGGTAGAGAGGATGACAGAAATTCTCTGACTGAAGCACTCTGTGGTTCAGCTCACAGACAGGGCTGGGATTGCAAATGCTGTGATGAGGCCCAATGTAGAGTATTCCAGGGTTTGCTTGAGATCAAAGGCTGTGTCATTTTTCTGCCAGAAATATTGTTCTATGGAGAAGGAAAGTGATTCCTGTTAGTGAATCCTGTCAGGTGTGACTTGCAGGGTTTTTGTGTTCTTAGGGGTCCCTATCCAAAAAACAACTTTCCTGGCTCAAGTGAATTTTCTGCAGTAAGGGTAAGGAGAAAGATTTCTTATTTCCTGGGCTGAATTGTGGAATGAATTTCCCCAGGAATTAGTGAACATCACAAGACTTACAGTCCTCTGGTGAAACACAAAACATCTACCTCTGTGGTACCTCCTCTCACATGGGACTTGTAAATATTCCTTGGGAAAGCAAAATTCCCTACTGCACACCCATGTCTGCTGTGGAAGGAGTGACACAGAGCAGATGACAAATGCCAGTCACATCTTTCAGTGGGCTCCTGGAAGGTGGTCATGCACTGTGGTGAGCAGCCCAACACAAAAACTTTCAAACACACCATCCCATGGTCTTCCAGCCCAGCACCACTCCAGCTTCATGCCAAAGCCACGAGGGGATTCTGCCTCTGTTACAGGATGCTTCTTACTCACAGCCTTGGCATTTGTTGCTCTAAAACTCTAGAAGTTTTTTGTTTGGTTGTTGCATTTTGCTTTTTCCAATAAGTTTTAAAGGAAAAAAAATTACAAGACATTCCTTCCCTTTAACAAAGCTGTCTCCTTTTTTTTAAATTTGCAGCTGAGGAAGGGTGTGTTTGAGGAAGAGAATGCCAGTTTGTTAGAAAAGCTTTTATCTAACAAAAAAAACCAATGAAAAACACCAACCAAAACAAAAGTCAACAAAACTCACGGATAAACAGTCCAACACAACAAATCAGAAACTAAACAGTAATGTCAATTAAAAAAAAAAAAAGGAAAATAAATATTATCATTCTTAAGTAAAAGCTGCAGATAGAGCAAGCCAGACGCCAAACTGATTTTATTATTCCTCTACTTTAGCCTAAATAGGCAAATGTCAAAATACAGCATCTTGTCATTCGACAAACTGAAATTCTACTAAATTGAATCAAGTTGAACAGAGAGACGACTGTAGTTTAGACAGGCACTCCCTCCCCTCCTGACACTGTGTGCCTGCTTGGCAGAACGCTCAGGTTTCAAATGAAAGAAATGTGTTGGAATAGAGCAAGTGATGAAAAAATTGTCCTTAACAGGAACTTCATTAATAAAACCCAAGAGGCAAGCCTTGAGCTAATATCATACAATGTTGGGATAAAGGGTATGTATTACTCAGATCTACAAGCCAGGTTTATCCCCTGCCCATATTATCAGGACTGGTGGAGGTTTCTACTGTAATTTAAACAGTATTCAGTGCTGGATAAGAAAAGAAACACAACATCAATAAAACTCATGAGCATGTTGTACTTCTGCTAACCTTAAGGCAGTGTGCAGCTCTCATCATTTATAAAACTCTGGCTATCAGTGTGAGGGTGTTGTGCTGGGGCACATCACCAGAGTATCTCTCAAAGTACCTAAAGTGGATTAGCCCCTAAAGCAGATTAGCTCCAGACCGGCTTCACAGCAGCTGTCATGGACTTGTTGACTTCTGGCATTGGAAAATCCACCTTGGATAGGGTTGTGTCTCAGTTTGCCCATGAGTTTTGAGTTCCTCTTAGCTTTCTACAGCTCGGTTGGACTTTAGAATGGCCAAGAAGGTAGCTGGAGGGGGATCACTCAGGGGCCTTTCGAGTATCTTTCTGGCAATAGCAGAAGAGATGTTAAGGAAGAAGGGGTACAGCATTTCCTGAAGATCACAGAATCAGCAAGGTTGGAAATGACCTTTGAGACCACCAAGTCCTACCTATGGCCAAACATCACCTTGTCAACAACTTCCAGATGTACCTTGTCTTCCATAAGACCTATAAAGCAGATCTTAACTTCTGGTTTGCAAAGCTGTTCAGCCTGCCATAATGCTGCAAGGTATTCTTCATCATAGGATTCTGTGTAAATATTCAGTTTGTCCCCGAATATTTATCAGAACTTCTTCCATGCCACTCCTTGCCCTTCAAGCTGGATTTCTCTGGAAATGTCATAAAAATATTTGATCGCCTTGCCAGTACAGAGCACAGAAAAAATATTTACTCCTGTCATAGAAGACAAGGAAAGAGTGACTGGAGGGGAGTTTGAACCAGACAAGTACTTTGACAAATCTGGTGAAAAAATAAAACCAAGAACAACTAAAACAGAAACTCTGGAGTGAAATGGTTCTGGCTGTGTCCTGATGGAACCTGAAAGCAAAGAGATAGAGAAACTGGTGGAAAGACACATTCCTGGTCATTAAGTAATTGCACGAACCAGGCCTCACATCTCCTTTTGCAACCTTTGTCACTTTTACCCTAAATCAGCATCTGGTGACAAGGAATTTTTATGATAATGAAGAAGGACCAGCCATTCTTTCAACAGGGGTATGAAATATTTATTCATTTCACTGAGTTCTTCTCCTGTTCACTGACAGAAACAGTGATCCAGAAGCAGGGGAATACCACATCTGATTGGGAAATACAAAATGGACATTTTTTCACTGAGGACAATAAAAAGGAAAGGGCAGGAATTAGGGTTAGCATCTCACTCACTGTGTACTCTTTTGCAGTGAAAGCAAATGAAAGGATCAGTAGACCGTATGAGTCTCCCATTGCACTGAGCATCTGTGGGATTAACATGAGGTAGAGAAAGCAGAAAAATATTTAAAATTGCAATATTGCACAGATCATAAAAGAAACTGCTTTGCTATCTTTCCTTTTTGACTTTACTTTTAAATTTGATGTAATTTTCACACATAGAAGGAAGCATATTTTTAAACAAAACCCACAACCCCTGGAAATTGCATCTTTTCATCATGAAATAACAAACCTTCTTTGCTTTCCTTCTGCTGGTCAGTCCCAGTCCAAAACCCAGAGTCCAAAACCCATGCTCAGTTAAGTATATGGAATAAAACAATACACATGTTAGAGTAACAAACAACTGGTAATAATTAAGCTATTGAAATCAGAGGAGTAAAAGAAAAGGAATTGGACCTATTTGCCAAAGAAAAAGAAAGAAAAAAGTACCCTAGGCTATTGTAAAAAGAAGAAGAAAAAATGGCAATGAGAAAAATTTATTTCTCTAAACAGAAATTGCTTAGTAATATGAAGGTCTCCTCAGGGCAGAGGGAACAGGCAGAAGCTTCACTCAGGCTAGCAGCAGTTATACATATTTATCTCATTGACTTTTACCTCCAGCTCTGTGGCAGTTCCAGTAACCTCAGTGGAGGAGGACCAGCCACCAGATGACTCACAGTAAATTTTCAATCCATTATTTTAGGCCATATAAATGTTTGCATCCAAATCTAAACACAACATACAGCCTATCCCTATTCCTATTTAAAATTTCTTTTGACAGTAGAGAGTAAAACAGATTTATTTTTCTATTACTATTATTAGAAATGAGATAAGATTCCAACTTTGTCTGACAGGTAAAATTAAAGATTTCTGAATGGGATTAGATCACAAAATTCTGCACTATTTCCTACATGAGTTCCTAGAAATGGCTTTCAATCTCAGTCAAAATTTCTCAGTCCATGCAGTTTATCAGAAAGATAACTGAGTAGACATGCAACTAGATTCTGTGAGAATGCTCTTAAGGTGGAAAACCTCAGCATGCAATTGGTCTTCAATCAATCAGAGAAATGGATAACAGAGATGGAAGCCTTAAAAATTACAAATAAAAATATGACCATGGAATGATTATTCATAATTATAAACTACAAGAAAAGCAATTATGCATTCAACTGAGGAACTATTTTCAATGGGCTATAAAATTGTCAAAGATATATTTTAACCAATGCAATATTAGGTCTTTATCAAACAAAACTTATTGGAATATTCAGCCAGGCTAGTTTGGATAATCAGATAGATGCATTACCATATTAAATGTCTTTTCATCACCTTTCTGGCCTTAAATCTGCTGACTAAATTAGTCTAGGAGAGGGTCCCCAGTTCCAGCCTTGATCATCTATGAATCCACAGACCTAATCTTTGCAGAATGAGCACATGGTTGTAGTTCTTTGGCACAAATGAGGGTGGTGAGGCACTGGAATAGGTTTGTCAGTGAAGCTGTGGAGATGTCCCATCCCTGGAATTGTTCGGGGCCAGGCTGAACAGGGCTTGGAGCAACCTGGTCTAGTGGAAGGTTCCTTCCCATGACAAGGGGCTGGAAATAAACCATCTTTAACATCCCTTTTGACACAAAACATTCTGTGATTCTATGATTATGGTGTTAAAATTTGAAGTAAGTTGCATGGCTCTTGTTTAAAAGCTGACATGGGATTCTTACAGTTCGTGCATGTGATGCCCCAAATGAGGTGAAAGGGGTTTCAGCTGCTAGAGAAGGCTGGTAATGCTGTTGGCCTGTGCAGATCTTCTCTCTGAACAGAAACATGTAGAGAAAACTGTGATTTATCAGCATAAAATAACTGCCAAGAGAGGAATTAAGATCTTCCCAGTCTCTCACATGGAGCCTTTGAATTCAGGCTGTCTTAGTAGTAGGAATATTAAGCAATCTGAGGAGTCTGCCTCACAGTCATTCCCAGGCTTCTTTGTGGAGTAGCTGGCAGAAAACATGGGAGGGAAACAGCAGAGAAAGGTGGAAGATAAAAGGAAAAGTTAGAATTGAAGTGTTCCACTTATTTAACTGACTAAAGTTCACCATCTGTGTAGAGCTGTGTTGAGAGCCAAGGAATTTGCATGTTACAGCAAATCATTTATGAAATACACAAATACACATATAAATATATTACAGTAAATTTTCTTGAAGCTGAGGTTTTTTTACCATTACAAGACCCTATTTACACTAATGTTCATAACTTTACAGTAAACTTGCTATAAGGAATCAACAGGATTCTAAAAATTCTGATAATTTCATAGCAAGTTTCTCAGGATTACATCTAACATAGTCTTAAGAATTTACTCTGAGTTTTCATTTCACTTCCAATTGTAGAGCTCATTTTTCCTTCTTAATACTCCCACTATCACTTTTAGCAGCCTGGTTCTTAATTTATTTCTTTTTATTGGATGATACAGTGTGTATTAGGATCAAACCAGGAAGAATATTGCAGGTGAAATTTTTCCACTTTATTACACAAATTTACCTCCTTATCCTTTCTGACAGATAAATAACAAAAATCCTCTCTAGGACCAGCCACAAGTGGCAACTCTGTGGGTTTGCATGAAGCAATTCTGTTTCCAGTTTAACATTGTTTATGTGAAAGGCTGTAGATTTGCAATACTGAAGAATCTGGAGGCTCGACTGCTATAATCTGGTAGATCTTGGTGCAAAATGAAGTTCTGAACCCATCAGGTCACTTAATGGCAGTGTGTGTGGGTAGAGTGAGAAGCAAGAGAACATGCCCAGAGGGATCTTGCTCCTGTGCATTCTTTTGCAGTATTTGTCAGTCCAGCAGCATTTACAGCTCTAAATTATTCTGCACCTTCAAAATCCACACACTGCACTTCTTCAAGGAAAGAAAATCTCTGAACTTCTTTAAGAAAATCAAGATGGTTGTTCAGTGCTGTTGAACTCAGTAATTCTTCTACCTACTCCATGAAAATCAAGGTTTCGGTAGATAAAACCTATAGAGGAAACTGCCCAGGTCTTGTACTTTCAGTAAGGAATGGATTTGGATCAGGAAGAAATGAACAAAGTGAAGAAATGGTCCAAAAGAACAAATAGCAGCACATGCAAAAACTCCAGGTTATAGGACAAATGATCAACCACACAAACACAAGGTGAGCACTGAAAGTCTTACTGAAAAATATCAAGGTGTTACAGTGGATCAGAGGCTGAGTGAAGGTGCATCAATGCTGTTGAGAAAAAAAAAGAAGACAAACACAAGACCATGAAGTCTCTCCTGCTCTCTTCAATATCCATATATCCCCAGCTGATTACAGCCTCCAGTTCTGACACATCTCTTAGGGAAGAGCATACCCTGATCCGGACAGCAGAGAAACTCACCTGAGGATGGGAGAGCTGCTAGAAAACCTGGTCTGGGAGGAAAAAAAAAAAAAAAAAATTTAATAAGACAATATATCTGCAGCAACTCCTGAAGGTATATTTCATATATTCCTGTTTACAAGCAATGTCCATGGAACATATTTACTTTCCTACTTTAGCCACCCTATATGAACTCATTTCTCTCTGCTCCCATAAGTGAAAACTCCCATGGATCCACTGAGTCCTGTGCCTCCTCACTCAGCCCCCTCCAAATTTGGCTTTGACCTCCTCATCCCAAACCTTTAGACAGCTTCAAACCTGTCAGCCAGCAGGCCAGGGCTTTCCCCAGCCAGCTGCCTTGCAGCTTCTGGATGACGAATTGGCTGGGCCCTGCCTGCTGTGTACAAAATAATCTGGGTTTAGGCATCAACATGTACTTGATTTCTTCCCCCTGTAGAGCAGTGTCTTCCCAGCTAAATTACAAGAGTTCTTATTTTGTAAAATAGCAGGAAAATAGTCAGATACAAGCTATAAATGCAGACCTATTATCTATTCAGCTCCACAAAATAGCAGCTTCTCATCTTTAGGGCCATAAAATTAGCTATAATATAACACATACTTTCCTAAAAGGGGCTGTGATTCAGCCCTCCTGTGAAGCTGAAAAAGCTTCTGTCTGAACAGGAAATCAAACAAGTATTGGGATCCAGCCTCTTCCATAAATGTTGCATTTGAGCTGCACCAGACTTCGATGCTCCCTGGCCATGAAGAAATCTTATTTATTGAATTTCCTCTGCACCAGGCGGGGTGAAACAAGTGAAGGTTGCAGGAGCATGTGTCCTGCCATTACAACATTACTGTTGTGCTAAACAAAGGTCCTAATCACAACAGAAACAAAATCCAGCTAAACTGCCAAAAAGACTCTGAAAACACATTTTCATAGTATAGAATATGAATATTCATAGAATATTTGATGTAAGAAAAAGTATACAAATGTATGTAAACAGATGTACTAAACTGGGTAAATTGTGGATACTCCCATTGAAAAACCTGGCCATGACTGATCAGTGAGTTCAGAATAATCTGCAGAAATTGTTTAATAAGTAATCATTCATAAGGAATAATTCCAAGGGAATCATGAAAGCTAAAAAAAAAAAAAAAATAGGTAGGACTTACTGGTTACATTTTTTTGTGACTTATTAGCCTGCAGTCTGCACATAGCACATATATCTTATTAAAGAAACTTATTGCCCTAGAAAAGAAGTCTTAGGATAGTCCTGAACTATAGTGAATATTCCAGCTGTCCAAACTGATTTTATCTCTGTGAAAACAATTCAAACCTCTATTTATTTTTTCAGCTATGCTGTTGCTACTGAATGAGAGAGCTGTGACTCCACGTGTTACGTATGTGCACCCATTCAACAATCAGATTATTGACATTCCAGTCCCCTTAGTCTTTAGGCAATGTCTCCAATTGAAAACTTCCCTGTGAGGTGATGGAATGTTAGATGAGGCCTTGTAGTCATGATCAATCCATTAAATGAAGCCAGACACAAGGGAATTGTTTTTAAACATACGTCGAACAAATCATCTGAGAGCATTGCAAACACTGAACAAGGGTGAAATTTGGAGGAGAAAATATGTTCGTTTGCCTCAAATGTATCAAGCATATTCACATGCCCACCTTGTGGGTGGGTGTGTGCACCTACACACACTTGCACGCATGCACAGAGCCAGCTACATGCACACACATATCCATGAGCATATAAATAGTTTCATGGCAGGTGCCTCCAAATGGCAGAGTTCCCACAGAATCCCCAGTTCTGTTTCTTGGCATGGAAGCAGACTTCCCTGCCATGTAAAGACATGCTGTTACGCTCTTATGAGTTTTAATTTTCTGGCTAATTGTTGACAGAAGATCATGAAATCTCAGGGCACCCAGTCAACCCTGAGACTGCAAGGGAAAGTGAGGAGCCCAGACACACTTAGCAGCTCTTAATAACTTGTTGAATCTGAACTTCTGTCAACTCTGGCCTTTATTCTTTCCCTAAATCTGCGCTTGGAGCTGTTTTCTGTGTTGAGACATCTTGGGAGCCAGCAACCAGCATGAAAGGAAGGATTTCTCTGCCCATCCTTGTAATCCCCTCTCTACGGGAGAGGTGCAGACATCTAAATAAAGAAAATTGCACTTTGTATGTCACCAGGCTCCTCATCCATCATGCTGCTCAGCCAAAATGTGTGCATATATGCCTCCAGTGAGCTATCTATGGGGGAACAGAAGAGAGAGCAGGAGGGATTGCTATGTCTGCCTAGTTTCTAGGAAAGCAATGGACTCCCAGCCTAGGGAAAAAAAAGTGTTCTGATTAGAACACCACAGCCCTTTCTGATTCACTGCCTTGGAGAAGTGAGAGCAGCTTTGGCATATACCCCTGCTATTGTGTGCCAGCTCTGAGAGAAGCCACACTAAAGAGCCTGGGGCTGTACACCATAAGCAAAAAAACTAATCTACCGCAGTAATTGCTTCTTGTTAGTGCAGCTCAAACACACAGACTGAAAAGGGTTAAGCTTTTGGTATAAAACCTAAATAGAGTCTGTCATGTTGTTCCCTCATAAATATAGTACTGTATTGTTTAGTTTGTTGCTTAAATCCTAATCTTGCCATTGCCTGGACCTTCTGCAGAAGTCTGAACATGAGAGAAGATTTCAAATTCATTTTGAGAGTAGAAAATTTTTTGGTTTTGTTGGGGTTTTTTTGGTGGTGGTATTGTGCTGTTTTATTATGATTTTTTAATTAATATTCTTACTCTCTTCACTGGAATCAGCCTCCTACATGTGACGTGCAGGAGCACACACACATGCATATGATCATGGAACAATATTGTGGCCACACACCAAGGAGAAGGTCAGGTCCTCAGGCCATGAGCCCGTGGGTCGACGTGTGAACACTTTCACTGTGGGAGCACACCTGAAAGGGCTGGAACAGGGCTCCGGGCTCTCTCTAGGGAGGACATGGAGAAGCCACAACCCTCTTTCCTGGGCTCTGAAGAGAAAGCAGATTTCTCAAGCATGGCTAACACTGTTCCAGAAGCCTCCACACACAATTAACTTGGGGAACTCACCACCACTGGACAGAATTGAAACCAAGGTGGCAGCACTATCCAAAACATGGCTGCTGAAGCACACCACAGAAACATCCAGAAGTACCTTAGCTTGCATAAAAATATGTGCATAGAGAAAGCAGCAGTGAAATTACTTTCCTAGCAGGCAAATTTATGTGATCTACACTCATTAACAAATTGCCTTAAAAGGCAGTGAAATAGTTAACCAAAGAGACATCTCCCTGCAGAAACCGTGCATAAAAATGTACAAATGTTGTTTTCCTTTTCTGTATCAGCTTGTGTCCCAATGAACCGCTATAAATTATTCTGTAATACTGATTCTGAGTAGTACAGTTAAGCTCATCCCAGATAAGAAAGGTTTGTTGTTTGCAAAGATGTCATGGTTTTACCCACAGTAATAATGTATCCCTAGACACAGGAATCTCAGCCTGCTTGTGTGAATCCTCATGACTTGCTACAGTGGGAAAATAGCGGAGTTAAAGATGGGTCAGAAGATGTCAAGTGAGTGATCAGCAATTCAGTCTCCTGAACTAACCTCTGGAGGCCCTTGTACCAAGTTCAGGGGTGAAAGAAAAATTCATCTTGAGCCATTTTAACTAAACTAAATTGTGGCCTAAACTGTGCTGTTCAAGCTGTACAGACAGTAGGAAAACATTTCATAGCAATTTCTCTAATTAAAAAGTATTTTCATTTAACAGACTTCAAATAGATTCCATTTTCCAATGACAATTTTTGTGAAGCAACACATTTAGGCACTTATCAGTATGACAAACGGGATATAAAACCAACCCGAGAATGAATGAGATTTATAAAAATAATTATTCTGCTAATAGTTAAGACAAGAATTTTCATAATACTTTTAATTAAATGTATGTTGTAAATAGTCAAATAAAATGAATAATATTGGCAATTGTGCACCCACAAAAATGTATCATACAATTCTTCTTTAAAGCAAGCAATTTAAAGACATCTGTTCACCTGCTCCATTCTTTTGCTTGAAGCTATTAAACATTCAGTTACACTGATGTGAGATTGTGATCATGTCTGGTGTGATAAAATGTGTTAGATTAGATTTACTGACTGGGGAGCCTGGATCACAACTGCTTCCTATTCACTTCAGAATGAAGTGAAATTATTCCTTTAAAAATCATTTAATGAATCTCAAACTTAATTCAAGTTTCATTTATAGGGTGTTTTAAAAAAACATATCTTAATCTTTAACCTCTATCCTGACATCTTTTGTTAGACTCCTGCTCCTCCAACAGTTTTCCATTAGATTGTGTTCCTCAAGCATGGTCCATACACTCCTGATCCTGTGGTGGTTGGTTCTGCCCCAACTTCTTCACTCCTACCCTTTCCTTTGGTATCTCCTCTCTCTTTGCATGTCTGCCCTGCCTCCCACAAATGGAATTCACCCCCAGCTGCCTCTCTATCACCCCTGTTGGGTACAGAGACTCTTGGGGAGCTCAAAACTTGGACGATTTCCCTCTTACCCAGTATATCTTCCTGTAATTTTGCTTTTCATCTAACTAAAATTTTTTTTTGCTATTTCCAGACAACTCTACATCATAATATTCACAAACCCCCTCAGTGCAGTTTTCCTCTGCCTCACTTTTGCCTCACCATCTCCACCTTGAAGTTTCTTTCTTCCTGAACTTGCACCAAGTCATATCTTGCCAATGCTTTCCAAGTACAGCATCACCTTCTTCTGGGTTTTAGTGCTATCTCTTCCACTCTCTTTCAGTCTCAAAGCACTCTGCTTTCCTCTTTCTGATACAAACAGGGACAACTGTGTTCCTCCTTTAGCACTGGCAGCCCTACCCCACATGATACCTTGGCAGATCTTGTCCTTCTTACCTCAGAATTTTCCACTTTCTTTTCATTTTTACTGCATTTCATACCCCTCCTTAAATCATTGTTCTCCCACTGCACCTCCAGAGATACTGGACAGGATTTAGGGTGCCAGCACACTTTGACTGCTGGTTGTCACACTGAGCAGCAGTTGTCACCTTACTCCACAGCCACCTCTTTCTCCTTGCCTCACACCTACAGGACCTCATTACCAGCACTTGGAGAGTCACCAGGACCCACAGAGTCACCAGGAGGCCCCGTGTGTCAGCCATTAGCCCTTGGCAAACATGATGTAAGACATCTTAAGTGAGAACTTTATTAACACAGGGTCTGTATTTATGCAGCTCCTAGTTGGGGACCTGACCCCAGAGTTCAGGTTCCCCAGAGGCTGAGGCACAATGACTAATAATAATACTAATCCCACAAATATCAGCGAGGGAATGTTTTTGATTACAATACAGACGCTGATGTTTGAGAACAGGGTTTCAAAATCTGCTTGCACTGTAAAAGAAATGGTTATGCTGTGGAAGGGCCTTTGACCCGTTTTTACCTGCTCCCAAAGTGATGTGAAATTCATCCCCTGCAGAAAGGCAGAACAATGAGCCAATTAGACCCCCAAGACTCACAAAGGGTGAGTTATGTCCATGGAGCACCTATATGTTATGAAAGTATATTGCTGAAAAAAAGTACCCTAACTCTGTAACAGTCTCTTTGAACACAATATAAATGCTACTGTGGACCACAGGGGTTAATCCATTACAACAAGGCAATTAGATTTAGTGACTGTTTGGAAGATAAAAGCAGCGAGTCATAATCAATCCTGAGAACCCAGACATGATAAATTTCCATAATTTCCTCTTACTTCATAGATCTGAGCATGACAAAGCGAGTTAGGGTGGAGTGGTTACAGTCCCATGTCAGAAACGCAAGAGGAATTTTATTTTTATTAAACAAGTTACATGTGAAAAAGGAATCTTTCTCTCGCTCTCCTTCTGGCAGTCCCATTCCAGATGGTGATACATTTGCCCCTCAAATATTTTGATGATGCTTCTTGCTAAGCTTTGAATTTCCATTTCTGGAGGAAGACAGGAACAAAAGGAGCTTCTTTCCTGGTTCTGCAACAGACAGGGCACCTAAAACTGAAGGTCCTATTCACTGTCTTGTAGTTAAATCCTGATCAGGATAGTTATACTCCACTTGCAGCTTGTTTCACCCCCTTGGGTGGGAAAGCTCATTTCCAGTTTTGTCTAGAGGTGGGACACAGTGTAATGGACACCCAGGTGCTTCCCAAGCCACGCTTCAGTAGTGGACCAAACAACTTCTGCAGCTGAGAATGGCAAATCCCCCAGCCATTAAGTAGTGGGCTCTCCACTGAGCCAAAATCTCAGCCCAGTGTGAAAGACTGGCTCAAAGGAAAACCACCCTGGAGTTTGAGTTCTGCAGCCATCGGTCTACTCTGCAGCACAGGTCAGCTAACCCAGCTGCAGGAGGATCCTGGCTCCCTGACCATACCCTCCAGCAACCTCTGTGTTGGTCTAAATTAGGCTGAGGCCTGCTTGGTGTAATTCCACTGACCTCACTGCGTTGTGATATGCCTACAAAGGAAAAGAGTGTTTGTTTTCCCTGGATATGGCATCAAGGCAATGCCCTTGGAATGCTGATGGGCAGAGTCACAGCTCATACTTTCTCTGGAGACCTGGGTTAGAGAAACAGGACTGCAAGTGCAAGGCACTGCCACCCTGTGCAGCGCTGCTCCTCCCAGCAATGCTGCCTGGGGCTGGGGAGCAGCTGGCATTTGATCACAGGACATGGGATTCATCTCTGTTATGGCTCTCCAAATATTAGTGACCTAACCTAGGCAAGTCATTGAGACTCCTTCTGAACTCAGGAGGAAAAGACTAGAGAGGGATTAGAATCATAGAAGGATTGCATTGAAAAGATCAGGAGTAGGCAGAGATTACTGAGGGATAAAATCCCTAAATAGAGGGGATTAATGAATTGTAAAGGTGCTAACCATACAACACAATAAACGACCTGTTTAGAAAATAAATTTAACATTTAAAGAGCTAAAGTGAGATAAATGTAATTCTTTAAATCTCTTCCAAGCAAAAAGCAAAAAAATTAGATAAGATACCTGAAATTGTTTGATACGTCCAACAGCTAGTAAGCATTCTACTCACCTTTTTTCCTTTTTCCTAACAGAAAGCCTCAAACTTAGCAGGCTGGGCAGAAACTAGGTATTGTCCTGGCTCTTTGTAGAGATGTAGGTTCAGAAACTTACACACAGAATTCCACAAAGGAATTCTTAGGAAGAAAAGTGTCCCTAGTTGGAAAAACCTACTTTTTCCTAAAAAATATCAGAGTTACCTTCTTCAAAGAGCTCCCAGCTCAGCATCACAGGAGTTGCCAGCCAAAAAGGTGACAGAACTGTAAGAGTAAATAAGCAGCATCCCCCTCCTCTCTCCAGCCACCCATCAGACCCAGCATTGTGCATCTGCTGGCAACATTTGGGTAGGGAGAGGGGATGAGCTGCCTTGCTGGCTGTGCTGTAACTCAGTGCCTTAAGTGACACATAATCCCCTGTTTGACAACTGGCCTGCGTGTCTGTGGTGATGTGAGCAGCTAACAGCAGTTCAAGCATTCCTCTACTGTGTGTAGCCTATTAGGCCTTTCAACATTTTTTCCTTACTAATATAAGAATATGTGAGGAGGAAGAACATGGTAGCAATTAAGTACAGCCATGAATTTTATGAACATTATGCTGGAAACCACATTAATGACTTCATCAAGGCTAAATGCACACATCAGCCCAGTGATATTTACTTCTTAAAATAAATGTAGAGCTCAGGAGAGATGCCCAGCTCACAGCCATGAGGACCAAAGCACACACCCAGCCACAGAAAAGACACAGCGAAAGCAGCCATGGGATATACCTCACTACATTGCCATGCACATGTGGGCCCCAGGCCTGTTGCAGAAGGTTCACCTCTAGACTGGCAGAATAATTCAATATTACATCCTTTCATGCTTATCCACACTTGGAAGAGGTTCCTGTTTATGCCAGCAGTAAGAGGATCTTTAGTGCTACAGTAACCAGAGCCTGGATTCTCCTCTGAACTGCAGCAAAACAAATCAAATGACAGCTCTCCAAGAGCCAGCATCATTTCAAAGCACCTCTTTGCCTGTAGGAAGTAAGAGCTCTGAGCTGCCTGTGAATTCAATCTTTGTTGTCTATTAGCTATTTTTTCCTAATACATTCACACCTTTTTCCCCTCAAGTTTACTGGAAGGAGTTTACCATAAATATCCCTAAACTTTGCCTATTCTCATTACTGTGGTTCCCTTCTTAAACACCTCCTTTGCCACGCTGTCTAAAGAAGATCAACTTGAAAATAAAAAAAATCTTAGCCCTGTCCTTATCATACTGACCAGCAATGCTTCAGTGACTCGTACTCCAGGGCTACCTGTTGGGTTATTCTCATCCAGAGGGTGGCCAGTGGTCAGCTTTATTCCACTGGATGATTCATTCCAGCTCCAGACTCCAGACACTCCCACTGCATTGGTATACCTCAGGGGGTGGACAGTCACTGACTGTTCTGGTGAAGTTTTGGCTTTTTGAATGCAGAAAAGTGGAAGTTTTTTAAAGATTTTTTGCTTTTTAATGGAAGAAGACACTTTTAATGCAGTTTGTACAGCAAGAACAGTCAGGTCCAGGTCTCCTCTAAGAACAACAAATATTTTAGACAATTACAAAACTCATATCCAGTTCAGGATTTGAACATCCGTAAACTTTGCTCTTGGTTGTGAAATTAAGCTCAGATTCTCATGGCAAATAATTTCTAAGGCCAGTGTCATAACTGGACCCAGGCCATTCTCTGCTAGGAACTGAATCACTGCACATAGAAAACTGGAAAATTGTCAAGTGAAGAGAAGTATTCAAAAAAAAATGCTAATGGAAAACCCCTTCAGCAGAGGCTGTTACCTGGATACTCCATGCATAACCCTTTACACTGCTTCATCCTATTTTTTCAACTTTTATTCCAGTGCTAGTGAAATTTATCACATGGTGATTTTTCTCAGGCACTATTTCATGAGAGGATATTTGAGATAAAAAACAAAACCAAGTTTTGCTATGTATTCTTCCACCCATTGAAGGAACTAAAAGAATAAAGGAAATGGAAACAAAGTTTTTCCAAACACATGAGTAAAGAACTTTTTTACAAACTGAATGATGAACCAGTGAAATTCATTACTTTTACATAAGACTAAAAAATACAACTGAGGACCTAAAACAAATAATTGATTTTAAAATAATCTTATGCATGAGCAGAGCAGATTTATCCTGGAACAAAAGTAATTATTTAATTTCTCTTTAAACTTGTATGGGTTTTAATGAGGTGAATGAACTTAGGAAATAATTCTTCAGATAAATCCAAGTAATTGTGTTCTCTTCAACAGAATTGCAAAATCACAGAACTACTGGGTCTGGAAGGCACCTCTGAAGATATCCCAATCCAAGCCCTTGCTTAAGCAGGGTACCTGCAGTGGGTTGCCCAAGATTCTTTCCAGGTGGGTTTTGGATATGTCCAGGGATGGACACTCCACAACCTCCCCAGGAAACTTGTTCCTGTGGATGACCACTAACCCAGTGGAAAAGGTTTCTCTAACATTTAAGTGGAATTTGCTGTGATTCAGTTTGTGCCCACTGTCTTTTCTTTGTTTACTGGGCTCCATGAGATGAGTCAGGCTCTGCCTTCTTTCCCCCTATCCCCTTCAACCAAGCATTTATACACAGTGGTACTTTTATTTTTCTGATCTAAATTCTATATCATACA
>VWZN01022015.1:10915-32075 GCA_013396955.1 Regulus satrapa | reverse complement strand
GTTATTTTTATGATTTCAGTTTCCCTGACAACAGATCATTGATGATCAGTTCATGTACTTAAATATCACTTAGTCCCTATCACTGTGCTTAGTACCTGTTTTTGAATCTAGAACTGGAGTCAAAGAGGGTTTTTAAAACACACTTTAATAGTTTTATTTTGTGTAGTCCGTGCTCTCTGGATTTTTAGAAATAAGCCATACGACTTATAAAAGAATACCAAAAAATAAGAAAAAGTCTGTGATCAGGAGAGAAATTCACTGTATTGTTCCTGAACGTCCACCAGAAATGGTTGAAGATGTTGCAGATCAAACAAGCATGAAAACCACTAATTCCTTAAGTATTTATTTCTCTACATTTCTTCCCATTTCAATCACCTTAGAAAGGCCTCCTCTGTCACAAGCTTACTGCTGTTAGCTTGAGCTTTCCTCTGTAGACTCCATTGGGCAGAAAACCCTCATGGTTCTATACTCAGATTACAGGAACATTGAGAAGTTTAAAACAAGGTTATCAAGACTATCGCAATGGTCGCGGCATAAATGATGAGACAGATTCTGTCTCAGAGAGTTTATAAACATTAGTAAAAGTGAGAAAAAAGATTCCAACACATTTCTGCAGGTGGGAAAATGAAACATATGATAAGATCACTTTGAAATTATGATACTGTAACATTAATGTATATATAAGATCAAAGTAACAAGGAATCCTAAATTTGACATGTGCTAACTTCTGAATGCTTGCCTTGGCAAACTAAGTAATATTTTTTATAAAAGAGCTAGGTATAAACCTTGCATCACATATTACTTAACTCTTTCTTACTCTGACACAGAGCATTAAAAATATCACGCAAACTAAAATAAAGTGCATAACATCAACATATATCTAGTGACATAGCACAAAACTCAGTTATTCAAGCTCAAAGGATCACTTATCTACTACTGCTTTAAAGAAATTATAGAAGTGACTGAGCTCTCATACCCAAACTAAAAATGAAAGACAAGCAAATGAAGTTTAAAGAGGATGATACACTCATTTTAATAAACAAACAGAAAAAGAACCAATTCATACCATTGCTGCCAAGTCCTCCCTTTCCTTCTTCATTTCTCGCCGCAGTGCTTCTTTTTCATCAGCCCTCTTATTAAGCTGGGCAGCCAACTCCTTTTCAAGATAATTCTTCTGTCGTTCCATCTCACTTTTCAGTTGATCACAGTGAACTATAGCCTAAAAACCCCAATTTGCTTAAGTGAAAGAAACCTAGAATTTTTAAACAAACATGGTATTTATCTAATACCTTCAAAGAAACCAGTTTGCTATTAAAAATGTTGGGCTTTTTAGTGTAGTTATTATGATGTTTATCCATATCCTACTGTGTTAACATCCAGCATAGGACTAACAAAATGAGAACAGATGCATATATTTGTAGGTAGATACATGCCCTACTGTAACTGAGAAATTTAATTGTTTTTAGGAATCATAGCAAAGATGGAAGCATTTGCCCGTGTGTATTTTCCAAAGAAGTAGCTGTTCTTCTAAAACTATGATGATTTGCCTTACATTTAAAATTTTAAATTCCTGAATGCACATCACTAGAATCAGTCTCTAGTATTTGACTCCTTGCAAATACAGAGTTTACTGTCTAACTAAAGAACTGAAGGAAAAATTAATAAAATGTATGCACTTCCACTTAAGTCTCCTGAAGTGAATTACTGAGTGCAGAACACTAAGAAACCTGAGAGCAGTTAGTAAAAATACAAAAAAAGTTTGAAAAATATGTTTCAGGTTTGTCAAAAACTATTTCTACTAAATACCTAAGAAAGTACTTAATTTCAGGTGCTAAAACACAGGGTTATAAATGGGTTTTTCCATCAAAGAAGAAGAAATGTAATTTCAAGAACACTCTCAAAACACTGTCTTCGCTATCGTTTAAAATGCTAGAGAAAAAATAAGATATTTATCCATTTAAGCTGCTCGATCTCTGCCAAATTGTAGAATTTGAGTGTCACGTTGATTTAAAACAGAAATACAGTACTCCATTACAACTAAATCCAAGTATTCAAGGCACCCTGAAGTGAGTTTTGCTAGCCTATGAGTAAACTAGATTTCATTTCAACATTTCACTGATATCCAGCATATTCTGTTTCGAAGAAGCTACAGTAACCTCCCTTTAGGAATTCTAACTTAGTACTCTTTATTTTCAATTAATTTTTTTCAACTGCTTATTTTTCTTTTACTCAAAACCAATCCTCTGTGTGCAATTTTTTTAGTTTTGAACTGTTCATGAGGAGAGCAAATTAAACCATGTTTTTGTAGAGAATGCTCCAACAGTCTCCGTTTAGTTTTATGTCTCAAGTCTACCGTGGTGAGAGAATCCTCATGTTATGGCATTGAATCCTTTTCTGGGGAAAGAATCATCAACTTCAGCAAACAACTGCCTGCATAAAACTGCTGTATAGCTTGGTAGACATCTAAACCAATGCCATTCTAGAAGAAAGCAGTTGCATTAGCTGCATTTCAAGAAGAAATATGTATTTTGCTAGCTCCACTGCTCTGACTATACAAGGAGCAGTTCAAACAATTATTCTTTAATGACATTTGTGTCAAAAATATATTTCTGCTTTTGCTTCAATGATGTAAACTTAAACATAACAGATCTCCTGCCTGCTCTATGCAATAAGCAGGAGATCACAAACTACAGAGACAACCAAAGGACAAGAAATAGTGGTTTTAAATGATAAGCACCTGAGGTTAGACTTTGGGTCAAAGTCGGATGAAATTGCACTTATAGTACTTGAAAGCCTAATGTGTTAACTTGTCACTTTTGGTTATGTGGACTGTTCTACGGGATTCTATGCTAGTTACCAAGAAAAACAGCATTTAGGAGTAGAATAAGACTAGGGAAAAAAAAAAGTTTGTACTTACCGAGACCAGTACTTGTAAAAATGCAAAACTAATGCAGTATAAGTAATTTTTTTTTAATGTTCTTTCATATTAAAACAGTTTTGGGGCATGAAAAAAAACCCCAGACTACTATTCAGCCTTGTAGGCTAACAGGTAGCACTTCACACAACCCTGCAAGCACACATGCTTCTCTTAACAGTGCTGGATAAGTAACACCACTTTTATCAATAGAAAAATTATATCAATCTTGCTTGCATTCAATTACAAAAACCAAACGAAAACAGCCCTCTCTCACTTCCATAGTAATTCACTACTAGTACAGTAGATGTCACTAACTATCAAGGAAATAATTTAGGTCACTATAGGTTGATTGTGTACAGAGCTAGAGCTAACACAAGCATTAGATCAAAACTTGTTTTATTATTTACATAACACCAGAAGCTTCCTGCAGGTAGCATTAGACAAGACTTCTTATCTTCAAAGAGCTCTGATAGTCAATCAGCTCTTGCACTGCTCTCATCTGGGGCAAAAAAGATTTGTTTGTAAGCATTTTAACTGTTCTTTCCAGAGTAGACCAAAAATGTGATGTCAAAATTATCCTCTTATATATATCGTGAATATATTTGAAAATTCTACAACTCAATTTACATTACCTAGCTGTGAAACTACATAAATTTAAAAATGCAGCACTCCTCATAGTATGGATGAGAATTTACAAACTTGAATACAGAATTTATATTACTGCTCAGTCCCATGGTGTAGTTGTTTTAAATTTACATCATATCAACATATCACAAAGATCTTATGCATGTATTCCCTCATTAGCATGAAAATTAATTAACATTTGCATTAGATCTGAACCCTAAGAAGCTCTAATTTTGTGATGGATTTACCTTAGTTTTTTCAAAATTGGCCTCTTCTGCCATTTGCACAGCATGTTCAACTTGCTTAAAAGCATTAGATTCTCTTTGCTGCATCTCTTTCATGCTTTGTCTCACTGAAACAAGTGCATCCATCAAGTCATTTCTTTCTCTGCATATTAAAACAGAACAAAAAAAAAAAAACAAACAAAAACAACCCAGATATTTCTTCTGTATCTTTTTGTAAGACAAAAAACCCCAAACAAAAGGTATACCTTTTATAAATATAAAATATAAACAGATAGAAGATTAAACGTGGTAAGCAAAGACTAAAGCTCATGAGTGAAAGCATACTAAAAGCTTGGCAGATATTGAAAATATAATTTCCTTGACAAGCAGTCCTCCATTTCAGAAGAATGGACCATTAAAAAACTGCCAGTGAAGAGATCAGATCTCAAGTCATTAATGTACAGAAATTGAGCACATTCTATGGACATAGCATAAGAGGGATCCATGCAAATAAAAAGTCAATATGGAATTACACTGTCATTAAATGGAGAAAAGGGAAAAATAATAGAAAGGATTAGGTTCAACAAGTAATTGATAAGTATATCAAATGACAATCTGAATCCATTTGCTGCAAACTGGAACTAAGCCAAACAATAGGACACCTGGATTCTACGACTCTTCTGAACTTTTGTTATCTAAGACACTAAAATCTGTACTAAATGGTAAAGCAGAGTTGGTAGAACTGTAATACTTAACTTTATCTTTTCATTATTTCAATATGTTAAGAGCTTTTAAATTAAGTTTAATTGTCTGTGGTTTAGCTGCAGCTCAAGATTCTGGCTGAAAATTGTTGTTTTTTACGCTATGTGAAATGGTAACACATTTTTTTGTATTTGCCAGAAACCTAGCAGCCATACTTTGAAATTTCATTTCATTTTTAAATTGAATAAAATTCCTTTGAAAATTCCTAATGAAATACCCTTGTTTTTAATAAACAGCACCACAATCAGAGATAGCTTTAAGATTTTTTTAAACCTCCAAATGAAATAACAATTTAAGACAGATTAAGAGGTCAGTTCAAATCTTTTATTTCAAGCTCATTGTAATATAAGAGGACAAGAATTTACCGATTTACAGTTTGTTCATATTTTCCAACATCTGTGACAAATAATTACTTTTTGTTCCAAAATCAGATTTTGAAACTTCTCGGTAATACAGCTTTGCCAGAAAAATTTTTGACTTAATAATAGAAAAAAAATCATGGCAATAACCATCTAGTGCAGAGTACATATTGACTGAGTACATATATGTTCCATGTCCCTTCAGTCTCCCTGCTTCTAATTGGCCCACTATTCCATCTCAGGCTCCTTCTAATACTTCAGAAATTCCAAGAAGCTTCAGATATGTGACAATAAATAGGTGGCTGTTTAACAAGCTTTGGGAAAGTTGCAGTATCCTATTATTATTACTAGCAAGTAGAAGGGGAGAGGCTTTTTGAAGATGATTGACTGGCAGAATTCCTGAAGAAAATAAATGCAATGTTGGGATCCCTGAATTACATATATTCAGCCTGTATAGTGGTGATTAAAAAAATTATTTAAATAAAAGCTATAATTTAAAAAAAAAGCTTGCAGCAAATAATTTCATTTATTTTTATCTAATGGAACTTGCATTCCCTGTCTTATTGTTTTCAGGAAGAAACTACTACAGGTGTTTGGGGTAGGAAATGCATCCCACCCCAAGAAAATGACCTACTGTTGATATATCTGGAAGGTTTTCCCCATAAGTAAAGAGAATAAAGTGGAGCCAGAAAAAACTTCCAACTGTGGAATTATAATGAACTTTTGCAGGAAATAATCAGTGAAAACACACGAACTTGCACAATATTTGTGCTGACAGAGTGAAGGAGTTGTTTGTACAAAAAGTGCAGGAAACAGCCTGTAAATTGTCTCATTATCTGGTCAGCCCAAGGTATCATAACTACATGATAACATGTAAAATTCTTTCCCACTTGAAATAAGTACCAAAGCTATTGTGGATTTCGAAGTGGTTGGGATGTTCATTCACTGATTTCAGCATTACAATTCCAGCTTGGAAGCATATTGCTCCATAAATGCACATCTCCCTGTGAATTTAACCCAAGACATGGAGACCCAAAGGGTTTAATGCAAGCAGGCCTACTTGGAATCACAAAGTCCATACCCTCCCAACCTACCTCGTCAGCCTCTCGATGGTTTGCACGTGAACATTACAGTGAGTCTGTGCAAGAATGGCCTCGTGCTGGGCACAGTTCAGGCACAGACCACCAACCTGGCTGGAATTTCTGGCTGAAAACAGTGACTTCTGGTGTTTCAGCCTTCCTTCCAAATCTCTGCATGTCTTCTGAGATTCTGAAAGGTCTTTTCTAGAAAGAAGAAATAAAAAAAATTATTTGTGAAATTATATATTTCTACAAATCATATTAATTTACAATATATAGCCACAAAGGTAACCTAAAGAGAACTGTAAGAATCCCTGTAATGAACATTATTTTACACATTTCAGTAGGCTAAGGAAGACTTTAACAGAGAAGTAACAGTTGAACTGCCCAATCAAAATTATTAATAGATGAAACAATACTATGTTCATTTTTTTCTTCCTCCGTAGTATCAAGAAATACTGAAGTTAAACAGAAAGTTATTAGATGAAAAACCTGTAGGCTTATATTTTGTCTGAACAGAGTATAATATTCATTAGCAAAAAACAATATCAGCTGTATAAATATTTCAGTACTCTAAGAGTTTTCTGTTGCTTTTATTAATAATATGACTAATTTAATATTTATTCTCTACTCCCTACACAAGAATCCAGATGTAATCAGCAAATTCACTCAGATCCAGCAATATACACAACCTGAGGTCAAACACATGTGCAGAAAAACAGGCTGAGTTTTTTACTTGTCTCCAAAATTTTTACCAGGTGCTCTGAAGAATTTTCTCCAGAATTTCCAAGCATGTGTCACGCTGGGGAGATCGCAAGCAATAGGAATGTTAACATCAGGAAGTTCCAGACAAACGCACACTGTGCACATATAGATCAATTTGACAAATTGTGCAATGAATCCAAAGCTTTGGGTTTGTTATGCAGGCCATCTGGGCAGCACACACATAGGAAGTCTGACACATTCTGGTTGCATCGGATTTACTGTGCACATGATATATACACTGCATGCATTCTTATTTCCATCTGGAAAATCTTCTGTGCACTTTTTCCAATTTTAGTACTTGGTCTATTACATATAACTCCTTATAACCTGAGCAGTATTTGCTCTGCCTATATCCTTAGACAGTCATAGTGCAACAAACCTAATGGTGGAAAGTCTTGGACAGAAGTCAGCAAGTCTTGTGTACATTCATCCTTGAAGTTCAAAGGGAAGATAGCCCTCTGAAAGTGATATAATTTCTCACTTCAATAAAATTTAGTTTTGCAGAACTTCCTGTTTGCAAGATCATGCCTCTCAGGAGAAATCAGAGGCTGAATAATGTACTTGAGAAACTTCTGAGACAACCTTGGCCTCCAATAATTATTTTTGAGTAAATATAACACTTGAGGCCAAGGGGGAAAGAAAATTTGATTATACAGCTGAAATTAAGGATCCTCCTTTACATTCACCAAGACAATTGGCTTTGCACGTTGCAGGTTTCGCCAATGCAGAGAACATTCTTTTAACTTGTCTCCCTACCAATAACTTTTTACACACCAAATAGTCTAGCATTTTCATTATTTATTTTGAGAAAAACATAATTAAACAGTAGTAGAAAGTAGCTAATTACGGAAACTGTCACACAAGTTAACACTGTAACTTCTCTTTTTGCTTTGGATGGTCTATTTTACACACCTTTCTTAGGGGAAAGAAGGTAAAAAAGAGAAGATGTTTTATATTGATAATGTTTCTACAAAGTAGCAGTACATTCACTTTTGCTATATCTACATTTGAGCACACTTAATAGAAACCCAGTTTTCATGGACACTATCAGAAGACACAGCATTCAGGCATTCTCTTAGTTAAATTCAGATTAAGAGTGGTTCTAGCTGTTATGCAGTGACAATTTATTAAGGATTATTTTAAGAAAAAAATTTCACTTTACCTCAGTGACTGTATTTGAGCATCAAGGATATTGACTTTTTCTTGATAAAGAAGTTTTAGATTCTCCTTTAGAAAAGAGGGGAGAAAAGATATGTTTCACTTGCTTCATAACAGTCTTTACAAATAAACCTAGACTTTACCCACATTCTTTTCCCCTGAGGACATAAACCTGTTGAAATACTAGTGGCAGAGAAACCTAAATATTTCACATTTCTGAAAATCTAAAAAGTGAACAACCCTCCAATTTTTTTGTTTCTAAATAAGTTTTTTTTGACAGATCCTAAAATGGTAAACTGTTTCAATTCCAACTGCAGTCCTCAGTTCTCTATAGTGATTCACAGAAACTGATGATCATGTCTCAAGTTTGCTCTTGCCCTCCCACAAGTCGGCAGATATTAATACATTACTAAGAACTTCAAATACACAGGCTATTTGTTTATAATACAGCTAATTACTCTGATTACCTGGTGAAGAACTAGGTATATGAATCAACCACACCCATGCTAAATACAATGCTGACAGCAAACCAGATAAAGCACTACAAATTTAGGTCACTATGATGCTTAGAAAGAAATAACAGTCAACATAATTCTTCTGATTTAAATGTGGCAGATGAAGAAAACAGCAATTACTGTATAAAAAGAGCTTCCAAACAACTTCAGGCATCAGCGACCACTGAGGTCTTCAACTCTAAAACAACAGCACAAAAAACCTGAAACTGTATTTTTCTATGAAAAAACCCCAAATCCCATATAATTAAAGAATTAAAGTACCACATAAAGTCCATAGTACAAAAATGCACATGGATAAAATATATAAAAATTTTTCAATTTGCCAATCTTTTTCCTGAAAGACAGCAACACTACCCCATTATTTCAGAGCAAAAGGAAAATTAATATCTTCAGAGAATAAAAACACAGGAAGAGACAAGATCATCTCTAAATTACTAAGACTCCTATGTCTGTAAAAGCACAAGATGTATAATTCAGCTAAGGGAAAGCAGATTGCACAAAACTACTTTTGTACCTTACTGAGCCTCTGCTGCTCCAGGAGCAGAACAACTCATTATGAAAAGAGCTTTTGTGGAGGGCTACATAAATTCCACCAGCTAGTTCCCACCTGCTTGGGCACTGTGTTACTCCTAAGAATCTCCAAAGTACAGTGAAGCTATCATCTTTAAACAAGAATGATCTCTGGGAAGTTATCATCTGCAGATACAACCTGCCATCTGTGTCTAACTGCACAATAATATTCATTAGTGTATAATAAGTAGATGAGTTTAAGAGAATAAAATTTGAGGTTCAGTCAACACCAACTTCTCCTGTGTCTGCCACAAAAGTTGATCATCAGAACTGGAACAACAACACGGAACAGTTTTGCAAAGGTAGGACTCTGTGAAGAAAGGTAATACCAACCAGTTCTACAGGCCATTTTGCTTTGTCTCCAGAAGCTGCTGTAACAAATGCCTGATCTTGGTTATGTGCGGGTGATGAGGTGACAGGTTGCTGTGTGCTACAGTGTTTACCACCTACAGGCCGGGAGTTCTGAGTATTTGCCTAGAATAAAAGTATTAATGCTTCAGTTATGGTTATGTAGGCTGCTTTTTTAAACAAATGTATTTGCTTAAGTATCAAATCTTATAATCTTCAGCAGAGTATAAGAACCAATAAACAAGTTAATTAGGTTAGCAACCTATGATAATGATGTTACCCAAAGAAATCCATGTTTACAAATGTTCATTAAATTTTGACTAAAATTCAGTTTGTGAACAACCATTTGTACACCTTTCCATAAAATTTATCTGAAAAAAAAAAAATTAATTCTTGAGCACTGATTAAAGCAACAAAAAAAAAAAACTTACTGAGGCATCTAGAAGAGTTTGTTCTCTCAACATGTATTCTGCAGTTAAGAATTTCAGCTGCTGATGGAGTTCCTCATTTTCAAGTAAAACTGCTTGTTCTCGATCTTTCACCCCACACAACTCCTCCTACAGGATAAAGGAATTGCATTTAAAAGGCTCCTTAAGATGGCTATCAGTACTGAAACGAATCTTGAGATCAAATTCTAGATTACAATTTTCAAATATTTTAACCCTTTCAGAGAGACTAAGAATACTCAAAAGACAGATTTCATATTTTTGCAGCCTAAATTCCCATCAATCTTTAAAAAATATACTTATTTGTACTTGTGATAGAACATAAAAAGTGTCTTTTAAGACCCTTAAACACCAGATACCAAGACACAGGTTAATGAATTCATGGAACTGCATTTGGCTCAGTTTTGGTCATTACAGCAATCAATCTGAAGTCTAAGTGTAAGTTGCTTTTAATGCAGTTCTTCACATTTGGGGGACCAGAGCTTTAGTAGGCCAATAATGTTGTTTGATACCTTGCAAAACTTCACTTCTGCTTCCAAATGGTTAATGTACTGTGACTGATCATTGATTATAGGAAGAAGATCAGAAAGGGCTGGTGAGTCTGCAGGCAGAGCTTCTGGGGGTTTCTGAGGGAAGTAAAGAGCAGCATGTATTATGTTCTGAGTTTCCATTATTGCCATAAGATGTTGCTTGCACACAGAATACAATATAAATTTTTCTGGTAAGGCTTCAAAACGCACACAGAGTTGTTAACAGAGTCTTCTCAGAGGAACAACAGGTACATTTCTAAGACTAGCTCACACTTCTGAAGGAAAACAAGTATCTTCATGCATAACCCTATTTTTGAAACTCACACAATTCTAACACATATGATTATGGGTCAGAAACACACCTTTTGTGCAAAAATATTCCATGATATATACTTCTTAAATATAACGGGAGTCTGAAAAAGGTCAAAGATTCAGAAACCTACATCCTTGTTTTCAAATATTTCTTTTGAAATATTCACCATTCAAAAACAAAAAAAAACCCAAACCCAAACCAAAACCCCACAAAACAAAATAAAAATAAAAAGCAAACCAACCTACTAATAGTTAGTTACTACATCTACTAGTTATCTAAATGTTCTGCCAACGATGCATTAAAATTCCTTGTCCAGTCCTTACAAAAGTATAATCCTTCAATTAAGATGAGGTGAAAGTTTCTAGCAACAAAAACCCTATAGTCAAATTATACCAAATATAAGTATTGGCTGTTTAAAATGGGGGGGATCTGGAACCAGGATTGCAGAGAAGGATGGAGTGTATCCAGAACCATCTGAAAAAACATCCCTTTAGAGAAGAAATTCCAAATTTGCAACATATTCTGCCTGGCTCAGTAGACATAAATCCTATGTTCTATTAACTTCAAATTCAGCTTGATTTAAATTCTTAATCCTAACTACTTTATCAATGAGGGGGAAAAAAAAAGGAACCACAATTGCTGAAGTTAATAAAATGTAGCCTTGATAATATTTGTAAATAATCTGTTTCTTTGGCTCCTATTCATCCACCCCTCTTTTCTGAAAGCACAGTGAAACACCTTGCAGCTGAGACCTCCAGCTGCCTCCTGACAAAATTACACCACAGCAGTCTTAGAAAATGTGGAAAAAACTCTATTTATGTTCAAATTGTTTTTCACTGAAAAACAGTTCTAATGTTTAAACTGTGAAACATCACTATAATGTAAACAAATGTGCTAAGGAATTTTTCACTAAAAAGAAAATAACAGGTAGTATAGTTTCTGAAGACAAAGAGAAGAGAGGACCTCTGTGACATTTTAACATTTTTAACAATATAATTGTTATAAATCGATTTGGGATTTTTAAATTAATGTTCTCACAATATAATGTGCAACAGGGTGAAAGAACAGAGGCTGGGGAGGCACGCATTTAACTTTGGCGGAATATTAAAATTGGAACTGAAAGACACATCTGATCAGGATGAATAACCAAACAATCACGCCTGAGTCTCAGAAATGTTGTTCACATTCAAATACTTAATACTGAAAAGGATTTACAAAATATAAATGCTTAGCAGCTTTAAAAGCCAGCATTTTACATGGTGACAAACAGTTTTGCCAGCATCACAAATAATTTGGGCCACCTTGTATTGTGCCAGAATGCCTCAAATTTCAAGCATCTAAACCACAGCATTAGAGAAACGTTGCCAACCTATAAACTGGCAGGAAAGAACAGGAATGCATCACATCTCCAGCTATAACAAGTGTCAGGAACAGAGGCTGGGTGCAGGTAGGTTAGCCAAAATCCCGTCTGCAGAACTGTAGTTGTTATATGAAGCAATCTTGCTAGGCCTTGACCTCAGGTGATGAAGCATACAGCAAAAGGAAAGTTTCTGCCCAACCATCTGGGTATAATCAAAGAAAGGATGTACTCATTTGATGTCTATTGCAACTTTAATCGATAGGCAAGAAAAGGGAATTTTGTTACTTATATGTAAGAGGTTACTGAAGAGTATAGTTTTTGTGAAATGTTGTATTTAGAGATAGATCCTGCTATTATTATACAGCCATACTATTCAGAAGTCATCAGGTATTTCAGCATCACTCAAAGCAAAAGGTTAAGGCTACTCATAATCTAAGTTTGCTTTCCTTGACCTTTGAGAAATTGGATTCTTCTTATACAAGAAGCATTTCTGCAGTGTCCAGTAAATCATCAGACAAGCTCGTATTTTATGAGGGTTTGGGCTTATTTTTGATGTCTGTGCACTTTTGCAGTTCAACATTTTTTTGAGCTTTACACGTGGCCTGTCTTCAGAACACTTTAATATCCTCAAGCAGATGGAGGACAGCTGCAAAGGAGAATAAAGCCACCACTTCACAGAATGCCTCTCACTGGAAACTTCAAGAGGAAGAAATGGGACAATGCTGTACCAACACAATAAATTCCCATTTTTTCTCTATTTATTCCTCCATCCTTTGATCCACTCCCTGAAAGCACGACCCCAAGCTTCTTAGATAAAGGTATTCCATTTTCTAAATTTTCCACTCTACAAAAACTTCCCAATATAAGTAGAAAACTTCACCAAAGATGGAATAAAAGATTCTTTCCCTCCCTTCCAAGGCTGAATATAAACTGATACTGATTCATGTCATGCCAAAGTCAACCAAAAATGCATCAATCACTTGAGCTACAAAACACTAACTCTTTCCTATGCCATTGTGAGGCAAAATACCTGGCAGGAAAACCATACTAGAACACTCAAAAAAGTTAACTTCCAAATAAAATTCCTTAACATCAGGACAGTAGAGCTACGTTCGTTACATAGGCTGAAAGTAACACAGCAGGAATACAGGCTTTAGCTTATTCTGCTGTTAACTTTGACAGCAGAGAGTTGCTTGTCTTGCTAAGTACAAACCAAAAATATTCAGTGTAGGCCATCATAAGATAAAACTGCAACAGTGCCTTTGAATTATTTTTCTATAGAGGTTCTAGCAACCAGCAGCTGCTCTGTAACTGAACGGTGCATCACACTTACTTTGGTGCAGTTCTTCTTCAGCAAAGCTGCATCTGAGAAGCTCTTGTAAGGGCGTAAACAAAGCTTGACAGAGACCACTGCATTCTGGCAGAGAACTACAAAACCTGTTTTTGCATGAATGCCTCTAACTCTTTCAAGAAAAAGCATAGTTAAAGCATAAGAAGGACGCTGAGAATCCTCAAGGTACAGTCAAAGGAAAACAGAGGCTGCTTTTCCAGAAATTTTTCTTTGTTGTCTATCCCAAGTGTTTTCAAAACAAAAAAGGCTGGACGACCACACTGCATGGTCAACAAAAAAAAAGGAGAAAGGTCTAAACCCTGTATTACAGATTCCTCTTTCTTCCATTACGGTCATAAGCATACCAAGTTCTGGCCATAGCCTCAGGAAGCTTCCATATTTAAGACTGAATAAAAATTATTCAATATTTCTTTTCTTCTCTGTATACTATAAAATCAACATGCATGCCATTTATTCAAACAATACAAATGAAACCAGAAGAAACATACATGGAATGACTTCTTCCTTCTTGATGGAGACTCTTCACTTTCCATTCTTTCTTGGTGTTGCAACAAAATTTTAAGTTGATTAACTAAGAAGAGATAAAAACCATTATAATCACTAAATAATTACTTTTTTTCTTAAATTGAAATTGTTATAATTTCTAACAATGCTTAAACCATTTGCTTTGAGAGTAATCTTACCTGCGTGACTGTGCTGCAGTTCCTGACTGGCTGCATTCCCACAGTCATCACTGGCCCTGTCTGCATTGTCACTGTCCTCATCCACAGAGG
Organism: Regulus satrapa; assembly: GCA_013396955.1. Taxonomy (NCBI): domain Eukaryota; kingdom Metazoa; phylum Chordata; class Aves; order Passeriformes; family Regulidae; genus Regulus; species Regulus satrapa. The sequence goes on along the minus strand of VWZN01022015.1, from coordinate 17,981 downwards.
ACTGGTCAAATCCATCGCCTTTTGCCAAGGCATGTTTCAGTTGAGAGATGCTTTCACTGGCACGTTCTAAAAAAAAAAAAAAGCAAAAACCCCCAGCCATATCATTAGCAGCAATAAACATCATAAAATAAAGGATTTAGTGGCTGATATTTTAAATGGGAAAAAACATGAGAGAACTACAAGCATTCAGCATGTGTCTAGCTTGACTATTTGACCTAAACTCAGCCACTGGAAGCAATTATCTAATGAGAACAGCCAAAAAAAATTACCATATTTGCAAAATATTTATTAATTGTTCAGAGAAGAGCTATACATAGCATTTTAGCCTCTCAATACATGACAGTGCAGCAGCACAAATAATACACTTGACTTTAAATATTTCCTAGCATATGCACCTTCCATATGTTTCAATGAACCTAAAGCTCATGCTACATTCTCTACAACATGCAGGACTGGAAACCAAGAAAAAAGGTTTTTGCAATTTAGTGATGCCACCACACATTATTACAAAGCAGTGTTTAACGCAATGAAGAAATACTTGAGTAAACTAAGTAATAACTCAGCAAACCAAGCCAACATACAACAGTTGTTTAATAAAGACCGATCACCGCTGAACAAGTGTGAAAAATAAACAACACCACACACTATTCTAGAAAAAAGACCCCAAACCCACAACCTCTATCCAGATAAATATAAATATTTTCAAGAACTGACTTACTGACAGATGATACAGTAAAGGTCTAATCTAATGTTCAATATATTTGTCCATATATTTTTTTCTTAATGTTTTTATTTGATGCAGATGACTTCACAAAAGTCATAAAACTCAATCATAAATGTCACATCACTCTGATAAAGCTGAACATTTCCAATATGCCAAGAAAGAAATTTGAGAGATTTGCAGCTAAGAGATGACAACTGAATTGGAAACCACAAAATATGGGCTCAGTTTTAGATAAGGATTCATCTAGTTTGCACCACTGGACCTCAGACAACTCACTTATTACTTCTTTTAGGTATAAATGCCTATAGAACAGCAATTTCACTCTTGTGAGACAAGCTTGTAAGGAAACATCTTCTATTGGAGTTACTGCTACAATTAGAAAAGTGGTAACCTTTCCAACACACATCCTTACTTAATTTTTAAATGCTTATGATTTCAAAATTGGGATGATGTATAAATAGCTAAAAATACTTCTTGTCACTGGCAAAAACCCCTTGAAATAATAATCACAGTTAAGCATTTGATAGGTAGAATTCAGAAGACATGCAGCAGAGTATAAGTTGCTGTCAAAAAGTTAATAGCTCTTTTCTTCCAAACAGAAAGGTAAATAGCAGGGCAAGTCAGAAAACAAAAGCTAGATAAGTATTTCTGCCTTCACTTTATCTGTTTTTTTCAAGTTCACATCATCTTGACTGAAGCTCAGAAATTGATATTTTTTTCCCCCACTGTAATTGTTTTCACCATTGTTCCAGTCTTCTCTACTTGGCTGTAACTTACCAACAGCTTATAAAACATAAATAACCCCTAAAAAAGCACTATATTTAAGAACAAGTTCTCAGTCCAGTATGCCATCACTCTCTTCTAAGCAGTGCTAATTTTTATTAATATCCTGACCTGTTTCTGACCTATTAATCTTCTCTGAGCACTTATTTTTACAGTCCAGTCATCTTAGGGTTCACACCCCCCCATTCCTGGTTACTCCATCCTTTAATTAATTTAATGTAAAAGAAGATATAAAAAGTGTATTTTAAAGAGTCATAATTTAGTAAAACAAACCCAAATACCATTCACAAAGCAATGACTCAAAAAACAAGGGGTTTAGGTCAAATATTTCACTTTTGGCATACTTAGGCTCTTTATCCTTTCTTGAGCATTCCAGGATGCTATGAGGGCGGAAGAGCTAACTGAGACATGGGAGAAGCATGACACTGATGCAATGGCTTAGATATTTAGCCAACTATGTTGCAACCATTTGTTGCCAAGAAGTATCCAATGTCATTTAAGCTATCATGTGGTGTGCCATCTGAGAGCAATGAAGTTCCTGCATTTCCCCGTTCCTTGTAAATGTCTGCCAGAGAACCTCGGAGTACCAGAATTTGCTCCCTAGCCAAGAAACAACAAAGGAAACCAAACCAGAACCAACCAAGCCCATATATTTTTGTTTTCCCAGAACTCCTCTTTGTTGTATTACAGTTTCTGAACTCTAAGCTATAATTCATCCACAAAGATAACACAGATATTCCTACGCTCTGTCCTCTTTTCCCATAAATGTACCAGGCAGTAGTAGTGAAACACATTAAAACCATAATCAACGGCAACACTGGTGCCATTTTTTTTTTTTTTTCTTAAACTACACTTTCCTGCCTCTGAAATAATCTCACTACTTTCTGGAAAGCATCAAGTATTTGCTTACATTTCTTAAAACTCGCCTATTTCCAAAATACTGATGCTGCTGCCAGAGACAAAACCTCACTGGGAATTAGGAGGTCCCAGAGGTGTGGCTGTACATTCACCAGATACAAAACAGCCAATGCTCCCAGTACGAGTTGAACTGGATGCCTAAAGTGGAATAAGTACATTACAGCTTTTTTTTNCAGTTAATCTATGTCACATTTCAGAATTCTCCCCGTTTGGTTTTTTTTTTTTTTTTTTTTTTTAAATTAAGAAACATCATTTTAGGCATTAGGATCAAAGACAATTGAGTGGAAAGACTATGCTGTTCCTTACAATGTAAAAATATTATTTTTAAATATGAAAGAATTTTTTTTAAAAGCCACTGTGGATGCAAACTACAGGACAACAAAAAGCAATTGACTTTTAAGTGCTCCCCCACTTAATCTAACTTTTTCAGTTAAGCTACTCCTGTAATACTGCATTTCATAGAAATATGGCCTCAGTTAAAACATACTGCAAAAACTGCTCACATACAGTACTATGATCTGCATATCAAAACCAATCAGCATCTTTCTTTTCAATGTCTTAACAAGACTCTACAAATAAAATCCAAACATGTATTCCTGTTCTATGATAAAACGTCACTGAAGTGCTATTTCCTATCAGAGCAGCTGAGGATATAATTGAAATTGGACTCATGTGGATTGAAACTTCAAAAAATAAAACCTACTATCAAGCTCTTTGGTTTTCAGTGTTTAAAGGACCTGAGATGATTATGAAAAATGACAAGCTTGCACTCAAATCTGATGTATCAAACTCAATACAGTAAAAAAGTATATCCATATAAGAGCAATTTGCCTTTGAAGTCAAAATAGGAAAAAAAACCACAGAAGGCATTGAACCAGGTTAGCATTGCCTAAACAAGAGATGCATTTTCAGGCACTGCAGAGAACACTTTAAAAGAGTACTCCTTTAAATGAAAGCACCAAAACAATCTCATTCATAAAGTTGGAAATGCCATAGAAAATACTCTGGGAGCAAAAGAACCAATCATCCAAAACAACAGAATTGCCTGAAAGGCATGGAAAATAAGTCCAGCTGGTAGAATCATTAAGCAGCATAAATTGTAGAAAACAAATGGTAACTCTATGAAAAAGTTGTCATAATTCTGTCACCCAAACCTAATAGTCCAGTTCTAATAATGTCTACAAGAACATGAAACTATTGGCTATAAATTTAACAAACAGCAACACTTTCTGATATCTCATTGTTCCAAATCAGCAAAAAGCCTTAGAAAATTAGAGAAGGAATTACAGTGATTCTTTAGGTCTTAAAAAACCCCAAATTTTTGTGAAACAGTAACTGAGAAAACAAACAAACAAGTGAAAACAGAAAGATTATGTCCATTTCAAGAAGACTTTCCTATCCAAAATTAGATCAACATTTGCTTCTATTGACAACTAAAAATCTAAAATACTATATAATATACCTCCTCAGTCAAGTAACTGCTGAAAAATCCTGAAACCGAGAATTTGGTTATGGGGGGGGGGGGATTTGTGTGTGTGTTTAGCATGTCTTGGAGCTTTACTTCCCTTTTCTGACCTGCAGTTATTCTTCTTTATTGGCTGCCAACACAGGTATGCTACCTTAGAAGTAACACAGCATATGGCAGATTTGAGACTAAAAGTATCCTATCTATCACTACCTGTGCTGCTAGGATTTCACATGCAGCAATGAGCAGTAGTCAGGCCTCAAAAGATCCCAAGATGTGTGAAATCAGATGGGCTCAGATGTTTCAAATTAACAAATCCTGAACTGGTTTCTTGGTCTCTGTTGCTGCTTTGCATTGTATGAGAAATAGGTAGTTTTCAGGACAACTTTTACCAAGCTATCATCTTTAAAAGCACAGGGCCTTCTAGAGCAGCAGCAGCCCTTGTCACAGGTTCTTAAACCAGCCCTTTCTGCAGAGATGGTTTCTAAGTCTAGAAACCATCACATGTGAAAGCCTCATTGCCCAGTTCCTCTTGACAGATTCTCCACCCTTAAAGAACATTTTACGGTCAGAAGAACACGTAGAAACAAAAGCCAAATAAAAATTATAAGCTTAAGCAAAGAAACATTTATAATGTAATTCTTAGCTGCTTCAGTGTTACAGCTAACTTGTAGTGATGGAAACTGGGCCACATACTCATTTTTCCTAAGACAGCTTTGACTTCCCATCTCTCCTGTTTTATTTTTGGAACCACATAAAACAGCCGCAAAATGAAACTTTATTTGTAGCCTTATATTTTAATCTGTTTCTCTTAAGAGTTTGCATCTCCATTCTCTGAAATTATGTAGGACACTGCACTCAGCAATGCAGTGGAATACAGAATGTAATTTCCACAATATCCTAAGACAGACTTGAGGTAGGCAAGTGTATCAGGCTGAGTACCTAAAAAGGATGGTTTACCCCTCCTTTGCTCCCGCTCTTTCCTGTACTGTCTCAGGTCCAACACTGAGCCAGTGCTCCTTATTCAAGAGGCACAAAACTCAACATTAAAAATAAGCTAATAGTTCTCTGTTCAAGAAAGCAGGAATATGCTAGAAACAAAGAACTTGACTCTAAATAGCTTTCTCAATTTAGTGCTGTGAGGAGAAAAGGGGAAAGTCACAGGAAGGCATCATGCTCTGCTCTTGGCAGTAGTGTAGCAGAAGGCCCATTGGACACTCACATTATGCCCATCCATTTCCAGTTATTAACATGAATACAGCAGCAAACCACTTATTCTCCTTTACAAAATACCTCTACTCCTCGAGAACTTTTTATCAGAAATATTATCTCCTGAAGTTTTTAAGGTTCATTTGAAATGCTCTCAATTATATGGAAATTTACACAGTAATCCAATAATCCCAACAGTACAAATATCATCCTCTCAACTTAGTACTACACATAGCATTAAAAACTTTAATTATACAAGGTCAGGAAAAGCTACATTATAAAACCTTTGTTATTTTATCAAAGCCTCTCTGTTGGGCTCTAAGACCCATTAGGTCTTAACCAGGTTTTTTTGGTCCAGCTTTCTGCCCTCTGGCTTCCAGACTCAGTTTACTGAACACTCGGGCTCCCTGTCTTCTGAGGGATTCCCCTTTGCAACAAAGGACACTGCACCAAAATAATCAGTTACTCTTTGAGAACATAGCCACCCTTCCATCAAACTGGGTAAGGCTGTAAAGTGATTCTTCTGGTGGTCAGCATGGGCGGTGAAAACCTGTTGCCATGAGCTCAGCCTGCATCCAGATAAGATCAAGCATTACAGGCGGGTTAAGAATGCTTTATTTCAAAAACATCAAATAATGTCCAGAGCATGCAACCTAAAATTGCAGAACCTGGACGGCAGGGTCATCCCAATGGGCAGAAAAATCTCAAGCCATATAACTGTACAAGAGAAATAGGTAAAGCATTAGACTTGACAGCTTTGAGAGTAATGATGACCTGTTTGTCCTACAGTGAATTCCTAACACCGCTAGTAATGAGGTGGATAATGCTGTACAGCTCGAAGGAGTTAAAAATTGTACATCACTGAGAAATAAAGAGGTTCTTTCAGAAATATAAGGAAACTTAGGTTATATTACCCTGTATTGGAGCTGTTTGTGCATCACCATATTGATTTTGATTGAGAGGCACCTCTGGATGTATGAAATCAAAACTACCTTGGCATTGTATGAAAAGAAAATTGCTTCAAAAAATGTCAAGGGGAAAGGCTCACCAGAAATTCTGGTTACTGAATTATTTAATAAATATAATGGATCCACTGTAAGGGGATCTAGTCAGAAAAAGATAAAATAAAAGTAAGTTGTATAAAGAAAATATATGCATTCAGTATATCCATTAGATAGGGCCAGCTCTAACAGTCTTACACACAATTAAACAGCCCTGGTATTTGTCATCCTAACTGTTCTGCAACAACTGTTAACTGCAAGTGCCAAGCAGCATTTCCGTGTCCATCTTCTCTACAGGAAAATATAAATTATTTTTCGAAGTTCTACCTTCTGGGACAAAAGAAATCTATCGCAAACATAAAGAAGCAGTGCTCTTTTGAGAGGGAAGTAAAAAAATACTTCCTGAGAATCAAGTATCAAATATCTATTCGAAAACGTTTCCATTGTTTTATACTTTTTTTTTTTTTTGGCAGTGCTGTTTCCTACGGCACGTGAAACATCCCAACAGGCCATGTGGGGGTGCTGTGCTCAGAACATAACTTTTCGCACCAATAAATTCACATACCCACAAACTATATCCACTGGCTTTCTTGAGAATTCGGACATTTACTTTGCCCAGTCAGTGACAGTCTGAAGGCAGGTAAAGCCCAGGTGTCACGGCTGACACAGTCAGGCTATACACCACACTTCTTGGAGTAAGTGGCAGGTGTGAAAACACTCGATGGCGTGGGAAACAACAGCTCTCATTAGGATCCATTTGTACCCTTCATCCTTGCCACGACTAGAACGCGACGCTTCAAGGATGACCAAAACCCCGGCACGAACCCACGCCCGAAGCAGCAGCGCTCCCGACCGAGCGAGTCACGGGGAGACGAGTGCGTGTCGCGGCAAGAGCGGCGCCCGCCATCGGGCGTGAGGAGACCCGGGCGCGGATTCCCAGCTGCGCGCCCGTCCCAGCGCGCTGCG
>VWZN01022003.1:0-10858 GCA_013396955.1 Regulus satrapa | reverse complement strand
AGAGAGATTTCTTGTCAAACCTTCTCTGCTTCTTAACTTTCCCTCTCTGCCCCCCCAAATTTATGTTTCATGGCATGGCCATTTACATGGGACATTTTTCTGTGTCAAAAATCCTCACAGCTGCAAAGACCTTATTTTACTTCCTAAGTTCAAAATGTAAAGACCACCTAAGGGTCTTGTAAATACCCACATCTTTTATATCCTGGAGCTAGAACAGTTATTTCCACTTGACAGAAAATGCTGTTATAATTAGGATTTTTACATGAATTATAGACTATATGTAACTATGCTGTTTCACTACCTGCACACACATCCATTTTGAGAATAGTTTCATGGATTAATGCTGGAATGAAGTCTCCTTGAAAACTGACGCTAATGTCACCACAAGACAGCATTTTCCAACACCAAAACAAAGCAGCATCACAGGGACACACAGAAGAAAAATTCCAGCCACAGCATGTCTGACAAGCCATGCAACACATCAATACTCTTCTATTCTCTCCATATGGACGACTAAAATCTGTATCAATGACAAGTGATTATATTTGATATGCACAAGCAAAAATCTCATCAGCTATATTGGAATTTTATCTTAGGAAAATAGAGTAAATAACCATGACTGCTTTTGAACTGTAACTCTCTCTACTAGAATGTGTTCTTAAGGATAGAAATCCTGTGTTTTCACCTGAGGTACTAACCAGGCACTAAGAAGGATATTTACATTTAGAGATTCCCATGATATTCTCTCTTTCTTACTAGAGATGATTTTTAATGCTTCTAACTTTTTGTCACTCCTTCTGAACTTCGTTTTTCAAGATGAAAGAACCTGAAGATACATTACAGACACCTCACTATCTGGATTTTACCTGTACCATTTTGAGACTTAGCAATTAAAACTACCCCACTTTCCTTTGTATATCAGGGAAGTCAAAGGTCTCTTGGAATCCCCGACCCGAGAGACTGACTCCATCAGAAAGGACCTAAGGATATGTGGCATAATATAACCCATTCAAGAATATCACTAGAAGGTACTAGAGGGCTTGCAATAAATTCACTTTACCTTTTCCTGTTTTAATCTCTGCTGTTGCAGATGGAAAACTGATTTCTGGCCACATATTCTAATACAATTAGTGAAATCTTGATCAAAAGGAATGAAAACACCACTAATCTCTCCTCTGTGAGAGATTCTTCTTCCTACTTTAATTTTTAAACTACAGGATACTGCTAGTATTAACCCATTTCTGTTGTTTCCATCCTGAAGTTCCAAGTGTCAGATACTGTCCCAGTAGTACCACAGAATCAGGGACATTTGAAGTCAAATGCAGTCAAATACTTAAAACTGTGCATATACTTAAACCAGCTATCCATAAACACTTTAACTTAAAAAAAACAAACCTCATCATGATGATTTACAAATACCAACCTGACAATATTTGTAAGGATGCTCTCGCACACACTTTGACAGGTCGTGTTACTTTCTCCAGCACAAAATTCAGTTCTCAAAATGTGTGTACAACTGTTATAAAAGAACTTATTTATTCTAGTGATCAGCAGTAATTGCTAGCCTCCTAAAGTCAACATTGAGAGGTACTGACTTGAAGCAAGCAAGCATTCAACCTAACACCACCAGAGGTACCCTGTACACTTCAACCAACAAAGGTTGAAGGCACCCTGTACACTTCAACCAACACAAATATAGCTCCCAAAATCCCTAACAACGCATGCATAAAGTGAACTACACAGCTTATCTGGGAAACATACAAGGGTATAATATATTTCATTCAGCCTTGACTTGATTATTACCACAGGATGCCCATTTTTTATTCTTCTGTGTTTGAAGGAAACAAGTTTCCTTGAGTCCTACACTTAGAAATCCAAATATCATGTCGCCAATTTATGCTAATATATACGAATATCATGTATATCCAAATATACATTATGTGACCAAATGGTAAATAATGACTCAGAGAACAAAAAAAAGTATCACAAGGAAAAACTGTGAACAAACATAACTCCTTATAATTTCAGCATCTCTAACATAAACCACAGCTGGAGGCTGCATTAGCTGCTAGTTCAGTATCTCAGATTAACATGCTTGACAGGAGACAATGCCAGAGGTACAGAGAAGGGCAGCCATAACCATGGAGAAGTTGGCAAGAAAGCCCTTGGCAGTGAGCTGTAAAACATGAAGATGGCAAACTCTGTAAGAGAGAAATCAGAGCCAAGAAGCTGGAAAGGGTCACATTTCAAACTACAAGACTTCACGGTATTTACCCATATGACTCGAAGTTCACGTAGGGGGGAAAAGATGCTTACTTGTAAAGGTAGTATTCAGCTTGATCCACTTCTTCTCGTGAAGAAATGTTGTCAACAAACTGATTAAAAAATAAGAAATAAAAGCTTAAAAAGGGAGTACTCACATGAAGAATATTAAAAGAAAAAGCAATAACAAAATACATTTGTCTGGCATATTTAGCTGTCTGGCAGTACTACAATTCTTAACATCTTTGCTTGCTCCTAATTCTGGTTTCTTCTAGACTGCTAAAACTCAAATCCTTTTAAACTCAAGACAACTCCCTTCCTTAATTCTGAAAAACTTAATGCATCTTGAAAGCCATCTGAGGATTAAGCACCTATAGCTCAATATCCTCTGTTTTTGCTGTTCCTCTATATATTTTGCTCTTTAATTATACCCTTTACTTTAAACATATATAGTGCCTTACATTTTTTGCCACAACTTTGAATGAGTCTTGACATGCCCCATTGCTTTTTCCACAGAACATTTTTTCTCTAGTTTGCCTGTCTCAATAGTTTGCCTGTTGTATCTATTCATACTATATATTCTTAAGCACAGGAACAGCAAAATTTTGTACTTCATTATACTTATAAGAAGAAAAATCCCCCCCCCCCTCCGTGCTGTAACAGCATAGTTGTCTTCTCATTTACAGTCCTGTCTTCTTATAGAACTCCCCGTGCTATCAATTACTTAAATAAAAGCCAAGTTTTCAACCAGACTTTTTCTCATGGTAACACTGAATGATGTTTCCCTGTACATTTTACTAACATAAGCATAAAGGTGCTGGAACACTACAACATTTTTGCAACATAATATATTTAGTTCAGAAAAAACAAATGTTCTCAAGGTCAGTATTTCTCTTTACCCTAAGCCTGAGCTAACACAGTAATTTCAGCTGACTGGTATTTGGTTTGCCATTTCTTAACTCTCTTTGCATGCTGTATACATAGAGATCTCATCTTCTGAGCATGGCAATAGCATGCCTGAGTGCTTTAGCTACATTTCAGAAAATAAGAATCTGGTATTGAAAAATGGGGCTGTTTGACAGCCCAAAAATACCATTTTTCCAGGGGGATCAGCCCAAAGCAGGAAAGGAACAAATCTGGTTCAAAAAATGGAGAGGAAAACCCAGTTCCCTCATGGACACTGTCTCAGAAGCAATGGTCAAGATTGCTTGGTCAGTATAAATGCTTGCTCTTGAAACTGAACAAAGCATTCTGTGGCTCAATTAGTGGCATAAATTACCCTAATTAGCGATATGATTAATTAGGGATATTACTGAGATAACTCAGCTTCTCAGGATAATTTTGAAGACTGAAATGAGTTTGTTGTTTTTTTAAACTAATTACATTTATTCTCCTTCTTAATTACAAACACTCATTTACACATTTAAATGGGAATTTAAAAACATGCTTTTCCTCCTCCTTTCCAAATTAACCCATCCAGAGGATGGAACTGGTTACTAATTCCAGTAAAAATAATGGCTTTGCTTAACTCATGTCAGCATTTGCTCTGCCTCAGTCTGCTGCAATGAAAGCTATAAAAGCAAAATATGTTCACATCTGCCTCACTCTGAAAGAAGTCTGGAACTGGAAGAAGACAGTGCACTGTACTAATTCAATGCACTCCCTTAGCAGCCTGGGTTCTTATACTGTGCTTGAGGAGGTTTTAAAGCGCTCACAAAGACAGAAACCACAGTAAGACAAGAAATACATATCAGGGAAATACACAACACAATAACACCGAGGCCCAATTTTACCAAGAAAAAAATTCTGTTTTGAAAACCCTATGGTCTGGGTACTAACTAATGAGTACAAAGTATCAATAAAACAGCTTTACACAGCAATTTAATAGTATAACAAGACATTTACGATCCTACAACTCCTAAAACAGGTGGTATCATTTATCACCTTTCAGCTCACTTGACTACACAAGCATTCCTCAGTCACTTCCAGCAGTTTATGATTGGGATTTATTTCCTTACCCGGGCTACTGTCAAAGAGCTGACAGGCAGGTTTCTTTCATAGGTTCTGTCCATTAAGTGGGCTAAGTCAGCTGGAGAAAGCAGAAAAAACGTGTGTTTAATCAACTGGCACAACAATAAATTCTGCAGAGCCATCATATATAATCTAGAATAGAACCTATGCCCATGAAAAAAAATTTTGTTTCTTAACATCCCATTTTAAAATTGTATGAAAACAGTACTTTCAATTCTTGTTGAACACTTTAACAGAAAATAATACATGAGAAAGTTCTTAACACAATTATCCTAACTCATTTAATAAAGGGTAAAAAAACTTACTCTATAAAGTGCTGGATGAAATTAGTATAACTAATTTAATTTATCTAAAACAAAAAATTAGCAAATGTCCTTAAAATTTACACTTGCTTTCAAGCCTAGCATATGCCGGACAGTGCTCTAAGCATGGATTTTTATTCCACAGTAAACAATGCTTTAAATTAAACAATAAAACAATGAGACACAGAAACATGCAGTAACAAACTAATAAACCTTACTGTCACAAACAGAATCCAAAGAAACCCTGCTAATCAAATGGGCCACTGTGCCAGTAACTAAGCAGCTTTACAGCATTCTGTTTCAGAAGCTCTATAACAAAATTAATCTGACCATGCAGGAACTTAAACTTCTGACTGTCAAACAGGTAGCCAGCCACTGCATTTAATTAATTAATTAATTGAAAGTTAAAATAATTTAATTTTGAGTTTTAGCTTTGTACTGTTCCTGGAAAATAAAGATTACTCAGAAAGAGTAAACTGCTCAAAATATGTTTAATTTAATCTGTTTGACCATGAACTGACGATATCAATCTCTAAGCTTTAAAGATTTCAATCACACACTTTCTTGATATTCTCCTCCATCTTGAGGACCAGAAATCTAACACATTCCCTCTGCAACATTTTGAACTTGCTTCCTCCTTTTCAACTGTTACTCAGTGAGTCACTCCTTTGACACCTCTCAGTAAGGCCCGCTGGCCATCCTCGGTGAGCCGATGGGCTGGCTCATTTTACAATTAATTTTCCAAAAGGGTCAAGCTGCCTCCACACCTGTCAGTGAAATGTGAGTTAAGCATAAATTGCAGTACTACATCAGGACACACTAACTCTTCTACTCTTGCAAAGTTTTCAAGGGCAGGAATCAGCAGTGCATCAGGAACATGCTCTATCTCTGAGGGATGCTGTCCACAGAAAAGGTGATATATCACTATTTATTACTTTATAACCACCTGTACCACAGTGAACACTGGAGAGTACAGCTTTAGCAGAACAAATTACATTCATTGCTATTCTGATCTTATGGGTAATTTGTCAAATTACAGCACAGGGATGGATGAAGTTTCACTAAAATGAGAGAGCCCTGACTTGGAATAAAATAGCTGACGGTACAATGCTGCTGTCTGTCACAGAGCAGTACTCCTTGCTTACATAACTTTCCTCCTGAGAAGTTCTTCAAAACCCAAAATGAGTATTTATCCCCTGGCTGAGGGAAGGCAAACTTCTCATGACCATGAAAGCAAAGGGAAGTTTGAGGCAAAGTTAGTAAAGCCACTACCAGCTCCTACAAAACAGAGCACAAGATGCTGAGGTGATGTGGGCTATCAAAGCCATGCTATACAAAGTAAGTACCAAAAAAAAAGATGCCGTTTTTTAATGGTAATGAAATTTACCTAGGAATATCCTTACAAGAAGTGCCTATAAGTGCCTTTGACTCTGTACTACCCATCTCTCCAGAAGTCATAAAGGTCATGATGAAGCCCATGGGTAAAGGCACAGGGAGCATTCCCAGAAGCACCAGAAGTCAGAGAGAAGGGATGCTGAGACCAACTCAGCTTATCCACATCACAGCACCAGGTAAAATCATGTCTAAATTAAATAAGCTATGATCCACCATCCTTAATCTCCATTTCGAGACAGCTGGAAAGAAGTGTTTTCTTCAAAATCTGGTATCTTTGATGATACAGCAACGTGGGCCTGAGACTCAGAGTTCATTTATCTATTCCAGAACTGGTTTTGATATGCATCAAGCTCCTGAAACTAGAAGGTGATTCCTATGATCCCTATGATTCTGGGCCACACTCAAGCCCTTAGCTTGGCATTTCTTTTGTCTAGGTGCTCATGAAGAGCCCACTCTAGAAAACACAGACTACTTTAGCAGAATATAAACCAGATTAATACAATGTCATGAATACAAGATCACAAGACTGTTAGCCATTCAACAACAGCATTCTCTGAGAGATTTCACACATAGAATTTTAATGACTAACCTTTATTGTTGTCTGCAAAGCTGAACCTCTCCATCAGAACTACAGTGTGGAAAGCACTTATCTACGAACTCCATATAAACATTAAACACTTATCTAACATCTCCAGTGTAAGAGTCACAACAAAATGAGAGCTAAATGAGAGCTATTCTAAAAGAATAGCAGACAAATGAAGATAATGGGAAATTTAGCTTTGTTTTCAGATAAGTTGCTGTTTCTGCAGCAGAAGTATTACAGGAATTAATTACAATGAGTAACTATTTCCAAGCTTATTTTCTGTGAAAAACACCTAAAACCAGACTTTTTTTTTCAAATTCATAAGCTGAAATAACTCAGACACATTTTGCAAATCAAGTTTGCTTTATAAGTCGCTATTCAATAATTAAGAATAAAGTTTCTGCCTAGTTAAAGCATCCTGACAGCAGAACTAGAACGCAAGCATGTGAATGCCAAGTCTCCTAGCATTGTTGGTGGTAAAAGCTGAGTGATTACATTGGTGTATAAACCAAACCAATATTTTGGCCAAATCAAAACTCCATGTATGTTTTAACAGATACATACTGCAAATGTTTTTATCTGACTCACCAAAAACCCACTAGTTTATACAATCTCTCATATATGCTGCCTAAAAAATATATTTCTACAAGATTAACTCCATGAATTTATTTTCTCTAAAAATGGATTACAGCATATACAAGAATTAACAAAATGAACAAACTAAACCCTAAATATAAGATTAGATCATTTAATTATGGGCCATGATTTCTCAGAGGTCTCTATAAAAACAATATATGAAATTTCGCATTCACTTTAATTTTCATTTGTTCACAGAAAATCAACATCTTATTGCCTGCAACAGGGCAGTTCAGGACAATAACTCGAAAAATACTGACCCTCACCTTCCAAGTAAGTAATTATGTCTTCTATTACCAGTCTGGTGGCCTAGGAAATCATCATAGTTTTGGTTTCATTCACAGTGTGTACCTATCCACAGAATGTAGCCACATCAACAAGTAGCACATTATCAGCAAGTGGCATATTTGGCCAACACGTAAGGTCACTTCTACTCTACTTACACCCCTGTATTCTTAGAAGTGGTTCATTTAAAACAGAGTTCTGATCCCATGGTGGGAAATGACAATACAACTGAAATGCAATTTTTACCTGTCCTGGAAGTGATGGGCAGAGCTAAAATATTTATTCACAGGCTAACTGGTGCTGTAAAGAGAGCCCTGTTTTTTGTTTAAGACCCAACTAAAACATATAGGCCGAGGCAATTTTGCCTTAGAAATGTATTTGTTCCACACTTTATTTCCACATAACTAGCAAGAACAACAGCTTTGTACTGAAAAACGATTTGAACAGAAATTATTCCTGTTTGTAAGGGCAGCACCGCCACCTGGTGAGACAATTTAGGTACTGTGAATCTTTCTAACAAAACCCAAGAAATTTCCTATCTCACCTGGATTCTGCCATCCCCCAGGATTCTGGTTTCCTTGTTATTTTTAAGAAGTGGAACCCAAATTACTTCTAGACAGGTATCTTCCTACCAACAAGCAATTTGCAAATTCCAAAATAACACATTTTCAGTTCCTATCTTCTTGAACAAAAGCATTTCAGCCTTGCTCTTCCTCATACATTTTTCAGTAGTGAAGTTATCTGGATTCTATACTGAGGCGACAGAGAAGACAAAAAAGAATGTCTTACACGGGCACAGTAAATGTGTCTGGGACAGCACATCATCGCAGTAGAGGAATTAAACTGACTTTAAATCAAAAAACACTTATTTTTCCTTTAAAAGTATCCTCGCAACACATTTTGCCTAACAACAGTTCTGAAACAAGGTTTGAAACCCACAAATAAAAGAGCATTTCCTCAACACAAGAAACCCACTCCAGATATAATCACCAGTTACTACCAACAAGAGTGTATGTGCAACCATACAATTGACAGCTACAGAGCAGACGTCTGCAGGGCTGTCTCCTCTCTGAAAATGCTAATACAGCTGACACCATGTTAACTTGTTTTCTCTTTTCTGTGAACACAAAATGAAAATGCAAAGCAGTTCTTTGAAAACCATGGAATAGACATCTGCTTTGGCTCAAGACCATCAGCAGAGGAGCAGCAAGAACTGTGCCTGCCAAACAGTCACAGAAGATCTTGCCAGGCATGGAGAAAGCCAAAAAGGGACTGCACCAGCACCAGCACAACCTTTTCTTCTACAGTGGAATTCTACTGGCCATGACATTTGTCAAGATAATAAGCCACTTTCACCTGGGAGTGACTAGTTCAAACGCACCCCAGTGCATGAGCAGCCCTATTGGCAGCAAAGTTAACAAGGTATTAACAGTCTCTGCACGGTCCAAGCTACAGACATGAGGACCCCACTGGCTGTTTCTCATCCGTGTTCAGTATATGTTGACAATTCCCACCTAAATGCTCATAGGCAAATAAAATAAATAATTAGTGCATAAAAAACATCAGTCTGATAATTCTGTCTGTCCTCCTGCCTGACAAAAGGCCCTGAATTTCACATGATAATTCTTCTTTCAGCCCCAGAACCTCTGTTGCAAGTAACAACCAGTAATGAAAACCGACTATGAATTAAAGAATCTCCAAAACACCTGTGGTACAAAATTTAAAAACAAAAACCAACCTATCTTTAGCATCGAAAACTGCTTTGCAAGATGCTTCCTATTTAACACAATCACAAAAAGATAGTGGAAGGTAATTTCAAATGTAATCTAGACAAATAATTTGGCAATAAAATTTGCACAGGAGATCTCAGTACCACATGTAGATACAGGTTAACTTCTTGAAAATAAAAAGTTTAGCTTCACCCCCCACCCCCTTCTAAAAAAACCCTCTAATTCAAGAAGAAACTGCAAAACCCTGAGGAAAGCTTCCCCTTTTGTTCTGTAATATTTATAGAATAACTTTTTCTCACACTGCAGTAAAAATTACTTAACAAATGTTAAGTTAAAACAGTATCAATAAAGACACCACTCAGAAAGATTTAATGAAAGAAAAAAATCAGCTCATAGAAAGTGAACATTAAGTAAACAAGCAAATTCTAATTTGTTTCTGCACCACGGCTCTGAAAACATATGACAAATTTTTAACATGTTAAGCACTTTTTTGACATAGAAGTTCAGAAGCATATTGTTTCACACCCTTTTTTATTGTGAAGAATTTACAAATGATAAGGTAACCAAAAATGTGCTCAGGTTGCAATTAATTAGATGAAGTGGAGACAAGAAATAAACTTTTCTCACCCAGACTATGCTCCTCTTTTTTTCTCTTTTCCCATTTTGAGCTATCCACATAGGCTGAAGAAAGAAGAGATCTTCGACCTAATGAAGAGAGAAATCACTATGTGAGTTGCTTACACAGCTCTAAACAAATGTTTTATTAGGTACCACCTATTTCTGTCATATTTACCAAGTGGATTCCATTAAACTGTCTTTATGTCAGTAGCTACTAATGTAACAATTCCGATTCTTTATATGTGGATCAGCTATTACATTGTAATATTTAAAACTGAAAAGCTTTCTCCAAAAGTTTGGTGTTTTTTCCATATGAAACAAGTATTTCCAAGCCTAATCTCCATATTTAAGTAAATAGCAAATTTTTAAAGGTAGAAAAAACCCTCGACAATAAAAGCAACTTCTTTGTGCACACAGACCTTTTTCAGTAAATGTTAGCAATTAGCTAAATGTAGGTTAAAAAACATACGCAAAAAAATGGCTCCACACAGACAGGTTTTTCTGTTGCTGCTGAATGGTTATTATTTCCACCTATACAGGCATGTCCTACTGAACATACTTTTGTTTTACAATTTCCATTCTAATATCTCCTATTAACTTCAGACTCACTGAAATATTATTGAAAGGTTTTTCCAAACACTCTCTGTACCACTAGAACTGCTCAAGATGCTGTGCTAGCTTTTGAAACTAAACAGAAAATACTTCTGCTGGAAGAACTTGTGTATCAGTCATAGATGATGAGGAAAATGCACGAGGAAAAGCTGGATAAATTTTTTTGAGGATATAGAAATATATGTAAAAGGTCGCAGGAAGTAATGCCATGAAAAAAATAATATTTAAAAATAGACACCACAATGCTAAATCAGCCACTACTTCAAAGCCTCTATCTAAATATTTATCTGCTAGCAACAGAAGTTTCATTTTGGTTGTGAAACAATTTTTCCTTCTTATCATCCTTCTGACACGCAATTATACCCATACATCCAGCCCCAAACACTTCAGAAACTATAGTCAAA
>VWZN01021978.1:428532-440172 GCA_013396955.1 Regulus satrapa | reverse complement strand
AAAAAAAAATTAAAAAATAGCAGAATCCCTGATATCCCCAGTGAAGTCCCATAACTGATTTCTGATAGGGGCTCTCAGTGGATGGCATTCCTGAGGGTTAAATGAAGGCTGTAACATTTTAATAACAAATCAGAAATTAGGTTTGCATTTACTGCTGTCATATACCCATAGATACTGTCTTTGAGATGACCTAATTGTGGCCTTGCAGTACCTGAAGGGAGCCTACAGGAAAGATGGAGAGACACTATTGACAAGATTGTGTAGTGGCAGGACAAGGGGATGGCTCCAAACGCTGAAAGGGGACAGGCTTAGATTGGATATTAGGAAGAAATTAATTCCTGTGAGAGAGGGGAGGCCCTGGCACAGGGTGCCCAGAGAAGCTGTGGATGATGCCTTGTCCCTGGAATTGTCCAAGGCCAGGCTGGACGAGGCTCTGAGCACCCTGGTTCAGTGGAAAGTGCCCCTGCCCATGGCAGAGGGTTGGAACAAGATTATATTTAAGGTCTCTTCTAACCCGAATCATTCTGTGATCTTTCATTCTTATGATACTCCTCAGCACTAGTGGAAGAAATAAATTATTTCTGTGGATGTTCCTGGCCAAAGTCCATGACTATAACCAAAACCAAATACAGGGTAAAGTTTATTTTAGCTGGTGTTAGAGTTACTGCAGTTTAGAACAGAACTCCTTATATCTATCTAGTCATGTTAGAAGACACCAACAGTAGCAACACTGCAATCTTTGCCATATTTGCAAGTCTCACCATCCATTATTTTCTTCTCTACATTCCCAGACATATTTGGCTTCCCAGGAGTGTAAGCTGATATGTTACATTTAGAAATACTTAAGGGGCCATAACCATAACATACAATAACAATACTTAACAGATAACATATGCAATAACAAAAAAATCAAATAAAACATCATTACACTGAAATATGGGGTTAATTCTGCGCAGATCTGGTACAGACATGAAAATGAATACTTGTCATGTAATCAAATGGAAAAAAAAAATAATGTAGAAGAAAAATTCTGGTTCACTGATTGTAGTTGTGCTAATGTTAGATTACAGTTATCTGTCAGCTCTAAGTACTGGCACGCAATACTCCGGATAGTTACTCTTCTTAACTGTCTCAATTCGTATTTAAAGCTTGCTTTTGGTGACATTCTTGCCATGGGAATTCACTTGCTCTTATATCCTCAAAGTGAACACACAGTGAGTGATAATGCAGTGAATCTGATCTTTTTAGAAGTTCAGATAAACATGTACCTGTTTTGTTTTGTTTTGTTTTTTTTCTTATGATTCAACTTAATTCATCTATTAGTGACAGCAAAAAAAGAAATTTACTGTTTCCCTGCCCGTGTCCCAAGTAGTGATGGGAAATATAGGATGTTGGAACTGGAATTACCCTAACTGAACAGCCTTTCCTAAATCACAGTGGGTTTTAATCATGCTAGTTGCATTTTTATCCCTTGAATTAAAGAAATCAAATATTTTGCTTTTGTCTCGGGTATTTCTTTCCATTTCAGGGTTAGTGTGCCACTGAAATGATCACAAGTCCTTTACTCTGGGTGCTAGATAAAAAGATATACTGGAAAATGAAATTGTTGGCATACAGAGTAAATTGCTGTGGACTAGCAATTTAGCAACAGATTTGGGCAACAGGTATTGCTCTCTTGCCAACATTCCTGTCATTGTCTGAGGCAGATGGCTTCAATTTTATGCACAGTTTTTCAGTCTGTAAAAGAGAGATCGTATATTTATTCATACAAACAAAACAAAATGAACAAAAAGCCCACAACACAACTTTTTCTGTGCCTGGTCAGTGAAATAGGCTTGGAAGAAAATATTGTTTTATTTGGAAAATAAGTCTCCATTATGCATTTGAATATGAAAGCTAGAACTGCCTAAAAATTGAGGATAGGTTTCCTCTCATAAAACGTCTTTTCCTTCATACAGAAAAATGTAGCAAGGCAGACACAATTCTTCTTAATCAAACCTTCAGTTGTTAATGATTTCATTTAGGAAATAGATTCATTTAATACCAAATGATGATCAGTAAAAGTTGTGATGCCATCCCATTTGCCAGTATGGAAAACTGCCTGCTTTCCCTTCTATACCTTCTAATTCTTCATGTATTTCTTCTGAGCTGCTCAAATTTCCAGTTTCACCCTCTCCCCCCTTCACTTCTCAATCTCCACACCTCTGATAATACATAATAGAATAAGAGAGCAAAATGGCAGCATGTTTTTTTTCTTTAGCATAGTCTGCAGCTGAAAAGGTGAGTAGGTGTCACACAGCCTGCCAGAGGTGGCTCAGCTCTGCGTGGAGGGAGAGCTCTGTAGGGGGCTGATATTCAGCTCTAGGAACCCGGACATTCAGGGTGGGGAACGCCAAAAGAACCCTCAATATCTACATTTGTAAAAGCCCTTGCAAGAAAGGAATGCCCCAGAAGGATCCTGAGGCTCTGGCTCAAGCTTTGTTGTTCATGGGTTGAAGAAGTATAGAGTCCATCCTTCCTGCCATGGATAAGAAAGAAACTCCTTCCACTGGAACGAAATCCTGACAAAGAACTGCATGATAAATTCTAGCTGGAATGGCAAAGACATCTCTTCTTGGGAAGTTAATATATTTCTTAAGACTTGGCAATAGCTTAGCTCCAGATATACTGTTGCTTCTCTGTAAGGGTAACTCTGACATCCCAGTGAGAAAGTTTACTTCCTTCACACCTGGTCTTGTGTGCTATTAAACCATCACAGCAGCTGCTGAATTATTTATCTTTCTCTGGTGGACGAAACTAGTATTCCATCTGACACCCCCCTTGCCCAAGAGGAAAAAGCGGTTTGAAGGAGAGAATGCATTACAAAATCTGCAGTACAAAAGTTTACATCATTAAGCATTTAGGGTTTACATAGAGAGCAGTGGCATGCAACAGCAGACACGTCCCTAAGCGATTTTTCTGCAATCAGAATTTCATTCATTACCCAATTTTCATGCAAGTCCCCTGGCATTTGAAATATGGTTCAAGGTAGGTTTCCCAAGGGCTCTCCCCCTCCCATAATAACTGATTTGCAGTGGCCAAAGACAGATCTAAATATCTTTGGCTCAAATTACTTAAGGCCTGCAGAGCAGGGTCCTCTGTCATCCTCATCACACCTCATACCTACAGAACAGATAACAGATTAATATCTGGTCTCCAACATTTCATCAGTGTCTCCAGCTAAGGCACCTTGCATTATTTTATCTGGGGGCAGCAGTGGAAGAACAGGAGGGGGTGAATGGAAATGTATTTGCACTCCACAGGAGAATGAGGGTGTGAGGAGAAGGAAAGGGGAAATGAGAGAAGGTTTCTCTTGGCATTACAGGAAAAGGAACAGAACTAGTCCTGGCAAAGTTCTCTGCTCCGATTATGTATCCACTTTTATTCAATCACTGCCTTGCTCTGTGTCTGACACTTGGTCAATAGTGCAATCTGCCACTGATCAGAATAAAACAGCCATCCTAGAATGCCTTGGAATTTCATTAGCTTCTTTTCAGTGTTGTCTTTATAACTAGGTGATTACTTGGAAACACAAACTTACTGCATAGTTCCATGCTTTTTCACATGAAGAGCCTGAGACTTTAAACAGTGACCTGTTTTTATTTTTTTTTTTTAATCAGAAACGCTGCTCCCCAATATAATCAAAGGCACAGATGGAATCCTCATCTTAAAATTATATCTGCTCTTTCCAGGTTCAGATATTTTGGAGTGTATGCTTTGGTTATCACCTAAATGACCTCCTAATCTAAAACCATTGCCGAAAGCTTTTTTTAAAAAGCCCATGATTTATAATTCTTACTCCGTGATTCTTGTAAATGTGTCAATTCGCATAAATTCCTTCCACAAATTTCTACAAAAAAACTGGCTATAATTTTTCTGGTCTTCTCTTTCAATATCAATTTCATAATTTTGAAGTAAATGGAAACAAAACAGGAGCCTGATTACTGCTTAGGTTCATGGAATTAGACACTCTGTAGCTGTTTATCACTGGTGGCAATACAGGCACCTTTAAACTTGCTCTTTGGTTTCAAAGGAACCACATTTTTACTCCCGTGGAATATTTGGTAATAGATTTGAGCTGTCCTGCTCTACTGGCACTTGCTATAGAGCTGTATTTAAAGAGAGTGGTTGTCTTACATGGTGATGATGACTGTGAAAAGCTGCTGTCTGTTCTCAAGATAACTGAACCAGATCGTACAATTAATTCATTCACTGTGCTTTCGTTTGGGGTTTTTTGTTTGTTTGTTTGTTTTGCTTTGTTTTGTTTTGTTTTTTCGTGGTTGCTTCCTTTTTGTGGCACCCTTTTTGCACAATATCTGACCTGGCTTGCATCATGCTCTGCAGCATTCCTCCTGAGCCCCTGTTGACAGCCTCCAACTGGAAAGTTTTTCCAAGATAAGGTGAAAACAATCCGGTCTGCCTGGAGGCTGATCCAGGGCAAGGAGTGGCCCTGCTTTGAAAGGTTGTCTGAAAGGGCATGTTTGCACCCAACTCTGAGATCGAATCCAAAGTAAACCTGATTTCTCTCTAGGAAAAGGCTGAGGCAATCCTGTCAAGCCCTCTCTAGTTTAATGTAATCTATAAGCATCTTTCTTAAAGTGAGTCTGTCTACTGAACCACCCCTCTTCTCTCTTAGCTGTCCCCTAGGACAAAAACAATGGTCACCTTTGGCTCAGCAGATTCCCCAGGCTGAGCCCGGAGATTTGACTAAAAAATAACATGAAAGGATCATCCAGCAATCCCCTGAAATAATCATCTCTTTCTGCTATCATTCTCAACCTATTGTGACATGAATGTGTGCATCGTGTAACCTTCAGTCCACATTCTGCATTTTTTTCTTCTAAAGCATAATTTCATCCTTTATTTTTGAAGCATTGTTTTTTTCCTCTGTTTTATTTGTTTCCTGTTCAACAGCTCTTGTTTCACATATTGTCTCAGAATTCTTCCCCAGCCTCTGATGTTTTCATAGCCAGCAATTTCCTTAGCTCCTCTCCTTGTCACAGTCCTACCTTTCATTTTCCTACTCTTCTTCATGGTCCAGAGGAGCTTCTATCTCTGCAGCTTTTGCCTCTAGAATAAATCTCTTATGAAATCTTTTCCAGTTTCTTCCTCATTCGCTCCTTTAATCCATTTAGCTGTTGTAGTTTCCATCTGCATCCATCTCTCCTCAGTATTCTCCTTGTCTGGGAGCTTCCTTCAGTGCACACCTGCCTTTTTCAGCTTTGTCTTCCACATTTGGCACATTTGTCTGCCTTTCTGCCCTCTTACCATCTCCAATGACTTGAAGCTGCATATTAAAGTGTTGTTTGAAGAAAAGACAACTTAAAACATGGGTTAGATGACAAGGACAACTTAGTGGCTGATTTTCAAGTGTGATTGATGCCCATCAAGCTGTAGAAGCTGTAGTATTCTTCTGCACAAATAGATGAAGAAAGTCCAAGAATCAAAATGAAAAGAAGGAGGGAGGAAGGTCAGTGGCCCGTTTTGGGTTGATTATTTGTTTGGGGGCCTGATCTTTTACTGTCTCAGTAAGTAAATACATTGAAATTAAAATACAATCTATAAAAAAGGCACCTAATTAATGGCAAGATCAGGCTTATCTCTCTCCTTAGTTCTGAGTGAACTTCTTGCACAATTGTGATTTCAAACAGGAGTTCTTCTTGCACGGTTGTGCTGGAGCACAACAGATGTAACAGAACAATGCACCAGAACATCATTTGTCCTTGCCAGCAGATGCAGTTGTTTAGGCAGATTTTAAAAATTTATTTTGGGATTTGAATTCAATAACCGGGATATGGTCTTGATATGCACAACAGCTCCCCCAAAAGTGCAAAAATAAAAAGGGAGTTAACCCCAAACACTTGCCCAAGTATGCGGAGGTAGCATTTTTTTGCTGTGTAATCTATCAATGTATTTGTTTTCCTACCATTTAGTAGCACCTACAGGCCTGAGATTTATAATGAACATCTTATATGAACCTCCTTCTAACCTTCATCTTGTGAGGAGAAGAATTTTGATAAGTTGGCATTCCCTTTCCTCCTTTTTTAATTTTTTTTTTTTTTTTATTAGCCAAGTCAGTCTTTGCCTGAAAACAATCTTTCATAAAGACTGAAATGTAGGTCTTCTATGTTAAAGCAAATTGCTCTTCCATGGAGTGGTCATCTGCAGCATTTTTCCCATGAAACTCTTCTAGACATCGGGGTGGTTTCCCAAGGAATTCAGGGATGGTGGGAGCTGCCTACCATGGGCTTGCTCTGGGAGCAGTGGAAACCACAGAGCCCACACCAGTTAGGGGGCAAGCTGTGGAGCTCAGGGAGAGGAATTCATCCTTTCCTGAGCTGCTTGGAGTAACTCGAGATGATGAAACAGCAGAAACCTCTGCCTTTTTTCCCTAGTTCCAAGGGTAGTTTGAGTCATCAATGAGCCCGAGTCTGTAAATGTAAATATAGATATGCCTAGGCTCATTTGACTTCTTCTTTTACATGTTTTAAACATTAGTATTTACATTGAAATTTGCCTTTTTTTTTTCCTCCCCTAGTAAACCACTGCAAAGAAACACATTTATGCAGAAATACACAACTATTACAGGCATTAAATTAAAATATGTTGATGTTACCATCAAGCTAATGGACAAACCAATTACTATGTTGCCTACAAAATTTACATATTATAAAGAAACAGAAGAGAGAACTGTGTATTTTTGTTTACTGTCATTTCTGTGCTAAACCAATGTGTTTTCTTTGGACTGTGAATAACATAGGCTGCTATTTTATAAACTTTCCTCCTAGATTGTTTTTGGGGTTTTTTTAATGTTTAATTTTTGCTTAATTTTCTTTCCAGAACAAATCTGAGTCACAAATATCTGTAGCAGGAAACTACTACAGTTTGAAGACTGATGGTATCTTTTGGTTCTGATAAAACTGTGATAATAATTTTTCTGTGGGTGAATTTATGGATATACACATAGTGACGATCTTCTGAGAAATTGCTTTCATGTGCCTTCAATAGATTTATTACTTTTGTTTGTTTGTTTGTTTGTTTTTGTTTTATTATGGTGGCATTTTCCTCTCTTTGGTGCCGGTAGTGATTTCAGAAAAGCAAAATAAAAACAAAAAAAAAGTGTAAATATTAGCCTTTGCTGAAGTTTATAGATGGAATCTAAAGTAAATGCTGGTGATATAAAAAAAAAGAATAAAATAAAGTTTGATCTTTAAAGATAAGACAGGTGATTCACCTATAGCTCTTTCAACAGAAGACTGTGATGAGATGATCCATAGTTATCAACCTAAAGTGTGAAGGTGTTATTTGTGGGGAGCATTTTGTGATTCTCTAGGTCTGTTTGACTACAGAAGACTATGAGGGAGTATCTAATTGCTGATAATGCTATTTTTTAAGGAGTGGAATTAGATACAGCTTTAGAGAATTGCTTGATTTCTCTGTGATCTATCAATCTAATACCATTTGCTTCTAACAAAATCTAGCCAAGTTTATGAAGATAAAGGAATGTTTTTCAGATGCTAAGATATGAAAGTAGGTAGTGCCACACAGTGAAAGACATGGAATAAAGACTTAGATTTTTTCATAAGGAGTGAAAATTCAATACACAGAGCTTTGCAACTGCTCCCTCTGCAAAAATCCAAAATGTTATTGGCTGAAATATAACTCTGGTCTTCAGGGCAGGTGTTTAGGCTTTTAACTACTTCAGTAAAAGACAAACAGTCTTCAATAAAAGAAATCCAGTCGCAACCTTACTAGCTAGCCTAAGAAAATGAATGCTAATATTTCAGATGTATCATCCCTACTTCAGTAGCTAAGTCCCCAGAACCCTGTCTGAACATGTCAAGGAAAAGACCAACTTCTCAAACACTGTTTTAGCTCTTGAATATTCTGTTTCATGCAAGGAAAACAAAAATGTCAATGAGTACATGGGCTGTATAATCATCTGCCCCGTATTGAAGCATAGGCAATGTGTTAGTAGCTGAATCTGTAACCAGAAAACAGATAAAGGGAACCTCCTGCAGTAAATGCACCCCTGCACTGTCTCTCCTTGTCTGTTGAAATCTGAGAGAGGGACAGCATGTTGAAAAATCAGAGTAAAATGTTTTATCATACACAACAGCTTATGCTGGACAAGTAATAATAATAGGAAAATATATTAAATTGAAACCTTGTTAGAAAGTTTGAAATTTAGCTGCGTTAAATTTTCCTCCTCTCTATCCTTTGGTCAAAGATGCTGCTCCAAATTGAGATATATGAACAAAGGCATCAACCTGGTAGCTCCTTTTTTTTCTCTTTCTCTCCCAGCTAATAGATATTAAATTTTGCATTGGGCATTCAAAGTTTTCAGCCATGATCCTGGGAGGCCTTCCCACCCTACTGAGGTCAGTTGGTTTAAAATGTACAGAAGGTAGGAAAGATATAATATTTTCCTCTGCTTTTTTGGGGCTCTCAAAATATTTTACCACCTTAGAGTCCAGAGTATAAAGTCAGTAAAGAAATGAATTATTTATCTGTGATTTGTATCAGCAACAAAACCTCTTTACCCAAGGAGTTGTATTTTTTCCATGCTTTTGGACATTTTCTTCCTTAGATCAAATTCTGACCCTTTGGTAAGTTGCCTTCTTTTGACTCTCAGATTTGCTGGCTTTCATAAACACACTGCCTTTACTTTTAATCTGTGCAGGAGTTCAGTTTGGGGAGCCTGGTGGTCAGGTTATAATCAGAACTACACCTAACAGAGTGCTGGCAAAATAAAATAAAGAAAAATAAAAATCCAGTATGCAGAAAAAAAGGTGTCTTCTGGATAAATACGGATGGAGCTGTAGTTTTAAGGGTGTTCTTCCTGCCCCCATTTGCACAAATCTCCATGTGTCAGGGAAGAAAGGGGTGACAGAAGAGGTGGTAACCAAGTGTTAGAAATGTTTTCTGCGTGTTCTAGAAAAGTTACTGCAGCATTGTAGGATCAGTAATGCTTTATTAGTCACTATATTTAGTGAAATTATTACCTTTTCCTTTCTTTCCTTCACTCTCTCAGTAAAAGTAAATGATTGATTTCCTCCTGGACAGATGTTTTTTAATCCCAATTTAACATATGAGGTAGTGTTTTAAAAGACATTTTAAGATATGTTAATTTCATGTTTATGTTTTGCAAACATCTGGGTGAAACCACTATAGCTTACACTCATTACTGCATGCTTTACTCTTCAGAAGAAAGGAAACAAGAATAGCAGGGATACAGCCAAATCATGTCTAATTGCATGATAAATTTTGCTGGATATTCAGTTTCTGTTCTGATTCTGAGAGCCTCATGGAATATTGTTACATAGCTCATTTATAAACTACTTTGAAGACTATTGAACACAGTTCTTCAAATACTACTTTGAAAAAGTACTTTTAAAAAAATACTGCTACTATCGAATCATCCCAATCCTCCTACAGTGAAGAGAAACTCCGTAGAGTCCAAATGTTGCTCTACTGGAAAATATTTGACACCGTCTTTTGCGAACTCTGTCAAATTCCCAGTGCTTTTTCAGGACTTGTTCCTCCACTCCTGCTCAGCCCGGGTGCTTTCTTCCCACTGCTTTTCCCCGTGTGTTAGGGTACAGCCAGGGACAGCGATATGACATATTGCAGATAACATCCTAACATATTAAATAAGGATGTTCAAACACAGTGACAGATCCCGTTGTATGATGATACATCAGGGCAGCTCAAAGATAAGAATTGTAATATATTCTATTATAGAATCACTTAAGCTGACTAAGTGATAGCTGTGGGGTGAATGGAACAGCTTGTAACTCCCAGAAAGGGTTAAGAGACCAGAAATGGGAAAGAAATACCTGGGTGCTACAGGAGGTGGGAGTAAGCAAAATAAACCAGTGAAAGAAAATAAATCCTTGATCTCTTTGAGTGCATGATGCAGCAAACGTATTGTTTTTTCTTATGTGGAGGATGAGATGTCCTCAATATACGTGTCCTGCAAAGGCAATCTCTCTGAACTGTGCCTGGCCACAGTTTTTCTGTGGTTTCTCTGAGTATAGGCCATGAATCCCTACCATTAGATAACAGAATCTCAGGATAGTTTGGGTTGGAAGGGACCTTTACAGGTCACCTAGTTTAACCTCCAACTTCAGCAAGCAGGGCCATCAACTAGATCAGGTTCCTCAGAGCGCTGTCCCACTTGACCTTGAATGTTTTCAGGGATGGAACATCCACCAGTTCTCTGGGCAACCTGTTCCAGTGCCTCACCACCCTCTCTGTCGTATGCAGTCTAAATCTACCCTTTTATAATTCAGAACCATTATCCACTGTCCTGTTGCAACAGGCCCTGCTGAGAAGTCTGTCCCCATGCTCCTTAACAGCCCCTTTTAGGTACTGCAAGGCTGCTCTAATATCTCCCCAGAGCTTCTCTTCTCCAGGCTGAGCAGCCCCCCTCACTCCATCCCTCTCATTCGCTTTGTGGCCCTCTCCTGGACCTGCTCCAACACATCTTTCCTGCACTGAGGACCCCAGGGCTGGATCTCACCAGGGTGGAGTACAGGGGCACAAACAACCCCCTGGACCTGCTGGCCACCATAGCTACTTGGATGGTCTCAGCCTGCCTCATTTTTCTTACACCTCTGCATCTCAGTCCTTTTCATTTCTAAGATATCCTTAGATATTCATCACTGAGAATGCTATCAACTGTTCTAAATTGTATTTCTGTTTTTCAGCTGCAAAGTAATTGTCCATTTAAAGTTAAATTTTAGCCCCAGATAAAACACTCATCAGAAATCTGACTTCCAGTCTAAGAAAATACCTTTCAGAATTAATCATTAAGTACAACTGATGATTTTAAGCATGTGAAGGGCATTTCCTTTCATATGAGGAAAGGATCTCTTTGCCTTTCCCTCCATAGCAAAGATAACATGCTTTCACCTAGAACTACAAGCCACTTTACTTAATGAGTCTGAATGGTGAGAAGTATTTACTTCCATGATATCTGAAAAGAAAAGCAGAGTTGTATTTGAATTACAGAATCCGCTTATAAAGGAAGAGCCAGTTTCATCACTGAGGACACATAACTTAATTCAGAGATATTGCATCAGCGTTGAATTTGGCTCTAAGTACTGAAAGCACCATGATAACTGTATTTATATTTGGCTTTCATATATACTTAAGTCTGGCAAGTGTATCTTGTGGGCACCTGTTTGAGGCAGAGATTTATGGAGAATGCCAACATTTAGTCTTGATATTTAAAAACAATTTGTTAATTGTCAAGAAAAGTAAACTGTTAACATCTTTATTTACTGATGAGACAACACGTCAGTACTGGAACTTATTCAAAATGGACAGCCATTTATTAGTCTCTAAAGCATTGAAGTTTTTAAACTACTTTTTATCTTTTTTTTCTTTCTTTTTTTTTTTTTTAAATGCCCTCTAAGTTTTGATTTTGCTTACAAACAGTCCTTAAGTAGATGCTTCATTTTACCAAAGGATTATGTAGCTCCTTTTATATTAAACATCATGCAAATTTTGTGCCAGAGGGAGATTTTGGACCTCAAAAAAGGCAAAATAAACTCTTCCTGATTTACTGTTCCCTTCTATTCGCTACTTTTTTTT
>VWZN01021978.1:395784-406416 GCA_013396955.1 Regulus satrapa | reverse complement strand
TTTTTTGTTTTAAGGTGGTACTTTGGCAGCGCATTAGGGAAGGCAGGCACCACGCTTTCTTATGGAAAGATTATCTCTTCCTTGATATGTCTGTCCCTTAGCAAACTTAAAAAGGATTTTATGGATGTGCATGAAACAAGGCAAAGCTACAACAAATGTGACTTCAGCCAGTTCCACTGCCAAAGTCCTAGCAAAATTATTCATTCTCAGATAAATCTTTAATTGGTTCCCCTCTTAATACTATTTCTGGACCCCAGAGTCCTTTCTAAAAAGCCTCTGTGGAATATTTTTCTTCATTTTTAATTAATTATCTGCAATGTAAATTAATGCACAATAGCATTTTTTTTTTTTAAAGTCAAGAGGAAAGCATTTTTGCTGTAAATTAAGATTCCTCCATCAACAATTTTACCGCAGCTAAGCTGCATCTTCTCTTTTCCAAAGCTCCAGACTCTCCTTCGTGGTGCTGCTCTGCAGCAGTAAAGAAAGAAACCCCGGCTTCACAATGCTAAACACTCCAGTGGGAAACACAAACAGAGTGCATAAACCAAAGCATTCATTTCATGAGGTTTTATTAAAAGGTTTCACCTCTAAATTGAGCTGTCATACACTGTTGGAAACTTTTTACTACAGTTTATTTTAACTATGTTAAAAAAAGGAAAAAAAAATAAATTAAAGGAATGAAAATTCTGCAGTTTTTCATATTAAAGGCATGACCTTTCACACCCTACCAGCAAGCCATAGTGCATTTAATCAAATTGGTTCGAAAGTAAAATCATGCCGAATGTGAGAATTTTTTTTTTTATTTTCTTGCTCCCCCCACAATTCTTTGGGATGACCCCAACCTTGTTAACATGCTGCAGATTTCTGTGTATCTCTGCAGCAGGCTCTTTGGAGTTCACTCGGAGAAAACTACAGCACATGATTAAAAGATATCCTCTAGATGAGAAGGACGTTCAGTAATTTATAAATCATTCATTTGTGACATAGCTTTATACAGCTTTTCAAGGAATTGCATTAACTGCTTTTGCAGCTTCCTCAAATGTTGCTTTCAGTAGACAGTGTCATAGGTCATTACCAGTTTTTCCCTTATGTAAGCAATTCCAACTTTCTATTAAAAATACTAATTTCCACCCCACTACAGTATCTTTTGAAGTAGCATGTATATTAAAAAAAAAATTCACAAGTTGCTTTGAAATATTAAAGGAATATATTTAAGTGAAGGGCTTTCAGGCAGGTTGTTTTTCTGTATTCCTGATGACAGAAAGATTTTAGCCTACAAAGTCAATAGTAAATTTTATTAAAGTCATTATTTTCCTGTTACAGGCCTTGTGCTTTAAATAAACTATAGCTGACAATGCTGTCTTACATACTGTCATGCTGTAAAACAGCCTTTCTTTATTACCACAGGGACAACTCATTTAGAACTTTGAAAGTGTTTTCACACTGGAGTTGCTCATTTGTGGTGCTGGCCGGTGGCTGTTCTTGACAAATACCTTTTATAGCTGGAACTTTCTCCTTTTTTCTTTTGAAGATACAGGGGAGGGGAAAAAAAAAAAAAAGAAAAGGAAAAAAACTTGCAAACCCAACATTTTCCTGTTACAGATAAATATTCTGCTTCCACCATTGGAGACATATCTCAATCTCCCCATGATTTTTTTTTTTTTTTTTTTTAATGACAGCTTGAAAAGTCTTTCCCTAACCCAATTTTTCCTGAATTACTCTTATGGAAATTGATGATAGCTCCATGTAAATAAATAATTTTTTAAAATATTACCTTTATTTAAATATTTTCATTTAAATGCTGTTATTTAATTAATATTACAGGTTTGGGCCCCTGGCTGAGGCTGTAGTTTCCCAAAATTGTTGTTTTGATAGGAAAGTCAGCACGAGGAACTTTCACCCTCTCCACCTTGTTGTTCTCCAGCCTCTGTTGCCAGCCCCCAAGGCTCAAGAAGGAATAGACAAGGAAACAGAAATCAGAGCAGGATAGAATGGGGTTTTTGGGCTGGTTTGGGGCTATGATCACTTTTCTGACCCAGCAGCCAAAGGCTCAGGGCCTCTTAATCCTTCTGCCTCCCATCTTCAGATCCTGTCCCCCAAGTCACACAGGGGTTTTGTGAGGCCCCTGAGTAGAAAAAGGGCAGGTTTGGACTCTCGGCATTGGATGTGTCTGCTTGTTCTTCATGCAAAATGTCCTTTTCCATCCCATGAGAGGGTATGGTTCTGACTGCCTAGCTCAGCTCCAGGCCTTCCTCACAGAGCCATCCTTCCTGCTCCCAGAACTTTTGTCAGCTGTTGTTATCATGCAGATAGGATTGCAGGCAGGCCAATTTTGTAAATTGTCCAGATGAATGAGTTATATGAGCAAATGCTGCTTGAATTACAGATGGACAGCTCAATCTTTGTATTTTGCTGTTCTGAATACATTTCTATGAATTAAACTGTCTATTTTGATAGCTGAAAAGTTAATTTTATCTCTTTGAACTTTTGATAAAACAGTAGTGCTTGAGTCATCTGCATGTAGAGTTGAAAAGACCCCAGGAGATGATCTGACATGACTTCAAGAGGGAGTAACACTGTCTGGAACATCACGAGGTGTTTAACTAAAGTGGGTCTAGCCCCACAAAAACCTTTTTTGTCCATCCATCCATCCATCCATCCATCCATCCATCCATCCATCCATCCATCCATCCATCCGTCCATCCATTTTAAAATCCTCTTTGAAGTAAAATAAGCCATGTTCTTCTTGATTTCTCTCCCCTGTCTTTTTGAACTTTGGGGAAGAAGAAAGTGTTACTTCTCTGTAGTGACTTTTTATGCATTGGAAATGGATATTTTACTTTCTGATTTTCAGGATGTCCAAATCCGGGCTCCTCTTGCAGAGTTTCTAACAACTCAGTGTTGCTAAAATCTCTCCCTTTCACCTTCTCCTCACCTCCCCATCCCTAGATCTTCCCTCACCGTGTGTCAGCACACATATCCATTGGATCCCTTAAAAAAGCACAGAAAACAAGCCTAGAAAAAACCATCCTGATAGTTTTTCACTGGGTTATTAAGCTAAAGAGGATGATCAGGTACTCCAGCAAGGATCAAGAAAACAATGGAAAGGAGTGGATGTGTAGGCAAGGGAGGTTGCAGTGGGCTGTGTGGATGGCTCTGGTAACCAGAGACCTGCAGCCCCAGATTTAATGCTGAATTTTATTTGGCATGGCTGAAGACTGCTGCTGCGAGAGCCTTCTCTCTGCGTTCCACACTGCTGTGCTCCCAACTCTGCCTTCAGGGCTGGGGCAGTGAATCACATACCTTCGCCATGTGTGGTTTGATGGGTTATTTTCTCCATCAAGCCAGAACCAACTCAGTTCAGAGCCTCCTAGGCACTGGATGGGATGTGACTGAGGCAGAAGTAGCAAGTGGACAGACATGGAACCCTTGGCAGCACTCCACCATTGACTCAGATTACACGTCAAACAAGAGGAACAAATAATTCTCTTTTTTTTGCACTGATTTTGTCTGATCTGTTTGTGTCTCTGAGTGTGATCCACACTGGATCTACTAGTCCAGCAGAGGCCTTTTCAACAAAAAGCAGAGATACTTTTCTATTAAAACCTCCAGGAATGTGCTTTGCCTTTGCTAAAGTAAAGGCACAAGAGTCTTGCCTCAGCACAGAATCATGGGATTCATTCTCAGCTTATAGCATTTTAGCCATGTCATTCAGAAGCAGTAACTATCCTGCTCTATTCAGCTAGTCAAATAAATTCTGAATAAAATCCCAACCACAGAAACCTCAACCAAAATCATGGAGATCAGAATACATATATTTCATAAGCTAAAATATTCTGAATCAAAACCACTGGAAGACACCGTGAGAAATAGGAAGCTCCTTGTGGAAAATTCTCAAATGGGCAGAGAAAAGATTAAATATGGTTTGAGTCCTTGGCTACAAATATGGTCTTTAGTGTGGTGCCCACCACTCTCTGTCTCCCCAAAGAGGCTAGTTTAATTGTTCTTTGTACACTTTTAGGAAATATTTGAGGCTATAAATTTACCACTTGTCAGTTTGGCCTTTGTGTAGAACATGCATCTGGTGCCCTGCTGACATCCCAAAGCTTTTGATTCTTGACAGAGAATATGTATTTTTAGATACCAAACCAGGAGGTTACATTTAAAGTCTGAATCCACATACTGTACTCATGATTTATAATAAACATTCTCTCTTTGGGTCACCAGTGCTTTCATTTGCTGCCCATTGAACGGACTTGTTTTGTATGAAAGATTTTAAACACACATCAATGGTTTTTAAGTCTCACTATGCCAGCTGTCTAGAAATAGCAGTAAAATTTCAGAAATTAAACTCCAAATACCCACGTTACAGTGATTTTTGTCCTCCTGGACATCAACAGGTATTTTTCTCCTTCAAGTTTTGAATTTCAATAGATTAAAATGCTCATAAGTGTTTGCTATCTGCTGCAGAAATGTCTGCATCTGTCCCACCTGCAGGATTGCCCAAAGACTGTTACCCAGACAAAAAAAAAAACTACAAAGACCTTTTCAAACTCTGGGTTGATTGTTTCAATATATAGCAATAAATTTCCAGCCCACATTTTGCAACTAATTTTTTTCTAGGTTTCCCTGCCAGAAACAGACGATTTTTTTTTCTTCTTCCCCCCACAGTCATGTCCCTTATGCTTCATGTAGCTAATGTAGATTCTATCAAAAAGCATGATTTGTGATGTTTGTGTGTTACTGTTTACTTAAAAGTGCTAAAACCACCTTTTCTTATCAACAGGAAACTTTCAAGATATTTAAAAGCCTGCCTTTAAACCTTCTGGCAGCAATAAAGCAAAAATGGCAGGTGGCTGTATGAAAGAAGCAGGATATGTTTATACTATAACTTGCCATGGGGAGGGGGGAAATTATACCAGATGCAGTGGGCTGGAGTCTCATCTCATTTACAAAGGTGCAAATCCAGATTAATACTCAGCTGAAACCCATGCTTTGTAAAAATGTCAAGCTTTATCACAGTGTGTGAATACAAAAATCGAACTGTATTTCTTCTAAACAGAGCTGTATAAAGTTGGGTGTTTTTTAGGCTGAGGAGGGACAAAGAGCTAATTTGCCTGTTTTCCTGCTGAACCAGTAGCATTTGCTAAAAGGTGCGGTGCCTGTGAGATGGGAAAGATGAAAAATTCAAATTAGTTGGGAGAAATAAAAGTTGAATTTTCTTTGCAAATAAAAGAAAAAAAAAAAAAGGAAAAAAAAAGAAAAAGGAGAAAGAGAAAGTTATAGCTGTGAGGGTTTAAAATTTATTTTCTGCCTTTTTTTTTTCCCCCTCCCATCTGTCCAGCCTGAGCCAGTGCTCCCAAATCGTGCACAAACAGAATCTTCCCAAAAGTGAAGCAACAGCTATTTTGGTAAGGTAATCCCATACTGACAGACTGGAAGCAGTTATCACTATGCAGATCAGACACACTGGTAAGGACAGTGGACAAGATTTAGCCTTTTTTTTGGATGTTTTTTAACTTCTGTGAAATCTATAAACCTTTGAAAACTAAAGCCTTGCTGCTGTTTTCATGCATTTTTTTTTCCATATTGTGTTTCAGTGGAATAAGGACTCTGAGGCAACTTAGGCTTGTTTGTTCTCCAGTTTGACAGTCTTTGAATCACAAAGGACAAAACCACCTCAGAACTGACCGTATTTGAGAATTGTTTCCTTTATTCTTGTAACTGGCTGTGGGAAAGGAGAAGGTATCACTCCTGTTTTGATGCTAAAGGCCCCTTCTGTTAGAAAATGATTGTCCTTGGTTAAAATAAAATAGAATAAAAGTGCCCCCAATGACTCGAAAGGCAGTAGTTTAACAAGCTGTATTACTTCCACTGTTTTTCTCCCCCTGTCTTTTCCATCTAATAGACTCCTTGGCGCTGGTGACCAGAGTGACACTGGAGGCAGCAGGCAATGACACATTACAGGAATTCCTCTAAATGACTTTTATCCAGTGACTTTGAGTGCAGGTGCGAGCTGAATTGTGCGAGGTAGTTCAAACTCCCTCTCTCTGATTTCACTCTTTCCAGGGGGTCAACTGCTTATGGAGAATATCCATTATTTATACCTTTCAAGAGAATTACATCAGCAGGAACATATGTATTCATGTAACAAAGCTGGGAAGCACCGTGCAAAGCCACGTTGCTTTAAATATGTATGTGAAATACAGCGAGCCCAGCTCTGCATTGTCCTGCACCTCTCCTACCCCACTGTCTCCAGCTGAGAGTCAGGAACCTTGGCTCAGGGCATCTCCTGTGTGCCAGAGTCAGCTGCCCCTGTTGGACACACAGCCATGCCCCCTATGTGACTGTGTGGGTCAGGATTCCATCTCCCCGTCTTCTCCTGGAATCAAGAGCTTTCTTCCTGTGCCTGGTTTAAGGTCCTGGATCCATGCAAACCCAACTCCCTTCCACAAGCTGAGGTGCTGGGATCGAGATCTTTCTTTCTGGGTTTGGCTCGATATCCTGGATCCATGCAAACTCTGCTCTCTTCCATGAGCTGAGGTGCTGGGATCAAAACCTTTCTTTTTAGGTTTGGCTCGAGGTCCTGGATCCATGCAAACTCAGCTCCTTTCCAGGAGATGAGTTGCTGGGATCAAAAGCTTTCTTCCTGGGTCCTGGTTCAGGATCCTGGATCCATGCAAACTCCTCTCCCTTCCAGGAGC
The DNA here is from genome assembly GCA_013396955.1 of Regulus satrapa. NCBI lineage: Eukaryota > Metazoa > Chordata > Aves > Passeriformes > Regulidae > Regulus > Regulus satrapa. Next base: position 399,712 of record VWZN01021978.1, on the reverse strand, counting down.
TGCGGTGTGTCCCTGTCAAGGGCTGTGTCCACACATAACGGAGATTTAGTCCCTGCCTGCCGATCAGCAAATGCCTTGGCCTTCATTATAGAAATCAAATTTATGTCTCCACAAGCAGTGGGAACTTAAATGTTGTTTTGTCCTGGCTCCTGGCTCTGAGCTGTGGCATTACTTATCCTGAGCAACTGTGTTTCTCTTGGCTAAATTAATCAATTGGACTTTCAGAGCAGGTCCCTTTCTTTCCTGGAGGAAGAAGCTGCATCACATTAGCTACCAGTCAGCTTCAAGCCTTTCACTTTGGACTATGCTCAAAGAGAGTTTAGCCAGAGAGAAAACCGGAATCAATACACCAGGCCAGCACAATCTGGATTTCAGGTCAGCATGTGGAGAGAGAAATGGCATTTGTGAGACTGATGGTCAGTGAACTGCTGTTTCTGGGTAAAGGGCAGACTCCCATGCTCAGTCTCCTGGACCTGTCTGCATCAATCGACCCAAGGACATCAGGACAGCAGTTTGCACCAGGGCTGTGGGGTTTCACCCTAATTGGTATAAGTTTTGTTGAGAGATACATCCAGACCTACAACTTCATGTGAATTCCTCCAGGGAGAAATTTTATTTATGTCCTTTTTACAGTTAAATANNNATCTTAAGTATAATAAAATAAAAAAAAAAAAAAAAAAAAAAAAAAAAAAAAAAAAAAAAAAGTTAAAATGTGCCTGACAAATGCTAACAGAACACGGAATATCAAGTGACTAGGAAAAACAGTTTTGAAAGACAGTGATAACGTAAATGAGATTAAATGAAAATACACATTCCCAAAACAATCTTTCCTAGGAGCTGGATAAAAAGCAATATTTCTGGTAAGTGGCAAGTTTTCTTTTAATTTCAGTCTAACCTGGAAATTCATAACCATTTTTCACCTGTGATCTTGGTACCACAAATACACCTTCTGGTATGCAGGTGAAGCTCTTGTTTTATATTGGGCAGACTTTTTTTTTTTTTTTTACACCAGAAAGTCTGCAATCTCCAGCCCACAGCCTGAAGTATTCTCAGTTTCCAGGAGGTGCGATAATGATGAATTTCAGTGAGATGAAAATTGCTCCAATTTAAGGGTAGCTCAACCATTCCATATTTGATACAAAAATACACTTTTTTTTTTTTTTTTCCCCCTAAAAAGTCTAAAGATTTGGGCTTTGTACATGCAGTGCACGAATAGAAAATCCCTATCAACAACATTAACTGAACTGAAAATCCTTCAGGATAAGTTCTCTGAAAATTAAAACAGACATCAAACTACACATCTAGATGAAAGACTTCCACAGCTTTACAAATACAACGCACTCAGAAGCCAAGTTTCCAAAGCCTCAGTAAAAGCATCTAATGCCCAAGTCTACAATGACAGTCCTATACATGAAAAAGACAATATTTACTCTGTCTTATGGTATTAAAATTGGAGGTTTTATCACACATTTAGAAACCAAGTGATAAGTCCAAGGCCTTTCATCAAAGATATTTTAAATGAGAATTTCTGGATACCTCCTAAGACCAAATGAAAACCTTTTGGCTGATCTTCACATAAGAGATGGAACCATATTTACATTACTAATTCAGAAACCTACTTCTCTGCTCTTGTGTCATTTGTCTTTCATCCTGACATGATCCTTTAGCAGCCTTATTATTTTAAACTTCAGATTGCTAAAATAACTTGTTTTGCTTCTTCCTTCCAGTTTTTGGTCATTGTGGACAATGCTGCTGTTTTACTGTTATTCCTGCCCTATTGAGCCACCATTTTCTGACTCAGCCTTCTTTTGACTCCACTTTTCTGACAGCAGCCCCATCTTGCCACCCATCTCCCTCCAATTCCAAGAGGTCTCTCCTGTGCATGGTTTCACTACAGAAATGCCACACTCACATCCTTCATTTTCTGCTGCCTTCTCTCAGCGTTTATAGGACCCTTCTTGGACTTTCTGACCAGCTTACCATCTCCATGACATGTTCAAGACACCCGTGGTATTCTGTGTTAAGCAAAGAGAGATCCTTCTGTAGCTCCACATCCTTCATGTTCGATCTAAACTTGTTCTCAAAATCTCTGCTCCTCCCTCCTGCCTCCAATTCCACCCTTGTTTGGTCACAATTTCACTGCCAGCTGGGATGCCAGTCTCAGTAATCAAGGGCTATAAATCCTTTCATGGCTGCTCTGTTTCATGTGGTCTGTTCTCAGCGCATACAGATGATGAAGTCATTAGCGTTCATGATACATTAATTAATGTTGATGTAAATTTTTCATCTCAAGTTTCTCTTCTATTGTGGCAGCCATAGAAATTATTATCAGAGTTGACTGTTGCCGATGGGCAGCCAATCTGACTATTAATATTTACTGATTTTACACATTTAAACAGCTTATACAAACAACCCGACTATGTGATCTCGTGTTCCTGCTACACACGTTTTTCCTTCTAGATTCCCATGACTATAATACAGAATAGAAAGAGAAAAAACAATTTCATATCATCTAAGAACTTATGCAAATTATTTTACTTTGACCAAACAGAGTTTGTAAATTCGTTAGCAGATATCAGTACAGCATTTAGCACAGTGAGGTATCCATTTTATTTCAACAGCTGATGTCTTTAATAATTTGTTTCAACTATTCTAGAGAACCAATTCCCAAGTCTGTCCAATGAACCGGTCTAACTTCCCCACAGCATCTCTTGTATCACATATGCACACTCTCATAGATGCTGTGTGATGCTGAGCAAGCAGCTTCGAGTCATGCAAACATCTTAAATAATGGGAACATTTTGATAGTTGTGTAAGAGAATTTAAGAGAATATTGATTCATGTCCATAACCTTCTAAGTGGCCCAAGATCCAGAAGCCCTTTAATCAAAGCAGTGACTTGCTTCCAGACTTGCACAGTTCTTGCATTGGAACCTGTTGTTTATTTGGAGCCAGCTCCTTACCTTAAAGGAAGCTCTGTTCCTCTAGAAGAACCACTGGGGGTGGTGAGGGAAACAAGTCAAAGGAGGTATTATTGGATTATTCACTCTTCTGGGACAGACCCTGTTTGTATAATCAGAGATATGCCTTAAGTGGTCTTTAAAGAAAGTCAGATTTTGTTTAAAAAAGGGGAAGGAGGAGGCTTCATTAACTAGACTGACAGGCTCCATAGATTTCTCAAGTGTTTAAATTAAGGATTGTGAGTTCTTGAAACTTGACAAGGAAAGCAGGATTGTCACTGCTGGCTGTCTGAACCAGAGGTAAGTGCAGATTAAGCTTTTCCTATCTCTATTATAAACATATTGCTCCTGTTCTCAAAAGTTCCGTGAAATAGAAAAGAGAATATTGTTTTGTATTATTTCAAAAAAAAACCAAAACCAAACTACATTTTTAAAGTGTCACATAAAATTTTAAAGTACTTAAAGTGCTCAGATGCTACTCATTATTCTAGTGGTAACTATTTGGCACTTGACACAAATTCCTTAAAGAAATAAATAAAATTGAAATCCATCATATCTGGACACCTAGAACCAAATTTTAAGAGCACTCATGATGAGCATGGTGTACTTGAAAATACATTAAGCCATTTCTGTTGATTTTCTTAGAATTTTCTTGTGTATCTGGGTTCAACCAATATTGCATTCATGTTATACTTGTGTGGCAGGTTTTCTGAAAGACCAATTCTGGCACAATTCTTGCAGAACCTCTCTGCTTCTTCTTACAGATATAAGTCTGTAAGCAGAACAGCACGAACTTTAAAAGTCTTAAAAAAGGTCACATTGCTTGGATGGATTTTTTTTTTTTTTCAGATGCACTTGGGAAAACAGATTTTGTTGAACTAGCAAGTGTAGGCAACTCCTAAACAAAGCCTGGTCAAGCCTTAGCTTTGCCCTCAGAAGAGCTGGAAAACAGCTTCCTTTAAGTACTCA
>VWZN01021978.1:378284-390784 GCA_013396955.1 Regulus satrapa | reverse complement strand
TTGCGTACCAGTGTGCAAAGAGAGCAGCTGGGAGCAGAGACTCCAGAGTTTTGTGTTTTAAAATATTACTGCCCCTCGTTATTCAACCCACCCCTTCTTCCTCCAGTTTGCTCCCTTTGCTGAGGAATTAGGGGTGGATTGTTGACCCTGCTCAGTGAAATTGAGCTAACACAAAGTACAGATGTCTGGATCATGTGCCTGGAGCATGTTTCCCACTGGCTGTGACCCTTCCTCCTTGTAAATAATTTTAAAGTTTTTTGTGTCTGTTTGCTGGTATTGAATATTTGTTTTGGGTTTTTTGACTTTCTGAAGAAGAAACTTGCTTTATTTTAGTACAGTCCTTTACAAACTAATGAGTGAATAAGTGCCAGCTTTGGAGCAGTGAAATGTATGGATGCTTCAAGAAGTCACGAAAATTTCTTTTTTTTTTTTTTTTCCTTCTTTTCTCTAAATATCATGTTAAAGACTAGTTTTCCATGATGCTCTCAGGAACAGATTAACTTAATTAATGATCCCCTCCTCCTTTAAACCAGCTTGAGGCATTGTTTTTGGCAAAGTTATAAATGACTGAAAATAAGAAGTAGTAATGAGAATGTTAGGCAGCCATAGCTTTAGTTTTCATTATCAGCACTATTTACAATACTTCACAGTACTTTTTGACACAAAGTGTAGACCAAGGCTGTGAAAAGAGCAAACCAAAGGGGGCTTGTATTTATCACTTTGATATAATTTTTATTTAAGCATTACTTAACTAGCAGAACATCAGGTAGAGTTTGTTGCTGAATACAGCTTGAGATTCACAACCTCCCAAAAGAAATTTTGACCTGGTAATTGTGCCGACATCCTTACCTAAAACAATATTGATAATCAAAGAGTAAAATTATATGTCTCTAAATAGGCTTGGCAGTCAGGGAGTTCTGTGAATTATCTAGTGAGACCCTCCATCTAATAGAGGTGGTAAGAATCATGTGAGTGGGGGTAATGAAAAAAATGGTGGTCATGTATGTTTTTCTTCAAGAGCCAGATGCTGGAGGCAAGTGATTCCACTCTAATTTTCTTCCTCTTCCCCTATTTAGTGTTTTTCTTTTTAATGTATATTTGTGGTCCTCGCTGCTGTGGGGGAAAGCCAGAAAATGTGGTCCCAAAATACTCCAGAGGCTCAAAATCTATTACCTTCTTTAAAGAGAGTTCCTTGATCCAGCAGACTTGTGTCTGATTTGTGACTTAAAAAGAGGGAAAAGAAACCCTCATAATGGTGTATTGGGAAGGGACACGAGGCCGAAACAATGTTGTAGAGAAGTTAATGTGTACAACTGTGGCTAAATTAGAATTGGATGCTGGGAGACTTGCACTGTAATGTCCTCAGTACAACATGAGATTGGCTATCAAGAACCTCTAAATCATTGTGATTTAGATCACTTATGCTGAGCTGCTGCTTAGCCACAAATCACCCACACTCTGCTGCTCCTGGTTTTGTCTGTTGGGATAAATATTTTCGGCCTGCCCTGGTGTTGATGTGGTTAGTTGCATTAATCTGTTCCTCTCTCTTCTGTCCTTTTGGATGTATCATGGACATCTGATCCCCAACATCCATTCTAAGTGTTTTACGTGGATGCCTGGAAAAGCATGCAGGAGAAAGTCCAAGGCTTCCACCAAGGCAGCAAAGCTGGAGCTGGGCTGTTTGGCAGAGGCTGAGTCACTGCTGACATCTCGCTGGAGGGAGGACTGAGCAAAGCATGCCCAGCTGGGTGCACAGGAGAGGGCTGGATGCTGCCAGTGCATTTCTAAAAGAGAAAAACCAGTTGTGTTGTTTGAGACATGCCTTTGTGGTTAGCCGAGAAAAGCTGAAGAGTTTAGAGAGAGTCATGAGAGAAATCTCATATGAAGTGGTAAGAGTGGGGTTAGTTCTGCCTGGCATCTTGAGCTCAAGATTTGTGTTTCTGATTTAAGTGAATTGTCTGAGTTTCTTTGGTCTTCAAAGAGATGAGCTGGTGCACAGTTGGGCATGAGCACATAGGTGCCTCTTGAAGTCTAGCTCTCCCCCTTGCCTGCACTGGGAGAGACATTGCACTGCTAGATGGCTTTGTCTAGGTGAGATTAAACAGGGCCTAAGCATCTGGTTGCAGGTGTCTTGGAGATAAGCTTTCTGCATAGCCAGTTGAGTTGATGGCTTCTTCTAGAATAATTGGGGCCTTTTCAGGTGGGCTTCCATTCTTAATCATTCACTGAGAAAGATATCCATACCTTCACCTGTATAGGATGCCTGAATTCCTAACCAGCTGCTTAGAATAAAACCAGGATAACAACTGAAAGGGCATCTTACCACAGGATGTGTTTTCCTACAGCTCCTGAGGATGTGCCTACAAGAGGCAGGATTTTTGTTGCAACACCAAATTTCTGATCTTCTGTTGATGGAATCTCTTGTTTCAATCTCCAGAAAATAATGGTATTTGTACTGTTTAAGAAAAGGCTCAGTGAAGATTGTACATGTTTTTACATTAGTTATTATCAACAAAAAAATGCTTTGGGGTCTTTCACAGTTCCTGCAAAAACTGAAATATTTTAGGTCTTGAGCTCTTGAAAGTACCTAATTCCATAATGCATGGAGCTTAATAAACCAGGAACAAAATCAGGGCAAGATCAATGCTTCTCTATCAGCCCCTCTCGGGCTGCTGCAGGGCAAAGGGCCTGTTCTGCATTAATTATGTCCAGTGTACTGAAAGGTTTGGCTGGAGCCTCAGCCCCACACAGCTTGGCGAGGCTCTGATGTGGCTGGCCAAGCCTTTATCCCCACTGTCTGACTACCAGGGCTGACAGCTGCCAGGCCTTGTTGTCCTCAAATGGAATTTCTCAAAGGTTCCTTCTCCAACTGTTGCCATTGACTGTCGTGGAGGGAGCCCTGCTTTCTAGGTCAGCGGTTTTGTGTATCCTGCCTCATTTTGCCATTTGTAAATCGTGTGCCTGAAGGGACTGCTCTGAATGAAGGCACTCAATAATTCACATGCGAGTGTGCACAACATTTAGAACTCTCCTTTTGTCCCAGTCAGGCTGATTCTTCAGACTTGGGTTGAAGCAAGCAGTTGATCTTTATATCCACAAGACTGGCAGGATGATGAGTGATGTCATTCCTGTTTGGGGTTGGCAAAATATGTCGTGTGTATCAGTGGCCACCACCTGTGTTTCTGGGATGGTGGTTTTTTTGGATAATATAACCTCCTGGATCACTGAATGCAGAGAAAATACTTGCACTGCTAATCCTGAACCCTGGCAAAGTGTGTTTGCTCTGCCGGTGCCTTTATCCATTGTGGGCTGCCAAACTCGTGCTGTCCTTATCTCATCCAGAGTTCTGGCTTTCATTATTAATTAGAGGTTAGCTTTATGCCATCAACACCTGTTTAAATGGTCAGGCCAAATTTGAAACTTTAGTAAAGAACGTGCCCTGAGTTATGGTGTGAGGGTGAAAGTCAGAATCAAACCTTCACCTATGCAGGAGTTGTGCTGGTACTAAGGCAAAGAAAATGTTGGGCACAAACATCTGGATTCTGTCTTTTGAAGTCTAATTGATGAAAGACTTTGAAAATGTGGGATGGATGTCATGACATGCACTAGGAAAGGTGAAGTGGCTGAAGGTTTGATCAAACCAAAAACAGGGTAAAAAACAGGAACTGTCCTGAGACAGGAACTGCTGTCCTATATAAATGGAAAGTAGATGCAATGGTATAGCTCCTTAACAGGAAGATTCAAACTCAGTGTTTATTTAATTACGTTAAAAGAGGGATGCAGGAGACGCTGCTCAGGAACTGAAGACTTGGTTGATTACCTGAACAGGAAGCATTTTAGCCATAGCGCTATAGAGTAACCTATTTTAAGAGGTACTGTAATCTCAAGTAATCTATCCTTTTGTTATCAGACTTGGTCTATCACTTGTTAGATCAAAATATTAATAGTTGTGTTGGTGAAGTGTGTCTTTCAGTCTGTTTCAAGCTCTGACATCTTCTGCTTGGTTCTCTTGGTTCGAAGGGTGAAATGCTGCCCTGGGGCTGTTTGAACAGTGATTTGTTCAGAGCTGGAGATGAACAGAGCCCCTTGGGGGGGGAAGAGCTCTGCTTTAGTCTGTAGGTGAGCAGAAATGAACTGAGCTATAGGGAGGGTTTCGTTTGCATAACCTGTGGATTCCATTTGCAAGAGCTGTGTAACCATAGTTATCCTGCTGGGATCTCTGAAACAATTGCATTTGGGGAACGTCCTTAAGGAGGCAGAGAAGGCAACTAACTTGAGAGAGAAGGCAGAGAAGGCAACTAACTAGTCGGAAAACCTGCAGCCCCCCCTGCTAGTGAGAGCCATGCTTGTAGGCTTGTATAATGATGCTCTTTTTCGCCAATGAAAATTGCATATGGCTTGAAAAAAGAACTCGGGGAAGAAGGGAACTTGTGCAGAGCCCTGTGTGAGGAAATTACAGAGCAGGACTGAAGCTTCTCTGGACTGTGCCATTGTAACTTCGCTACGTTGGCAAGAGGTTAAGACTGAGGAGTGCTTTCTCAGGCTCTGCAGACAGATTTGAGCAAGTTCTTTGTCTTCAGTTCAGATGTGTGGTCATCTGTCCATTGCTTGATACAATGGCTGGGGAAATAGAAGCAACATTGTAAGGATCACTTTTACAAGGGGAATCAGTTACTAAACCTCTGCTTACAAATTTGTAGGTAGGTGCCAGTATGGATATAAAGCACATGCTGTCCTTCTCTTGATAGCGTGTTTCTTTCACAGTTAATAAAAAATTTCCTAGCTTTTATCCAGGAACGGATATTTGCAAGTATGAAGGTGTTGGATGTTAATGGCATTCAAGAAACATTTCAGCGATCCTAGGGATTTCTTGGGGGATTCTCTGAGGTGTTTGTGCAGATGATACTTTGTTTTAGAGAGAAATCCTGTTTTTTAAATCTCATTACTGTGGCTTTTGACTTTTTTGATCATGGATTACACTTTGAATGCAAAGCAGTGTCATTTAGACAAGACAAGTTGAAAAATACTGCAGGACTGATGATGGCTTTGTGTTTAAAGTGGTTACTCTTTCAAAATACCCACTAGCAAATATGCTCAACAGCAAACTTCTGACAGATTTGTTCTTAATGGAATCAATTTTAAGGAAGGGAATAGCAGGACACCCTGGTGTGATCTGGTGAGAGGTAGGACAAGCATCAGTAGGATGGTTAAGGCTTGGTTTCATTTCAGAAAATTGTGGTGAAAAAGCAAGGGGAAGGGGAGGGGCTGGAAGATAAGGAGACAAAACAATAGAAAGAAAAACAGTGAACATGAGAGAAATTATCTTCTCAGAAGGTGCTTTACACCTTAGTTTCACACGAAGTGCTGCCTTCTGTTGAAGAGCAGTCAGGAATCAGGACAAGGCAACAGACAGAAGAGAGAGGAGAACCCCCCCAATTTGAAAAAAAAGTGAGGATTTTTTTTTTTTCTATTAACAAAAAATTTCCAGGAGCTTAGGATTTCTAGGTGGTTTTCTCTCCTGCCTAACCCCTGGTTCGTGCTCACATTTAACTCCTGGGAAACACAGGCTCGTGGTCCATTTGTGGCAGTGAAGAAGAGCGGCGTCACTCGGTCGTGTTTGAGCCCTGTTGTTTTGTCTCATTGAGGGACACCTGTCCCCGGGGACAGGAGTTCATTTATCTTCATGTCTGCTCCAGAGGGAAATTGTCTGGAGCAGAGAGCAGTCCGTTGTGGTGAGCTGTGAATGTGAGAGCTGTGTTTTGATGTAGTTCACTGACAGCTGGTAATCAGACCTAATCTGTCAAACTCATTTCACCCAAGACCTAAAGTGTAACTCCTGTTCTGACCTTTAAGGTAAAAGCATCACAAAGCTACTGGGTTCCTAACCTTCTGGTTTTTAGTACGTAATACCTTTCTTTTCCTATTATTATTATTTCCATTTCTTTTTTTCTTGCTTCTTTTTTCAGACATTCTGCTTCTTTTGGCCACCGATGTTTTGGTTTAAAAAAAAACCAAACAAAAAACCAACCCAGGATTCAACAGGACTCCCCACCCCAAACAGCAAAAAGTAATAACAAACAAACAAAAGGCAGTTGATAGTGCTATATAAACTGTCTGAGTGGAACATATTATCATGCAATGACTGCATTAACATATTTGATGTAGCTGAAACCCTATCCTTACCTGTTAAAGTTGTTCTTAATTGGGTGTTTCTGCATTTCTTACCAATTTGCTACCTTGGGTTACATCTTTCAGATTAATTAGAAAACTGGAATCAATTAAAGGTTCCTAGAGAACAAGAATCTTGATTGTAAAAATTTTGTTACCTAGGTAATAGTTATTAGTGTACGGGATTCCCAACTACATGTTCACCTTGGCTGCTTCTGTTTCTTCTGGTGGACCCTGAAAGCAGGGGGAGAAATTGCTCCACAATTCTGCTTCTGAATTTAAAAAAGATCTTTTTCACCCTGCTGAAGTGATTCTTGTTTGTCTACTCTGTTTTCTTCTTTTTTATTTTATTTTTTTAACTGTTGCAGGGTTGGCTGTGTTCTCCTTTTATTCTGAAAGCTGCTGAAAATACTTGGGTAGAAGTTAAAAATGCAAGACAACAGTCTCTTGATGCTGAAGTGCTTTGTGCTCGAATGTTTGACAACTTCTTGTACTGTTTTTGTTTCTGATGGCTCTATAGCACACGCAGAAATTTGCACTAGAAAAGAGGGAGAACAGCTGACAAGGATTGTCTTTTGTAGACTGGGCCTAAGAGGACCAACAGAGGATGCTCTTTCTTATCTCTTCATCTGCTGCTTTCTTCTAAAAGGAAAACAAGGCTATTATGTATCTTCTATGGATATTAATAAAAGGGTAGGGCTGGTGGGATGATAAAATAGTGGCCCAAGGGCCATGCTGTGCTTCCGGAGTCTCCTCTTTCCAGTGCCAAAAGCTCTGAGAGTTTCAGGGTGTGATGCACTTGTTTCATTTGGCTGAACCTAAGACTTCCAGTTCGAGATCATAGCCTGTGTCACTGTTATTTGGCTTCAATCTGGACAAGTATTGTGTGGCTGGCTTGGTTGGCTTTCTTTATTTTTATTTGTTATCAATTAGACATGGATGAATAGCTTAAATCTATAGGTAAGGAGTAAAGTATATTGTATCACTCTCAGCATCAGGCCAAGTGAAGTATTTCTCGTTTTCTGTTCTGCTTCTGTTGGTTGTGTTATTCTTCACATCCCTTAGCAAGCAGGTGTGTACGATGCATGCTCCAAGAAACTCTAATTTTCTTACATGGAATTATTAAAGGGTATTGGACTGGCTTTGTGTCACTACACAAGTACTGCCCCACAAGAAATCTTATCACAGAGCCCCCAAAAGTAATTTCTCTTAGCAACAGTTTCTTCATTGTCTACCAGGCTGTCTTTCAGATCTGAGATTTTAAGGGAGCACTTGGGAGTATGTCACAGTTCCCCTCACAAAAATTGCCATTAACTTTACATTTTTGGGTTTGGCGAAAGCATTGGCTGTATAAAATGAAGGGAACAGAAGATAGCTTTTGAAATTATCTTTGCCCTGGGCAGGGCTAAAGAAATAATGCTAAATAAATAATAACTATAAACAATATAATATTAATAATAATACATGTAATATAATAATAATATAAAAAAGGCACATTAGACACGGGTTGATGTCATGAAGCGTGGTTGCTCGAGATCGTTGAGAGAACTGAATGGAAAAACTGAAGCAGTGTTTCCCTGAATGTGTGAGTGTTGACAATGCCATCAACACAAAGAACTTCCAGCACTATGAGCAGCACCAATGCTCTTCTGAGCTTAGCAAGTGGTTCTTGCAGCCTTGAGATTGCTCTCATGCAGAATAACTTAAAGAGAAAAGTGCTTTGGGTAATGCTTTGGAGAAGGTAAAACCACAGCTTATTTCTCTGAAGTTGCATAGCTGTGGGTGTTTTATTGGCAGTCTTGTATGATTCAAGGATTTCCTACTGGAAGGGTTTTTTTGCTTGTTTGTTTGGGTTTTAAAATTTTTTTTATTACAAGATTGTGATATTTACTGTAATTGCAGTGATTGATTTAGTTAATATATATATAATGAAATCTCTAGAATTGAAGATGGCAGTGGAATCTTAATTTGGTTCTCTCTTGCTTGTACACTATAATGTAGTTTTTAATTAGCAGAACATGTACTACTTTTACTCGTACAGCTGCATGTATCCAGAATATTCCAAGTTCAGTCCTTACCTGCAAGTCCTCATAGGTATTTTCTCCTGAAAAGGTTGGATATAAGCCTCATAAAACCTCCTGCTAGTTTTCCAACCCTAGTTCCTCTTTCCTCTAAATTTCTACATCTCTGCACACACACTGAAATGATGTCAGTGTTGCTTGGACAGATGCAAGGACTATGCTGACAGTACTACAACTTTTTTTTTTTTAAATTTTTTATTTTTTTTTTTACCCAGTATTCTCTTGTTCCCTTCAGTGAGCACCGTCTTCCTCTCTTACTGGGAATCCTGAGGCAGTGGCTGGTTACTTAATCTGTTCAAACCTATGTTCTCTTCCAGCACGATGCTGGTGCACATGCAAGCTGTACCAGATTAAAAACGAGCACTTATCACATCTGTGTTGCTTGGGAATCACAGTGTGACCATGAGAGCTCATAGTTATCATATACATGCTGCATTTTAATCAAACCAACAATTAATTTGGATTGTCTGCACAAGTTTGTTATCAGTAAGGCTTTTCTTTAATCGGTATAAATCTGAATGGTGATTTTTATCATCGCAAATGTATTTTTTTGGAAAAAAAAGACTTGAAGTAATAGATAGGAAACACATTGCACAAAGCTATTAACACCATTAACTCCCAATATGCTTCAAATTCATTGCAAACCTGGATTAACATTACAGCTAATTTTTAACTTGACTGCACAAGATCTAAAATTTTAAATATAAAATACATCTGTAATATAGATATTACTCTAAATTTGTAAAATGGAGAAGCCCTCTCTGAAGCTCTCAAATCTCTGCCTGTCCTCTTCCAAGTACTCATGAAAGTTTCACGGCTTGGCAAATCTCCTCAGCCTTTTGGCCTGACTGGTCATAGAAAGGAAAACTCTGGGGCCAGAAATGACAGCTGGCTGTTGGTTATTTTATCACCTTTTTAAAGCAGTCTAAGCCAAGTTGCCTCTTTCCTTTTAATTCAAGCCATTCTCTTTGCATAGCACACCTACTTTTATAAAATATTTTGGTCGATTCTAGAATTTTAGAAACTTCTACTCTTCAGGCAGTGTTGCAATTCAAAGAAACCTTTCTCTGGCTCTTTATGTAGAAGGAACATGGACAAATTCTGCCACAAATTTAAACCACATCCAGCAGCAGAAACTGTTGTAGAAGGGAAATGTCCAAAGTGAGCATTGTTTTTCCCTCAAAGAATATGGACAGGTCATCCCATAGGGATTTAATTTACATGGGGTGTACCCACAGAGGCTTTCAAGCTGTCTCTGGCTAATAATGGGTTATTCCTCTGGTAGATTCTGGGCAGCAACCAGTAAACCATTGTGACTTGGCACAGGGTAGATGTTTTAATTTGTTTTTAATGTTTATTTTATAGATGAACTGTGTGTAGATGGTCATCCTGCTGTACAATGTTGAAATTCATTTCTCCCTCTATTANACATTGCACAAAGCTATTAACACCATTAACTCCCAATATGCTTCAAATTCATTGCAAACCTGGATTAACATTACAGCTAATTTTTAACTTGACTGCACAAGATCTAAAATTTTAAATATAAAATACATCTGTAATATAGATATTACTCTAAATTTGTAAAATGGAGAAGCCCTCTCTGAAGCTCTCAAATCTCTGCCTGTCCTCTTCCAAGTACTCATGAAAGTTTCACGGCTTGGCAAATCTCCTCAGCCTTTTGGCCTGACTGGTCATAGAAAGGAAAACTCTGGGGCCAGAAATGACAGCTGGCTGTTGGTTATTTTATCACCTTTTTAAAGCAGTCTAAGCCAAGTTGCCTCTTTCCTTTTAATTCAAGCCATTCTCTTTGCATAGCACACCTACTTTTATAAAATATTTTGGTCGATTCTAGAATTTTAGAAACTTCTACTCTTCAGGCAGTGTTGCAATTCAAAGAAACCTTTCTCTGGCTCTTTATGTAGAAGGGACCTGGACAAGTTCTGCCACAAATTTAAACCACGTCCAGCAGCAGAAACTGTTGTAGAAGGGAAATGTCCAAAGTGAGCATTGTTTTTCCCTCAAAGAATATGGACAGGTCATCCCATAGGGATTTAATTTACATGGGGTGTACCCACAGAGGCTTTCAAGCTGTCTCTGGCTAATAATGGGTTATTCCTCTGGTAGATTCTGGGCAGCAACCAGTAAACTATTGTGACTTGGCACAAGGTAGATGTTTTAATTTGTTTTTTATGTTTATTTTATAGATGAACTCTGTGTAGATGGTCATCCTCCTGTACAATGTTGAAATTCTTTTCTCCCTCTATTGAAGTGCAAGATAGGCAAATCAACTCGGCCAAAAATGTGAACTTGCACTTTTTCCCAGGGAATGGCAAGACCTGGAAGCCCCAGAGCACAGTGAGCTGTGAGAGGGCAGGCTGCATCTCCACTCCAGCAGTCCAGCCCTTGAGATCTGCAGCTGGTAGCCAGGGCAAACAACTGGATAGCCAGGGCTCTGATTTCTCACAGCTCATGCAGTTCTCATGCTGGTACCCTGTTGTTACAGCTCAAGACTAAGCTACAGACTTTCCTCGACATCAAAGGAAATATTTACATCAGGCTGAAGTTCTGCAGCTGTTTCCAGGCATAATATCTCTGCAGTCCCATTCTCCAGTGCCAGCTGGTTCTTGTTTCACGAGCTCAGACATAGCTTTGTGGGCAAAGGCTGTTCCAGAAAGCTGTTCCTCTGGAAGTCACTGTTGCACGTCTTGCAGTCGCCACTAGAGATGTGGAAATGCAGAGGCAAGCAGTGGTTGCTACCCTGGCTGCTTTCATGAATCATTCAGCCGGTAATGTTTCATGGTGTCACAGGAGCTGGCCTGAAAGCTGCCTCTGCTTGGCAATACCATGTTAGATAAAACTGGCAGGTGCTTTGTGCTGGGAGCCTGAGAATCTTATCACCTGCTTTGAAGGTGTTGAGGACCTGGGACGTTGAGCCCTGCAGTCAGCTCTCCCTGTTGTTATTGTTGTTGTGCCACCCCCAGAAATGCCCGAGACAGGATGTAAGGGAGGTGGGAATGGGTCAGCTGGTGGTATAGCTGTGCTCAGGGAGGAGGGAGCATTCTCCTTCCTGCCCCTCCTTCGTGTCCTCTCCTTCCCTGACCCTTGGTAAACGCAGCTGTTGCTTTGGAAAGGCCACTTAATACAAAGCAGTTACAACAGAGGCTTGGCTTAAATCTTAGACAAGGCTTTGAATGAATAAATCCACCTCTTGTGACTTGTTTCAACCTGTGCTTTTCACAAGCCATTGCAGTGGCATTTGAGGCTTTATTCGTGGGTGCAAAGGATCTCATCCTCTAGACCTAGCCCTCTGAAGTGAGCATTTACACGCGCTGGCTTCTTTCTGTGTGGTTTGAGTTCTGCTCTGACACTGATTCTTGCCATTTCCTTAGGCAATAACACAGATAGGTTTCTCTGTAAATTACTTAGGACCTGAAAAACTGATGGTGACTGTATGATAGCAAATAAGATGTTCACTGTCACTGAATTTCTCCTGTATGCTGCCAAATTGCAATTCTTGAAACACTAAAAACTATTTAAGCTCTTGTCCCTCTCAATATTAACCTGATGTGTGGAAGCACTCCCCAGAGCTGTGTGTCCACATGATCATAATGATCCTGTACTATTTTTTAAATAAGTTTTTCTGTATGCCAAAAATCTTAAAGACTTAAAAAATTTGTAGAAAGAACTTTCTTATCCTCTACTTAACACATAGTTTTATATGGCAATAAATAACACTTTAGGTTGATAATAATCAGAAAATATTTGCACTGTTGTAATAAAAAGAAGACAATGGCTTGTAAAAATACATGGTAATAATAAGAAATAATAAGTTCAAAGGTTAATTTCCCTGAAATAAGGACACTTTTCCCAGCCATAACAATGATAGCATGTCTTATATTCTGTCAGTTTTAATAGAGACTGGAAAAATAATTCAATTCCAAGTCAACAAAGTTTTCTATAATAGTTAAGTGCTAAAATAGTTTCTCACTCATTTGGATAACTTAACCTGAATATCAATACTGTTTTGTTGGAAAGTTTGGTTTTTTTCTCAGCAATAGTCCATTAATGAAGGACACACTTTCTTTAGTAGCTGCAGAGAAACCCTTTTCCCCACCTCCCGTATACAGAAAAACAACATATCTGTACTCAAACCAATAAAGAATATGTCGTAGATAAATTCATACCATAGCAATGGAGCGTAAGGATTCCATTAATGCTTTAGTGATATTATCAAGCAAAAAAAAAAAA
>VWZN01021978.1:327027-362238 GCA_013396955.1 Regulus satrapa | reverse complement strand
TTTGGGTTTTTTTTTTTCCCTTTTTGGGAGTTCGGGGGAGGGCAGGGAGGGGAGAAGGAGAAAGGGAAAAAAAATTGATTATTTTCAGCTCGTCATACATCTCATTTGTAGTGGGTCAGACCTTCCCCATTCACAATTACCGCTAGTTAATCTTATCAGAGAAAAATTCAATTACATTTATCAAGGTTATTCCATACACTCAAGTTATTGCCTCGGAAAAATCGGGTTTCAGTGTTAAGAATGTCAGCATTGTGTATGTGTATGGGGTTTGGCTTTTTTCCCCCCCTATCTTTCAAAAATAAATAATTAAATCCTGCTTTTACACTGACGTTACTAATATATAGTTATAATAAAGTAATATTTGACAGCTTTGTAAAAGGGATCATTAATACATAGATTATGGAAGTTTAGGAGGGAGGCTCATAACTGTTAATAGACTTCAATTCTCAGCCTACACTGACATTTTAAAAAATCTAGTTTCAAATTTGATAACAGATTACCAGCTAGGCTGGGAGCCAGCCACCTGATTAAGGCAATTTAAATGCTTGCAAAGTGGTGAGATTAAAATCAAATAAGTGCCGATTTTTTCCCTGCTTCACTTATCTTTCCCTGGATTCGTTCCTTAACTACCAGGTGGCAGAGGACTCTGGGTAATTTTCCTCTGCGCCAATTACCCCAGGATGGTTTTTAGGGTGAAGCAGAATAATTACTGCACTATCAATCCAAAATGGGCTGCTTAATGTGTTTAAGAGAGATTTTGAGCCTTAGCGGGGAGGCTGCCTGAAGCGTGCTACGCTGGCGGTGCCAAGGCCCGCTCGGCCTGCTCGGGTGGTTAACTGTTCACGGAGAAGGCAGCACACACCCAAGGTGAAAGAAAAAACAAGGAAAACTCCTGGGAAGCTGCGGGAAAGTTAATGAGCTGCTTCCAACGCGTGGCAGGCTGCAGTTGCAGGTGGCTGACAAAGCTAGGCAGGTTAAGAAAATAATATTTATCACCCGGCTGCCAGGACCGTCTTTATCAAAAGTCTTTCTGAAATCCGTACGACGGCGCAGGGAAAAAAAAACGGGAATGAAACAACGGCAAACAAAAACAAAAAATGGTGTATAAGGGGTAAAATGAGGAGAAAAATGCCACCAGTGGGGTGGCGTATCCTCAGTGGGTCATTTGCAAAGCTTTGCAGGGAGCTGGTCTGATATGAGAACCCATTGGTATTATTTTTTTTTTTTTTTTGCCACCCCCCCAAGCAGGAGGAAGGGCAGGTTTGTGATCAGAGCTCAGAAGGGGCTGGCTGGGCTGTGCCAGGGGCTCTGGTGTGCCCAGGCTGCTGGTGCAGCCCTGCTGAGGGAGGGGGTGCCTGGCTGAAGCCTGGCGTGTGCCACACATCCCCGCTTTGGTTTTAATTGGTGCCGTGCTGGAAAATGAGGTGCTCTCCAGATGCTCCCCCATTGATGCTCTCTAGATGGGAGCCAGCTACCCTCCCCCTAATCCTGGGACTGCTAGCGAGAAATTTGGCAGTAATTCCCCACTTTACAGCTTCCTCCGTGCAGGGCGTAGGGGAAGGAGCACTTGGTGCAGCCACGGCACAAGAAATAACTCGTTAATTATTGGTTCATTAGAGCTTTTTTTTGAAGATCATGGGTGTAATGGCAATACAGAAAATCTCAAGTGCAAGGTGAAGAAGCGGTACGTTCTGTTCATCAGGCTGGTGTGTGCTGGGGGAGGGATGGAAGAGGAGAGCAAGGCTTAAGCTCAGCTGAGACTCTGAAATGACATTACTGAATAGTATACTGTAGCAGCCACAAATTAAGTATTATCTTCCATCTGGTGACTCTGCACTTGGTTTCTTTAATTATTATTATCTGAATATAAATTGTGAGTTTTAGCCAAGGATTCTGGAAGGTTGTTGTTAGAAACAGATAATTAAAAAAAAAAATCATTATATTTGTGAAGGGGTTGCTGATGTTTCTTGCCTTTCAGTGATTTGCTTACACAGTTTTCTATATGATCTCTACCTGCTTGATGTACCAAGCTTTTTTTATTATTTAATGAAAAATTGATCTGTGATTTTTTTGCTTAGCAGATGGTTTGGATAACGTGAGTTAAAATGTTCCATTTTAAAGAGGAAGTCTCTATTCTAAAATTGTTTCAAGGTGCTCAGTGACCTCAAGTGGACTTCAAATGCGTCTAAAAACCACCAAATATTCCATCAAGATGTTGATTGCCTCCCAGGAGCACGGGGTATGGGTGTGCATTTGTGACTGAGGCTGTGTGGTTGATGGGTTTATATTCCAGTCCAATTTCCTATGCAAAGCTGTTTCACTTGTGCACCCACTCCCTGCTGCCTTCCTCCAGCAGAACGGTGCCCTCCCAGTAACAGGAGAGGTGAAGGGGAGGAAGATCTGCCCTGTGATTTAGA
Organism: Regulus satrapa; assembly: GCA_013396955.1. Classification (NCBI taxonomy): domain Eukaryota; kingdom Metazoa; phylum Chordata; class Aves; order Passeriformes; family Regulidae; genus Regulus; species Regulus satrapa. The sequence continues at coordinate 359,821 of VWZN01021978.1, read as the reverse complement.
TGCCAGTTGTTAAGCTGGCCTTGTTTGAAATCACAGGAGTCTCACCTGCCAGTGCAAACCTGCTCGTGTCCATCCTGCCAGATGTGACAGTTTATGCAGAAGTGTGTCTTGTAAGACACAGGCAATCCATTTAGAGATTATCACATGAAACCATATTTACTTCAGAGGCCTGTAATAATTACACCTTCACTTGAAAAATCCCTGGGACTTTAGCTGCTATGCCACAGATTTATACTCAAACATTTTCATTTGATGCGCAAAGTGTGAAGTACTCTTTAGTGGCAAGACAATTATCTGATTCTACTAATAAATGAATGCACTAGTAGTCATTTTTAATTGAACAATTATAGGATATTGCACTGTCAGTTGATTATAGAAGTCATTTCATAAATGTCAAAAATCTCTTTAAACGAATTATGGAGCTCCAAAATAACTCCGGCAATCAGCCAGCAATAACACAATAATCTGTTTACCCTGTTGTCAGGCAAACTACCACCTTTTTTTTTCTTTTTTTTTTTTTTCTTTTTTGAGAGGGGACTGAATCTTAAGGATTATACTCCTGCTCAGGCTGTAGCAGTTACCGAGGCTTTGATTAGTACAGATCATGAGTGCTGTCAAGTGCTGTGACATGTATTAAATAGCAAGAGAAATTAAAGTTGTTTTAGAGAGGCGTTGATAGCAAACAGGAGGACAGATCTCCTCTCTGAGCGAAGAAGGTACAAGTCTGGAAGGTGCTTCTGACATGTTCCAGTTTTCTGATGCATAAGTTGACTTTGATTTTTGTTTTGAACACACATACCAATTCTTTTCTGTGGGATAATCTGTTTTCCTTGTTGTATGTACAGATGATAAAGAGGCCAGGTCTGCTTCTCTCAGGGAGCACCTGTGTTCATGAATATCAGTCACTCTGGGTTATCTGCCTACTCATACAAATGACAATCATACAAATCATACTCATACAAATGACAGGATTTGGCTCCCACTTTTTATTTTTATATGGCAGGTCCTTCCCTGGTGGATTGGATCCCTTTCTTTCCCAGAGCAGAGCAATTTAGGCATTCGTGAAAGGATGGGTTCCAATCATACAAAGACTTTGATCAGGGAAAGGTAAACTGAGAACACACAAGTAAGAGGTTGTGGTTCATCGTTGTGGAAGACAGTTTTGCGTGCTGAGAGACAAAGAAAGGGAAAGTATTTTAGCCTTTTTATCAAAATAAACTCAGAGCGACTCATAAACTTACTGCTAATAAAAGGCTTTGAAATAATATCCAGGCCAAATGTAATCAAAAGTGGAATTACAAGAAATATATTTTGGAAATTATTCACTTTCTGGAGATTTTGGTGTGTAGTTGGGGCTTTTGGGGTTTGTTGTTCTAAGTGCTCAATTCTAGATACCTTTGGTCTGAATAAGTTTAACAGGATTCTATCTCTTGAAACCATTTTTTTGAATTCTGACACCTGATTCTAATGCTGGTCATCTCTAAATGAGTGATCTCAGAAGAGTGGATCGTGTTTGGGGGGCTGATGGCAGTAGAATAGATTCACTGCTGGTATATGACAAAAATCTTTAATCTCTTTTAATCCTTAGCAATATATGAAAGATACCTGCAGCTTTGGCTCTGTTCCTTGACGTATTCATGTTTCCAAATGCTGAAAACTGAAATCCTCTGAAATCAAACTCGGAGTGGGGCTGACAAGAATGAGAGAATTTTAGTCATATAGGTAGTGGCAGGAACTAGGTCTGCAGGCTGTGTGACCTCGTGATGCTTTAAGGCAGGCACCACCATTGGAGGAGGGGAGCAGCGGCCTTTCTGTGTTGTCTGTGCCTGGTGGAATAATCCTCTGTCACCCTGCATGAGCTGGCACAGAGGGGGGATTTGGGAACGGAGCCAGAGGCATCGGGCAGACTCCGTGTCGTGATCATCCCATGCCAGCCAGGTGTGGCCGTGGCCATCCTTCCAGCTCTGGAGGTGGCAGGAGTGAAACTGGAGGGTGCTTGAGCTGTTATTCTCCTTTGCCCCACGAGGACTGCTTGTTGGGATCAGATAGATCACAGAGAGAAGTTAATGGGAGGTCTAAGGAAGTGTCTGGGTGTGGAGCTTGCCTGCTGAACTCTGAGCTGGGTAATAATAAATACTCAGGTATTCATTATTCAGTATAATGTTCAAGTGCAGTAGTTTAAGCCAGCAGCACTGCAATAGCTTGGCCACACCCAGCCCTTTAGACTTTTAAATAATAAAACCAATTTTTTTTTGTCCCTATTAGCAGGTGAGGTATGTACAGAAGAGATTACATCCCTGTTTGTTTTGTATTTCCTGAGATGAATGCCTCTGTGTTATGAAGAATTTCTATGCTGGCTCCATCCTCTAAAGGATAGAGTGGTCAAAAGCATTTGGTTATAGAAACAGAAAAATTAAAAGGAAGGAAATAATCAGATATTAATAAGGAAATAGCAGATAGTCAGGAGTAATAATCATTTCATTTTTATTGTGAAGATTTTTATTTATGGTTTAAGTAATTTAAAGGAAGCAGGATGGCATTTTCCTTGATGAAGCTGTGGCCCAAAAAAAACCGCAGAGGATCTGCTTCTTCCCTGACTTACACCTGTGTCACCATGTATGTCTTTGCCAGGTCTGTGCCAAACATGGACAGTTTGGCAGCCTCCTCGCACACGCTACGTTGTGAATTTAACTGACTACACAAAGTGCAAGGCAGTCAAGAAGCAGCCTTTGACATTTTTAATTGGCATTGAATTTAAGTCATCATTAATTATTCGGCTTTAAAGGAAGCTTTATTCCTTTAAACTGCCATGCACGTTATTCAAAACTCTTGCAGGGATCCATCCCTGGTATCTGTCTTGGCTAGTAGGATTAAGCCCTTATGGCTAGTAGGTGGCTGAGACCTTACCATATGTTGCTGGTAGACAGCAGCAAAGCTTTACCCTGTGATAAGCATACTAAAAGCAATCTGTTGGGCTTTTCTTTTTTTCTTTTCTTCCCCCCCCCCCTTTTTTTTATATATCTATATATATAAAATGCTCCAGCACATGGTTAATCGCCGTTCGTGTTATTAAACTAACTTGTGAATAACGTGATTCTCTCAGGATTCACATCAGTTGTGCTGTGAGTAAGTTTAGATTTCAAAGGTGCCACAGTGCCTCATTCTGCATTGACAGAATTGAGCAGCATTAACCTTTTCACTTACACTAACAAAGACAAGTTAAGACAAGATGTGCTATGACTACTGCACATCTATGTTTTGTTTTTGCCCAGGGCCCTGTACAATTACCCAGCATTTCAGACCTAATATTGGTTGGATGTTTGCCTTCCCTTCCCCACCCCTTTCAACATTTCAATAAAATGGCAAAACATCATTTTTCAACTAAAAAAATAACCAGTTATGTAATAAATATGTTCTCTTTAAGAAGAAGAAAAGCTAAAAATACATCCTAGGGACTTTTAAAGAGATTAGCAATGAGAAAAACAGATTCTGCAGTACACTTCAGCTAGCATTTTCTCAATGCAAACCATTCTGCTGTCATTCCAAATTCCACAGTGCATACAATATGGTATTGATAGCAAGGAAGCACCATGCTGTGCATATACTCCAGAAAACAAGGGCAAAAACCCCAGGTCCTCAATATCTTCCAGGCAAAGAAAAGTATTTTGTCTTTTAAGGTACAGGTTCTTTACATGTGTGTAACTAACTAGTTCAAATACTATCAGTATTACTTGATGTTGGCTGTCGTAGTGAAGAACCAGGTGCATCTGCCAAATCTGGCTGAGAGACTGGTGGCTCATAAACTGCAGCAGATCCTGTGTTTCTCTTGGAGGTACTGAGAGATTTGTGTGGTGGACGACAAGCAGGGACACTGGTCTGGCTCGTAGTAATGCTGACATCTGTGATTCCAGTCAGATGCATCATAAAAAAAAAGTCCCCATCCCTGTCTTGACCTGTGGAGAGTCCAAACAACTCCTTCTGACAGAAATGTCTCTATTGTAAGCATATCCCACGTCTTATTTCCACGTTCTTCAGAGACTAAGTTTGGAAGAGTGAATATAATCTTGATAATTGGTGAATTAGCACAGTAAACCAATACATTATTCATTAGGTAGTTATCAAAATATCACAGGATCTTGCAGGGGAGACAGCATTTGCATATTCTAGGCTTGACCACTGAATGCCTTTCATAAACATCAGAGAATCTGCCAAAATCTGGAAAGATTTAAAACAGTGCTTACGTAGAAAGCACTGTGATCCCACCCATTTCCCCTGTAAGGCTAAGAATAAAAAATGCTCTTTCATCAGAAACATGGATCAACCTGTATGAATTTGTAGCACAGACTATAGTTATGATGTATCATGTCTGTCATCTTAAAATTGGTTTAAATTTTAGTAGATCTACAATGTTTGAAGCAATAAGAAGAGAGATTGGCAATGTTTTAAGGGTAGATAAATGCAAGATATAGCCTGAGCTGCCTAAATGGGTGTTTTTGAGGAACCAATTTGTTCCTTTGGTAGTCAGCTTTGTGTGTAAACATTAAACATTAGTGAATGTTGTTATAATGTGCTGCTCTTTAAACCATAATTATTGGGGTTTATGCCTGTGATGCTTCTCTTTGCCATCTCATAATGTCTTTGTACAACTGAAAATGTTTACTGAAGTTTTGGGGTTTTGTTTGTTTCTTTTAAATTATTATCTATGAGCTATGTGCTGATTGGAAACACATATTGGAAAAATGTGCATTTTGCATCATAGGCAACGTGATAAAACCTTTTTTTTTTTTTTTCTTTTTTTTTTTTTCCTGAGTGTTTGCACATCTTGGACCAGTGGCAACTGAATGATGGGCTTGAAATCTTACTCTGGGGTAGATTTTTCTCTTTGTTCACTGCTGTTGGTCTTACAGGAGTACAGTAAATTCAGGGGACCAATTTTGTGTTCACACTGATATAACCTCATTGGAGTCACTTTTGGAAGACGTGGAGATTGTGACTGATGTGATGCAACAAGTCTGTTTTATTCCATCCAAATACTGAATTATCTTAAAGACAAATAGAGCTGGAGCTCTGAAAGTTGTTGGGTATGACCAATATATGTGCAAGCAGATATTGCTGATAGCAGTAGGCATTAGGGACAGGAAGATGATCCTCAAGGGAAAGAGGAAATAAATCCTTAAGAGAAACCTTCTTTCTTGACTTTGTCTGCCCTAAATCTCTGGCCTATCCAGATCCCACCCATGCCACTTTTGATTTCTGGACAACTGGAGTTTTGCAATGAGCTGAGACTTTGTTACTTTGGAGGGTTTCCACCACACTTTCTACCAATATGGTCACTGAGATGGAAATCAAGGGCAGAAATGTGTTGCTATGTGTTCCTTTATAGATGTGTGTGAGATAAAAAGCTTACTAAAACAAAAGTAGTGTTATAATTGTTTTGGGGTTGGAGTTTTTTTGGTTGTTGGGTTTTTTTTTGGTTTTTGTTTTTTTTTTTTTTTGTTTTGTTTTGTTTTTTTTGATGCCTCTTTAGGATTGACGCCAAACTGCTTAGTAAGAAAGGAAGACATTTTTGAGAGTACCTAAAGACATTTTAAAATCATAGACATCTGTTATTTGTCTTTCTAAATATTTGAATTTGCAGAAGATTTTTTTTTTCCTAATAATTTGGTATTTCTTCCTCTTTATGATTTCCATTGAACACTAGAACCCCTTTAACAAGGCATAGATGAATATGCAGTTCTATCTTCACTAACCCCTGTGTTTCTGGATAATTTTCATTGAATTAAATTTTATTGATTCCAGCAGGCTGTTGATAGCATAACACATTTAAATAAGCACCTTCTCAGTTCAGGTGTGGATGTAGAATTGGATAGTATTCAGGAGACAGGCTGCTTTTTGTAGTGGGTGGTGAAAAAATTCAGCAAATGGTGGGAGATGAGTTAGAAGAAGGACAAAGTTCTCGGAGAGAATGCTGGAAAGGAGAAGGAAGGATTCAGTGCTGATGGGGAAAATGGCCTTGAAAGACAAGAACTGGAAGATGAGCTGGTCAGAGGAGCAGGAGGAACCAGAGAGAGAAACAGTAAAGACAGATTACGTCACCAAGAGTTAAAATTATTTAAATTAATTGTAGTTGTACACCATGTCAACTCCTTTACTGAATAAACAAATAAGCAAGTGGAATGTAAAGGATCAGAACTTGAGAACCACAGAAATTTTAGTCTAACATCTGTATTTTCATCTAGCTAAGAAGTGTGAAGTATTGGCAATTCTGAGACCTTGATTCAGGCTGATTTCATTTTAAGAGAATATCTGGCTTAAGGTTCTGTTTAGAACGAGGGTAGAGGCACCTCCCAAGGAGATTGATCTGCCATATTCTGATTTCCCTATCCTACCAATGATGCAATTAATCGTGTTCTTGAGTTGCCTGTTTCCTCTGACTTTACAAAAAGTATAGACAAGTAATTTAAAATGTCTAAAAGTAAGGCACCTAAAGCCAGGTGAGTTGAATCCTGTCTTCAAAATGTGGATTATGGGCTGGATATGCAACTCAGTTATCTAGGGAAGGATGTTTTCCTACCTGTAACAAAAAATATGTAGCTCACATCTTTTGTTCCTGAATGTGTGATGCCTTTGATTAAACTACCAGAATAAATTCTCATGGTTTAGATTTTAAACTTGTTTCAAACAAGGTTAGATGGCATTTAAGTTCCATATCACTGTGTTTCCAGTAATGGAAATTAGTCTAATAGGCTAAGGTACCCATTATTCAGGCTAAATTAGCTTCCTGGGAGAGATCCCTGTAACATAGCCATCATGATGACAAATGTACCAATTAAAAAAAGTAAACCAACCTGATTATTGACATATTCTGAATTTCTTTTAAACCTTTTTCTTGTTTTGCAGGCTTCTGCCTGTTGTAGACCACTGGGCACTAGCAAATAATGAAGCATAATAGAAGAGTAGGAAAAGAAAGGGGGCAAATTGCTCCATGTCTTGTTGTTGTCACTGTTTTGACTATGTATTGAATTATTCTTGAGAGGATACCCTTCTTTCTGGATCTTCCTGGAGATTACACAGGCCCTCCCCTTCTCCACTGCCCCACTGTTCTTGGATGATACAACATGAGCACTGTGGTTGCTTGTATGGAAAAGTAATCAAACAAGAGTGCTTAAAATAGATGTATTTTAGCTGCCTATTAATGGAATTTAATGTCTGGAAGCCGAGAAAACCAAAAGCCACTTGGCAAGCCAGCTTTTCAGAAAATTTATAGAAACCTTGTCATGTTCTGTTTCTGCTGTGGATGCAGTGATTGCTGAGATTACATGGATGATCTCAGAGGCTTTCTTTTGATAGAATTTCTTATGATTAAATGAGGAAATGGGATTTTGGAAGACCTGGATTGTGTAAGTAATCAAAGTTTCAAAGGATGAAATCAGAAACATACCCTGGATTCAGTTTTAAGGAACATCTGTCCCATTTTCAGAAGTCATTTGAACTGAGAGAGGCTTTTTTCTTTTTTTTTTTTTTTTCAGAGATGTAAAACATCACTCTGGTAATAGCAAAATAAAAATTCTGCAAATGGCTTTGCTGCTCCAGCTCAAAGTCTACCCACCTTAGTTCTGATGCATCTTTGCTGGCAATTTTAAGGAGTGTGCTGGTCCCTGAGTGGTAGTGGCTGAGGGATGGGTTTGCTTCTCGCGGTGTGCACCTCTTGAGAGGTGATGCTACAGCGAGAAACTGCACTGGAACACACACTTGTATCCATACCTTTAGGCATGTTTCAAGTGTGCCAAAGTGGAATAAAGGTGAGTTAGTTGTGACTTCAGAAAAAAAACCAAAATTACTGTTTAGAAGAATGGTCCCCAGTGACTTAGGAGGTCCTGACAGGTCCTGTATCTCCTTTTCGCATCTCTGAAATGGGAAAACAACACTTACCTACTTCTAAGAGATGTTTCACTGACTAGCTGTTATGAAGCACAAGCCTCCTGTGGAATGAGTGCAAAGTATTACTCTATTTATTTTTATGAACTTTCTGTTTTACTGCAGTAGGAAAGCTTAAATTATCCATAGAGTTCTTGAGCACATTGGGAAAGCCAAAGATCCTGATTTTGCCCACTGCGCTCCTGGCAAAGAAAAAACCCAAGGGAGACTCCTAAATGAAAAATATAAACAAAACCCTGAAGCTATTCAGATCCTTAGAAGATTAGATTTTTGGAAATATGTTCTTTATAAGATAAGTTAAATGCATTCTTTCCCTTATTTTTTTCCTCTGGTTGGGTCGCAGGTTGCTCCAGGCACCCAGATGGGGGTGTTCAATCCCTCGCTTTATTGATCCTGACAGGGACTCGTGCTATGGTGCCCTGTCCTCCCTGAGGCCACCACTAACTGTGGATTTAACAGGTCCAGCAAGGAGAAGGAGAGGTTCCAGAAGCTGCCATTCAGCCTGGGATCCATTCTTCACCCTTTCCTTCTCATCCACACCTCCGTATATTTCGTTATTGCCATGTTTAGATTTCAGTAAGTGGTAAACTCCCTCGCTCGTGGTTGGATTTACAGGGAGGTTTTTTGGGGTTTTTGGGGTGCATTGGGGGAAAGGTTGTGGAATGTTAGGAACATGTGGCTGGGAGCACTGTAGGGATGAGAGGAATGCTGCAGGTTGGGTGGGAGATCCCTTACTCTCTGATCACAGCAGAAATAAATAACTGAAGTTTCTCAGTGGAATGGAAAGGAAAATGCCTTTAATTCGTTTCCAAAATGCCTGTATTATACACCTGCCTACTTCTCAGATCGGTACAGACTGATACGGCTGGGAAATTTGTTACATTCTTCCTACTGGCAAAGCATTCTTCCTATTTCTAGTACTTTCCCACTATCCCTGGACTACATATTCTTTTCAAAAGACTTGTATTCAAGTGTCACTTCAACTAATTGTGTGACTAGTTCACCAGGAAAAGAATCCCAGAATTGTAAACAACTAAATGCAACTCGGGTGAATAACAAAAAGAGCAGTTATATGCTTACCTGCAGTTATGCAATGGATCATAGCTGTGGCCAAAGCACTGAGCACCACTTTTCTTTTTTTTTTTTTTCTTTTTGTCCCAACCACCATTTTCTCATGAGCTGTGTGATGCTCAAGCTTTGGTTCTGTGTTCATTAATAGCACAGTGTGATCTATTGCAAGATATTGCATTAACAGAACAGATTAAATGCATGTCTTTTGTGGCTATCACCAGAATGGGACAGCTTATCAAGAGTTTATATCATCTTCAAGATTTTTATTTTTTTGTCTGTGGTGTATTTGTGTCGGAGGACAGTTGTTGCCTTGTCCAATGTGAATTAAGAAAGATAAGAGCAGATGATGCACTGCTTATTGTAATGTCTATGACGACAACATTTTGTCACTATCACCTTCACATTGTTTGATAGGGCGATATGAAATTATACATGGCCAGTGCTTGTTCTGTTGAGGTCTCAGGAATTTTGCCCTGGTACAGACAAGACTTAGAAGTGGGTGCAAGATGTCACACTGTGGTGTTTAAAATACTTTTTGTCTTCTCTGTGGTCTTGGAAAGTAATCTGCTCAGCACTCCTCAAGATGAGCCCCCATGTCCACCTGGGAATAATGCTTATCTGCTCCACAGGGATCTGTAAAAGTAAACCAGTTACTCCTTTAGCTGTGTTTGTACAGCACTTTAAAGATGAAAAAAATGTGCTATGATTGTAAGTGGTGCTCTCTACATTACATCTCCTACGTAATTACATATTTTTTCCTGAGATTTTGAGATATATTTTAATCTTTCTTACATGTACTAGAACATTATTCTATCTCTAGCTAAACAGGGTACTGTGGAAGTGTAGGGAAAAGAAATTGATCCATCTCCTGTGTTATCCACTCTGTGCTTTTATGATATTTTCGTGAACTGCTTTCATCAAGTTAGTAAGGATTTGTCAAGGTGTTTACCTGTTGGGAATCTCAACATGATTTCTTGAGGGTGCAATCTGGGGCTGAGTTATGTGTTCTCCTCTTCTGCTCTTCTACCTATTCGTACATCAAAGTCTCCACCAAAGCAATTCTTTCAGGCCTGTTCTTTATTCAGCAGTTCCTGTACAAAACAAATGTATGTTGTGCTTAGACGACGCTTTATTTCATATACATTTATCCACCTGATGTAGTGAATACATTAAGTGAGCATAAGCAGAGATGTCTTGTTGAGGAAAGCCCGTGGTAGCTTGTGCCTCATGCCACAGAATGAATCAAGAGGGGTGCATTGGTGGTGCAAGGCGAAATTAAGCGATGAAAATTTTAGCTAAGTATCAGGAAATATTTTTTAATACTGAGTTCAGGCAGTGGAACAGCCTCCCAAGGAGCATGATGGAAAGCCCATTGCCAGTGTCAATTAAAAGCAGACTAGTTTTAGAACTGGGGAATGTACTGTAGGGAACAATCCTGCACAAGTCTATATGACCTAATAATTCTTTTCCATCTGTAATACTTATGCCTGAGATTCAGAGTTATGTATTGCAATATGATTTCCTCCTGACTGAGAAAGACCAAGGCATTTTTCTCTCATGTAGCGTTATTTTCACACTATCCAAAAAAAAGAAAAAAAAATTCATACACACTAAGAACTAGTGGGGAAAAGAGAGCACAGCCAAGTCTAAGAAATTGCCCCACTGAATTTGCATCTTCTATCTCAGAGTGGATGTAAAAACAGACCCCAGACATTGTTCCTGTGGATGACAATTTGAAGCAGATCAGGCCTCACGGGGACCATGGGCAGGGTAATCCTTTGTAGACAAAGGAGCTCTTTAAGGAGAAATTCAAGAATTTTTTCTTGCTGTTGACCACTACTGAGTCCTGTCTCATCTGTACTTGCAATTATTGCTGGGGAGCCATGGCTGATAAGAAAGGACATAACACCAAGTGTGTGGTTTTGGGGGAGTAAAATGCTTCTACCATAATTTAGATTTAGGCATTGAGAATACTCAGTGATGCATCACTGAGAGAGCCAATTTTTTTTTTTTTTTCCCCCCATTTAACAGGGAAAAGGTTAGAGTAGTACATCATCTTGCTGCTTCCATTCTGTGCATTTAGGAAACAGTCTGTCCAGCCACTAATAGAGAAGTGAACTCGTATATGAAGAAACCAGTTTAGTAGTGTCAGTAGAAGAATTGGCAATTTTTCTGCTAGCAAGATGCCACGCTGGTAAAATACAACCCTTTCAAACTGAGACATACTGTCTACCTGTTCCTTAGATATATTTCAAAACCTGGGTTTTCCTTAGTTGTTTTTTTTGTTGTTGTTGGTTTGTTGGTTTTTTTTTTTTTTCTTTTTTTTCCCCCTCTTGGTAGCATTGTAAAACTGAGGGGAAGCTTTTGCTAGCACCTACCCTTCTTTCGTGGATGGAACATGACATAAAATAGCTGTTGCTCTGCGAGGACCTCCTCACACTCCTAGCCAAGTCAATGGGACTTCTGCCATAAACTTTGGCAACAGCCTGTTGAGTACTAAGGCTGTAGGCCCCCAGTGTGGGCAGGAGGCCACATGGGCCAGACTGTAAGCCCAACCCTGCAATGCCTGCAAGTCTGCATCCAAAATTTTTGTAGCCTTTCAAACCTCTGCAAACAATCTTCCCGTGAAACAGCCTTCTTCTACCCACGTTGCTTACGAGTCTCACTCAGTGTGTTCCTTCCTGGTGTCTTGTTTAAAGCCTGCTGCTTCAATATTAGCTTGAATCAGCCCTTTTGAACATTTACTTACACTTATTTGGCTTTCTCTCTTTGCCTTTTCTCTTGTCCCTGATCTCATTTTTTTTTATCCGTATGACTCCATTTCTATTTGCATATATGCTGCTATGAAAAAGATAAACTAACTAATGGTGCCAGCCCTCCAGCAAGGACTTTGAGGGACTTTCTTGTCTCTCTGACTAATTCCTTTTGTGGCCTTGGGAAAGTCACTTATCTTGTCTTTCTTGGTTTTTCCGTACAAAAAATGGAGTTAGCAAGGTTACACTGACATCCAAGAGATCCTGTTTCTGTTGCACTAAGAAGTCAGCCATCTCCAAATACAGGTGTATTCTATGTGAGATAATTAAAGCTAAGGTGTTGTAAAATTGTGAGTTAATATTAGCCTCCATGGTCGTCCCTGACCACATCACTGAGGGGAAAAAAAAAAATGAATTTAAATGAAGAGCTGAAAAAGGACTAACTATTTGTTGTTAGTATTAATCATTGTTTTACTTATTGCTGTTTATCTTGTAATTATTGCTTGGGAAATTAAAAAAAAAAATCTATCACTGCTTCTGTGCCAGCTCTAGCTGCAGCTGTGGATTTAGAGACGAAATTCAGTCTTCAGCCTTTCCCTGGGGCTGATGGACTTCTCCTTTCAAAGTAGGACACTTCTATCTGATGGCATTAACCATAAAATCCCCCATTTCAAGTCTATGATATCCTGAAGGACAACGGCTCATTTCATTTCTTATCAAGAAATCGGGCAGATCAGTCATATTTCCCGAATCAAATGACATTTTCAGAAAATTCATTTGAACCAAAAATGAGGTTTCCTCTCCACAGACTCCAATTAGTTTAAAAGTGGTTTTCTGATGAAAATTCTTGAAATAACTGAGCTGTATAAAGAAAAATCTATATCTATATATGTATGTATATAGATATATGTACACAGGCACAGTCACTGTGAAGGCTGTAGCCAGAGTACCCTATCAAGCAGTATAAATCTTTAATTTTGGCAATCAGCAGTAATGGTGAAATACCTTGAGCTTTTTTCCTTGCTTCCTCCTCATTTTCCTTCCTCTCATCCCATTGCTCTGGCTATTCCAGTGGGAGTGCACGGACTCATTTTCTCCCTAAGTACACAAAATTAGCTGCTTATCTGTTGATCTTCTTACATGATCCTTTAAAAATCCTTTCTCTGTATGTGTGTCCAAGGCCGCTTTTGCCTTCAGAGGAAGCCCAGACAAGCCAATCCTCAGCCTTTCCCTTACCCACTCACAGGGGGCCTGGGCCTAATTAAATTGCTCTCAAAGACAAGAAGGGATGAATTTCCTTCTTTCCATCTCCCTTGTCACCCGTTTAACTCAGCTGAGATCCTTTCGTTCCTTTTTAGTTATGTTAAAATGGAAAGGGGGGAGCAGAATTGAGGGGGGCATGCAGGGAAAGAAGAGGAGGAGGAGCAGGAGGTGCATGGGTAATGCTGCCAAGGTGCAGCATCCCAGGCACAAACAAAGGAGCCAAACCAGAGGAAATGGGATGTGACTGGGAAAGGGCAAGCCACCAGGACACTTGCTGGGTTTCTCTGGCTGGGACCTCCACTGTAGTTTTTCTTTTTATTGTCTGTTTCTGTACTCAAGCTGAAGGAAAATGTGATTTAAAAAAAAAGAGGGGAAAAAAGGAGATGTCTTTGCTCATTTCTGGGTATTTATATGTATATATGTTTGCTTCTCGCCCCACCCTTCCCAGTTCCTTTCTCCAGTGAACGAGGAGGCCTAGAAAATAAGGACAACCCATGTTCTGCCCGTGTGGCATCACCCAGGAGGGCAGAAGTGGCTGATTTGGCTCATCTGTGGTTGGTGGCACAGGGAGAGGGTGAAGGCGAGTGCCCGAGCAGCAGGACTGCTGCAGTGGAGGTGCTTGTGTCCAGGGAAGTACGGCTCCAATGCCGGGATCCCTGTGGAATCCAAAGCCTAGGCCTGGGAAGAGCCAGGCAATTAGCCTTTGAAGGTCTCCCAAAGTTGTTGTGGGTTGTTTTTTTTTCTTTTTGTTTTTTTTCTTTTTTTTTTTCCCCCCCCCATTCCTCTCCCCCTCCACTTCTCTCTTCCTGGTGCCGTATCCTCCTCCTCCATCACCCAAACCCCAAACAATCCGAGGAAGCCATTCAATTAAATCTCTCCTGACTCCAGCTGGCTCCTGAGTGAAAGGTCAGCAGTGTCCGGGAGGGAGAGGCGTGTGCGAGGAGGAGCCGGCGCTGCTGCTGCAGCCTCCTCGGCCTTCCCCTCCCCTCACCTCCCCTCTCTAATGATACCCAATGGTCAATCACTCCCCAGCAGAGCGAGAGATGCCCTGAAGCATCATTGTGGTCGGGAGCGATCGATCAGGGCTTTTTTTTCCTTTTTTTTTTTTTAAAAAAAAGGTGGTAATGATAACCCGTGGACATAATGTCAGCGAGTTGGCGGTGCCTCTCGGAGGCCGTGTGCGCGCCGTCTGCCAGCGCCGAGGAGAGGCTTGGAGGGGCTCAGGAAAGCCTCTTCTTCCCCCCACTGAGCCCACTTAGCCCTGCCTTAAAGACAGCTAATTAGACCGAGGGATGTTATGTCTGCTTGCAGGAGTGGGGAGGGCCTCGTGCCAGTGGCGAGCAGCGCTGGAGCACCCTTTGTTTTAGAGAGGCTTCCAGTTAACTGGAGGTAATCACACAGAGGCACGGCCATAAATAATACATACCTGGATGCAGGCCCTCGAAAGAGGGCTGTGGTGATCCACTGCTCCCTACCCAGTGCTGTTTGGGGGCCTCTATTTTGAGACAGATTAGTGCTCTGTATTGCCAGGCAGACAGAGGTAATCACCGGTCCGCACTGGAGTTGGAGATCTAAAAATCACCGGGAGGCGCTTATCAACATGCGATCTGAGCACCAGTGGATGTGTACAGACCTTTTAAAATTCTATTAGTATGTGTCTGAGTAGATTGCGGGGAAAATACAAACAGTTTTCTAAAGAAAAACTGTCAGTGCCTCTGCCTAAATCTCCTACCCTGCAGCCTAAGCGTGGACTTCTGTTTTTATGGATAAACGTGATTTGTCTTTTAACTGTTGAGATTACACGCTCACCGGAAGGACTGCAGAGCCTACTTGGAAGAGGAAATCTTCCCTTTATCCCAGTGTACACTTTATCAGGAAAATAATAATCAAACCTGGGGGGCTCTCTGTCCCTTTCCTCCATTGAAGAGATATAGGACAAATAACTCCATAGCAATAATTTTCTATGCCAACTCAGATTTTTTTTGTTGTTGTTGTCGTCACGTTATTTTCTGCATCATTTGATGTACAGAACTACATTTTCCTCTGCACCTATTAAACTATTTGATGATGCCTTTTATTTTATACTATAATTGGGAAAGCAATCATGTGATAAAATCTAAGTTTGTTGTGAAATAAAATAAGCGATGTTGAAAACATCCAAATTATATTGTCCAAGAGTTTCTCAGATGTTCTGTTCATTTAGTGAAATGATACCATTTTTATTTTTAAGTTTTTTACACTTTTGGGAAGAAATCTTTGAGCATTATAAGATACTTCTAACAGACATAGCAGTAGTGCCTTATGATTCTGCCACCACCTCGCTCTTGTGGTAAGGTGGGTAGAGTGTTAAAATAACTGTTGTCTCCAACGGGATATTTCTCTCTTCTTTTTTGTGCAGCTGATTTGTGTATGTGAAACTTGGATCTGTTTGTATGATTGAGCCAGTGAAGAAAAGCTGCCAGGAGTGTCTATTAACATGTACTAGAGGGACTGAAAGCTCTGTGCAGGCTTTGAGAAACACAAAGGACAATGTTTGATGCCCTTTGGTAAAGAATCACAAAGAACCCTGCATGACTTTTCCTTATGAAACTTTAAGTAAAAACAGAGGCATAATTTTAGAGGAGCTGGAAATGGGTCTGGCCATGTTGGGAGGCAGCAGACAACGTGCAGAAGATTTTGTCGCGTACTCAACCTCATTAGAGGGATGCAGGTTTCATCTAGATCAGTGGTCACAATGCTTAATTGTATTTCATTTTTCTCAAGCTAGTAAATTGATCTAAACCCCCACAACTTTATAATCCTATGGGTTTAGGGTGTGTATAGGAAGCGTACATGGGTCGCATTGATTCTTTAACCTGTTGAAACCAAGTGCTGTGCTAACTATGATGAGGCATCAATGGAGTGGGTATAATTTCTGGATAAAATGTTATAATCTCATTTTTATATTGGGACACAATAGTTTTTCATACCCAGGGATCAGTTAGCTGTGAATAAATGATGTTGTACATAAGGTCAGTGGTGACATAGCTTTTACCCATCAGCAACAGTCCATCATGTGAAAGTCTGTTCTAGGGAGATTTCTTAAAGGAGGAACCTAAATGTAAAGGTAGGAAATGTAGTGTTTGAGAAAGTTTGGGTACCCTGGTAAAGAACAGGACTTTTCTGTTTAATGATGTTTGCAGAACTGGTGCTGAGGAGCAAAGTATTCCTCCCTTCTCCTGCCCAGCCCTCATTCCCCAGTTTTGCTGTCAAGAGTTGTTAGAGACAGGCAGAAGTTCAAAGGGTGGAAGTGTTCTGGTCTTCCAGTCCAGCCCTGGGTCCAGGTTTCGTTTTTGCTTCTGAATCTCCTGCCTTCTTCCTATATAAAAAGGGGTGGGAGAGGAAGGTAACTTTAACTGTTCTCAGTTCCTTCTACTATCCTACAGCTCAATTTTGCTGTTTAATGGACTTCAAAATCAGCAAATGGTGAAATCCTACAGTCTTATCCAAAGGACTCTGAACAACTTCCACTGGGCTCTGCTGCAGCCTCCTCTAATTAATATTTTTTTGATCTAGCATAACTGTAGAAGTGTATGCATGCTTTCCTGCCAGAATCATCCAGACTAATCCCATTTGCTACAGCCGAACTATGAGACCAAATAGCAAAGAGACCACACACACAGGCAGCCACTGACTCCCTATTAAGCCTTTGAATGCCAAGTGCTGTTAGGTACTAGTGAGCTATTTCATGCTCTGCTTATCTCCCTTTAGCAATCCAAAGTACCAGGTTACTTACTCTGGTACCAGACCATTGCAAACATCAGAGAGTTCTGTAACTAGAAGTGGGAAAGCTTCAGGTGTGTTTTGGTCTTGAAAGAAACAACAGCAAGTACATGAAGCTGTGTGTTGTAGATTAAATATCTGAGGATGCAAGGGTGTTTCTTCCTGTTTTAAAGACTTTTGAAAGCTTTCTGTCCAACACCATCTACAGGATACTGTGCTGTTCTCTTTGTGAAACTGGATTTGGAGCTGCTGTTGTAATAATGAATAAATCTGAGCAGTGGTAGGTTTTCTTACAGTTTCTTTGTTGTTTTTTTAACTACTTTGTTTCTGCTGTACTGAGCTGAACACAGCATTTTGTAAACTAACATCTAAAGCACATTTCTTTTTCCTGCTTTATTCATGGCTCCTGTTCCATCCCATGTTGTCTAAAGACTGTTCAGTACTGTCCAACTCTGTTTAGTTTCTCAGAAAAGTAGGTGGTGTGAAATAATGTGTGAGGACATTTTGATTCCATTTGGCTACAAAACATCCTTGGAAAAATGAATTAACCTTAGCACTGGTACCAAATTTTCTATGCATTGAATTTGCAAATTATTCACCCAAACACTGACTTGACTACTCACTGTCTGAATAGATAACAGATGTTCAACCCCAAAATATAGGGGCTTTGGTCATTAAAAATCATTTGAATAGTGCATTGCTTGCCTAGTATAACGCAACTGATGCAGAGATGTGGCATACTTAGTTCAGAAAGAGCTTAAAAAATAATTGTAAACATGACCTCATAGTACTTTATTTCCTCTGGGTGATTCTATGTCAGATTTACTCAGAGTTAAAATCAGAGCCTCTCTGTTAAATGCCAGCACTATATAAAAACAAAATCAGGCAAACAACAACACACTCCCAACCACCTGGAAAAGCAAATGGTATTAGGTTGTTTCTGTCATTTAAGTCGTTGTCAGATTTCAGAATTATATTTGTCACCGCTCTCCCTAAACATATTTAATTTTCTAAATCTAACAAGTAGTTTTGGTTGTATTGATATCTGAAGTGTAAGATTTTGGCGTGGTTTCAGTACCACTGCCTATGGAGCTGACTCTGTGGAAAGGATGGCAGAATCTGAGCTATCCCAATGTGTTTGATGGCATTCCAGTTCTCAGAAGGCAGTGTGACATTTCAGGAAAAAACGGCTCCTACCTTAAATCATGCTAAGCAATATGTTCACACTTCATCCATGAACCCATTTGCCCTCCCAAGCCAAGCATTACTGGACGGGGCCATTGCTCGGAAAATTCCTAAAGCTAACCATGCTAAAACCAAACCAAACAAAGCACCAAACACCTTCAGCACTGAGCTGCAAATGAGCGTTTCTGGAAATCAGGTGCCTGCTGAAGCCTGAGGACTGTGCCCATTGCCTCCCTGCCAGCGCTGGCTGCTTGCCCTGGTGGAGACACGGTGCCAGTGACTCCTTGAGCTGCGAGAGGGTCAACTGCAGCAGTGATCTCCAAACTGCAGGTATCCAGTTCATCCTTCAGTCAGCTTGAAAAACATCAGAATTGCAGGCTTTTACCTCTTTTTGAGAGTTAAAGCTGTTGTAACCACTCTTATGGTCTCCACTGCCTAATTCAGTGCGAAGTAAAGTATGTTTGTACGTTTACAGAGCCATATATAAATGATCATTGCATTAAGCATTTATAGCAAATTTTACTCTTTAAGGTTCCCAAACCACTTTAAGAATTTAAAACCAATGTAAATGATAAAAAGGGATAGGTCTGCTTGAACTACTTATAATGAATAATTAATTTGACAAATCTATTTCTTTTTCTTTATTTGCAAATTATTCAAGTGCAGAGTTAACTTCTTTTGTTCATCAGTTGCAGTTATTTGATTAATAGTTTAGGCAAAGAATTTCAATCTACCAATTGCCTGCAAGCTGTTTCATGTGGCAATTATGACATACTTTATTTATAATTGATCATTTTACCTGCTATGAATGGCTTGGCTTTATTCCTCCATGTTGTTTGACTAACTTTATTCAGTTAATTTTTGATGTTCATAAAGGGGACTGAACATAGTCCAGACCAGGAGAGTCTGAAAAAGCCCATGAAAGCATCCTTGCAGGACAATGGCATGCAATCTTTCCTGGCAACACATTAGAAAGAGCCTGCCAGATATTTCAAGGGCATGGGAGAACAATTTGCATTTTTTTTTCTGGTGTTCTAGATCAAAGTGGAAGCATTTGAAGTCAAGCCTAGATGAGATTCAAGCCAGCAGGATGTAGGCTGGTACTTGTATCTTGTCAGGCATCATCTGACAGGCTGTTGATGATTTCCTACCTGAGAGAGGGGAAAATCTGATCCTGTTGACCATCCCAACAAAAGCCATCCCAGTCAATGAAAAACTGACAGAAGTGCCTTAAACTAAGCAGGGATTTGAGTAATAGTATAAAAAATATATAGCAAATATGTACTCTGTGTGTGTGAGGGACAACCAGCCCACCAGACATGCAACAAAGCCAAGTGATAAGGGACGTATTATATTGTAAAATAATTGCTAAATGAACTTTCAAGCACCTTGTTAATAGGTGAGCAGAGGGAGCATTAATACGTGTGAAGAAATGTCACACAGTTGATATTTCTGAGGCTTGGTAAGGTGCCATTGTGCTGGAGTCTCACAGATATTGATTAAATATTTTAGCCCTCTTAATAAGGAAGCGAGGCTGGAGATGGAATACTGCATCAAAAAGACATTGCATTTTAAGGGTCAAAATAATCTAGTAACAGGAACTAGGTACTTCTGAGTAAAAAGATAATTACTGATTTATGTGTGCATTACGGAGGATAAAAAAAAGATGACAAAAACAACAACAACAAAAAAAACCCAAAAAACGAACAACCACAGAGACAGTGAGAAGAGTTTTTTCACCATTTATCCTTCAGTGTGGCGAGAAAAAAAAAAGTCTATAATCGTGTTTAAACGGAGGAATATTTTTAAAGGTTTTGTTTTGCCAGCATCAGAATTCACTAGAGCTTCCCAAAATAGTGGCAGATAATCTCAGAGTGTGGAGATTCATCTTGCACAAGGAAGTTCAAAACTGAACATAAATTTGATGGGAAAAAAAAAAAAAATTAGATAAATACTGTCCACCATCAAGCAGGAAGAACTTTTAAGCAACGTGATTATATTTACTTTAAAAGTATGAACTGCATATGACACCAAGTAGTTATACTTAGATGTTTTAGGGGCCCAGTTTTTCCAAGCTTGAATCTGTTAGCATAGCTGAACAGGAATGTAAACTTTAATTAGTAAGTGTTAATGAATACTGGGAATTGTTCAAGGACATAAACTTGCACGCAAAGATGTGCGGTAATCAAAATGTCCTGATTAACCACAAAAAAGTACTGCAAAACCAGAAAATAGTGATGTATCAAGGAATGGGAAAGGCAGGCGTAAGTTATACATTGAGAATTATAAGTAACTGATAAAATAAATTAATAGCTCTGTTAAACATCAATGGCCAATATGGTTAAAAACAACAAGAAGGCAATTTGAAAACATTTTCGCATCAAAAAGTATCTTAGGTCAGATATAGTTCCACTGAATATGCAGATGGTGGAAATCATAAATAATGACGCAGATAAGGCAGGAATGTTTAATAAATATTTCTGTTCTGCACTTGGA
Source organism: Regulus satrapa (assembly GCA_013396955.1). Classification (NCBI taxonomy): domain Eukaryota; kingdom Metazoa; phylum Chordata; class Aves; order Passeriformes; family Regulidae; genus Regulus; species Regulus satrapa. Next base: position 339,353 of record VWZN01021978.1, on the reverse strand, counting down.
ATGAAACAGGAGGATGTATCTATCCCATATGATGTTGTGGATGGAAACGAAAGTTTGCCATCTGTAACAAAGAGAGGTAAGGCAGCAACTGCTGAAATTGAACATATTCATATCAACAGCCTTAGATTATTTTAGGCCCAAAAGTCTCAAAGGAGCTAACTGTGATGCTAAATTTAGCCAGTTTACCAAAACATAGAAAATGGACATATCAACCCTGCTCTGTTGTCTTGTAGGCACCTGATTTTCCTGCTTTGGAAGGCTGGTGGAAAAACCCCACCCTGCCATGTGATATAAAGCAAATCTTACTGAACAAACATAAACCCTTTTATTGATACCTTAGAGTATTCCTTAGGCTGATACAAACATGGTGATGTTGATGGTCTTTATTATGAGAAGGATGATCTAATTTTATAAACTGATTTGAATTGCCTGGTCAACAGCCAAGAACCAGCAAAATATCTTTAAATGCAGCCAAAAGCAAAGTAGAACATTTAGGAAGAAGAATTAGGGAGGCTATCTCTGAAAATAGTGAGTCACAAAAGGACTTGGAAGGGTTCTCGTATATTATTACCACAAAATGAGCTCTTGCTGCAATGCAACCTTTAGTGGGTAAAAGGAAACTTAAAACCAGGAAGAGGGAGCTGAGCCTTGTTTCTGCTCCCCTGTGTCTGTGACATTGTCCAGAGACTGTGCCCACATTTTGGTCCTGCCCCTTAGGAAGAATTCCCTTTAAGAATAAATAAATAGAATAAATAAATACTGCATTGCTTTAGATAGTGGCAAATGAGCCTTAGGATGTGATGCTCCTTATAGGTTAGTGTGTGCATTTGTGTGAAAAGATGAAGAGGAGTCCTGACAGACCAGGCCTTTTTTTTTGTTTTGTTTTGTTTTGGTTTTTTTTGGGTTTATTTTCCCCAAGAAGTATTCAACAAATTCTACCTTATGGGGAAAAAAAATAAAATCTATTCTCTGTCTGTACCAGTGGTTAAGCTTGATTATGATAGTCACTTTTTTTCCTAGTCTGGTAGTTTATAAATCTATGAAAAGGGGAAAAAATTATTTGTGAAATGAAAATGCAGAAAAAGCATTTGGGTTTCAGTTCAGAAAATCCCTGGTGGAATTTTTTTGCAATGCTTTCAAAGGGACCAGATTTGACTACTAAAATTCAGCAGTTCTGTGGTAGAATTCAGTTTCCTAGTGTGGAAGGTATTTCACGTAGGTAGATGCTCCTGTTAGCAGAAGACATAAAAGCTTATGCCAAATACAGCACCTTCTGCACAATTTTTGAAACATCTCTATGTACAGCAAGGGGTCAGATGTTATCAAGAGCAAATCTTCAAAACCTGTGGCAGTGGACAGAGTTCAGACTTGCTGCTTAACCAACCCTACCTGAGTCTCACAAATGAAAAACTGAAGTTGGGGGAGTGCCAGACCAATTTTTGTATTTAACAGCAGATCACTTTTTCAGCACCATCAAGGAGCCATCTATCTTTAAGACAAGCATTCCTGACCTCCATATTCTTCTTCAGCCAGGTTGGCAGCTGTGAGGAAAAGGGCAGCAATAGACCTGAGTTCATAAACGTTCATCACATTAAAAACAGCATAGCTAACTTGGTGTCAGACTTATCGCAGTTTCTAGCAGGCTTGGATTTTAGACAAAAATTGTTCCCATCTTCTTGTGAGAGAGTACACATCTGCACCAGCAGCAGTAGTCCTCAAGGCATACAGTTACAAACAGTGGGCTAGCCCACAGCTCAAATGAGTTCCATCTATTTCCTCAATTCTTTTTCTTTTTAAAATGCTCTGTAGCCACCAGGAAATCATAAAATTCTTTTGTGCTTCAGCACTTGGATGTCAGTGCAGGTTTGGTGGGATCTCCCAGGCTTGTATCTCCGTTCCACTTTGGGTGGCTACAGAAAGTTACCCTTCAAAAGCACATTTGTGAGATTGTTTTGCAGAGGGTGGATGCCAGTTAGCTGGCAAAATTAAGTTAGGCTCTTAAACAGTGCTTTTAACTCTTCTAGGAAAAAAAAAAAATTAAAAATCCAGCTCTGGAAAGCTGGATTCACCTTCAAAATAAATTATTGAGGGAATTCTGAAGACTACCTACATTATTCTTGCAGAGCAGAATGGAGAGGAGTTGAAAAGTCCAGCAGGTCTCTGAAGAGAATGGAGGGTGTGTGGGAGTCAGTGTACAACTCTGGCTATGAGCAGCAATTGATGTTCTAGAATAATATCTTGTCTGAGTCATAGCAGCATAATCATTGCCTAGGTGTGGAGATTTACAGTAACAACTGGGCTCTTCAAATGATTCACTGTGTGGCCCTCAGCAAGCTACTTAATTTTGCCTTTCAATTTCCTTGGTTATGAAACGGGGATAATTATATTTCTGGAGCTTTAGAAACACTTTGGGATCTGTAGCTGGAGAATACATAAGTGTGCTAAGCAACAGCAGCAGTTTTGTTTTGTTGGGTTTTTTTTTTCCTTCTAGTTAGGAGCCTTAAAGACCATCTTTACCTACTTGTCATTGTGCAGGTGGTCTACCTGAAGCTGGTAGAGAGTAAAATTGCTCTTAGAGCAAAGCTATAGCAGAACAAACTTTGTTGTCTTTATTTTTATGTTAGAGACTTTTCCTTTTGTGTGTCTGTTTTTTGGTTTTTGTTTTTTTTGTTTTTGTTTTTTTTAAGGCTTTTATCAAGTCTCAACATTTTGATAGAAGTAAATATCTCTGTGATGATGCCAGACCCATCTCTCAGACTTGTAGTGGCTGCTGCAGTGCAAGATTTGTTTGGAAGAGGAGGAAGCCAGTGGAAATCACACCACTGACATTGACAGCAGTCACAATTTGGCTATAATTTGGGAGTGCATAGGAACTATCTTCCACCATCTTGAGGCAGCCATTTCTGCTGTAAAACATCCACAGAAAATAGTGATTTTGAAATTAATCATGAAACAACACTTTAATGGACTATAAAGACTCATAGAAAATTATGGGGAGACAGTAAATTAATTTTCCGAGTTATAATTGATCTGACACCTTAATCACAATACTTTTTGGTTTCTTTGTTTGTTTTTTTTTTTGTTTCCCCAATGCAACACACACTCTATTATGTATGGTATCATCAGATCATTATATTATAGGAGTTGCCAATAGTTGAGAGTTCTGCTCTGCTTCCCACCACTTTTTTGGTACTTCCCCCTCTCCCAGACTGAGGTTTGAACATGATTATCAACTCCTGGATATCACAGTAAAAGACATTTTCTGCCCAGCTCTGACTCCTACACACCCCTTGGTCATTGTCACCTGCCTTTCTCCCAGTCAAAGGTCTAAAACCCAGTGCTAGGGAGGAAAAGAAAGTTTGTGTTAATCAAAGTCTAATGCTTTTATGTTCCCAGCTCTCCTGTCCCCTGTTGGTTGCATGTTGTTATTTTCTATAATGTCAATATTTTATCTGAAGATCAACTGCTATCAAATAGGATATTTGTGGTTCTATTGATAGTGTTGCTGATTTTCTGTAGCTTCTCACACAATACAAGGCAGTTGCACTCAGATTTTAAAAAAAGGTCTTCTCGTTCTCAGAAAGGAGAAGAAAATTGCATATGTTTTGATCTAATGTGATTTTGATGATACATGTAATGTTTCTCTGGCTGATTCTGCAATTCAGTTAGGTTTTTACATAGAAGATTCAAAAGCAAAGTTGTACCTCCCAGATTTACTGATAAATAATTTTTCTGCTGTTCTTTGTGTTATCTTTGTCACAGACTGATACAAGTAGGTAAAAAGAAAATAACTGAGTGGATAAAAGTAGGACTACCCCTTTTAAAAGCTGGAAGTAGTAAGAAGAGAGTGTCTGGAGACTACAGCTTTCTTTGGTCGAGGGAATCAATTTGTTTCCTATTAACTTCTGGTAATTTGTTCTGTTTCCGAAGTTGAGCCATAAGCTTGGGGTTAACAGGCAGGGAGACAGGGTCTTTTCTAGGCAGGAAAATCTCCCGTAACAACTTGAGAGTATCACTGTTTTGCCCTATTGCTTTCATAATGATGGCAGCAGATACTGATTAGCATTAAAATTTTGTCTTAATTAAATTGAGGCATCTCTGCTGATACCAGTTTTGCTGAGACTTAAACCTACTCACTAGAAAGGTGAAAGCTTTCTAGATATACACCTTGATGATTGTCTGTCTTATCCTTTTGTGCAAGAATAATTGTGCTAGTTCTGCACTTCTTAAAAATGAAATCTGTGTTTTGCCTTGAATCTGGAACCCCGGAGAATTAGTGTTAATTGCATTTGTTTGGACAGTGTTTATGGTGCCTAGTAGTTAATGACAACTGGACTTGAGTATTTAAACTGCTCTTGCACTGAAGGAATTAGGTGCATGGCAAAAATTTTTCTTCTGATTTTACAGCACTTATAGAACTGAGGAATGGAAAGATGCTTCCTGATTATCCCTAGGTCTCTTGGCTTCTTATGAGCCTACAGAAAGGGAAAAATTCAAACTAGTTCAGGCATCATCCCTCTGATTTCGTTTCCTCAGCATCCCAGCATGCTGAGCTAAACAAGGGTCCTGTGCTGCCAAGCTCTAGTTAAAATCCATATGTTCACCAAAATATCATCACTTATGTCATGCAGGTTCTGAATCATTAGGTATGATGTTCACATTATTACTCACTAAACAGTTTTTTATACTGTTCAGGCCAATGCATATCAAAATTCATGAATTCCGAGAGTTACAAAGAGTTCTTAATGATACCTTCAGAAGATGAAATATATAGGTTTCAAAAGGTATGTGAAAATATGGATATTAGGCATAATAGTTAGAGGTAGGAGGAGCACAAAAGATCAACAAACCAGACAAGTTCAGAAACCTTTAGTGATTGTGTAGCAATCTGTAATGAAAATTCAAGTACCTTCTCTTTAATGATCCATTTATCTCTTCGACATGGTTTTCTATCATTCTAACTGGCATGGCTCCTGTTTTCTGAGTGTTTATTGCAAATTTGTTTTGTCAAACAAGTCTTTAATACCAGACAGATCAGGCTGCTTCCTCAACATTTTCTCTGAACGAATTCTTTGTTGTAAGGAAAACACAGATGAATTATTTCATGTCTGAAGGAGCAATACTGATATGATTATTTTGGTAAAGGAGGAGGAGAATTTTAAAGTCCCTAAAGCATGTGGAGTTGTTTCTGTATCAGCAGGTTAACCAGGGGAAGCAATCCCTTTCAATCTATACTGTTTTGCATGGATAAGGGTGGAATCCAGTCAGGGGGAACGAGTTATCCCAGGAGAGGCAGTGTTTTCTCCAGGGCAAGCTGGTTCTGCCACGGTGCAGAGTACCCCGAGACATGACAGCAATTCACACCTCTGTTGGTTGCTGCCTCTTCAGGGCAACACTGGGCTGTGTGAGTTTTGGCTTTGGTCTGTGGGATGGATCCACTGTGCAATTGCAGCTTCATTTAGAAACAGGTGGCTACTTTATTCTTTATTTCAAGATCTGTGGTCAAGTTGAAGCCTCCTTAATATCAAGGAGCATTAATAGGGAAAAAGATTATATGTTATTCCAAGTCAGAGTATTGGGGAGAAAAAAAAACCAAACCAACATCCTGAAGCTCACTCCTTCAGTAAAATCCTTCAAATTAACACTCTCAATTATTTCAGTCAATAACTACTTAAATTTACAGGCATGTTTCTGTACGTGACACATTATTGCAGATCCTGTGATTTGCAGCACTGGTCTCACACACTTCAACTTTAATGGGAGCCCTGTGAGAATTGGGCTGGGGTGAAAATCCAGGCACCCCACAAGTATCCTCCTACTCTCAGTCTTCGTGTAGCTACCCCACTCCTTTTTGGAATTGCAGAATAGCTAGTCACCTTGTAAATTCACACCCTGTAGTACAAAAACTTCCCCAAACCATTAGTAAGTCATTTTTATTGATTTCAGAATCCCATTAGCCTTAAAGGTATTCCTCACACATGGTAGAATCACTCAGGAAAGCAAGAGCAAACCCTAAACTTGGGGCTTCCAGCCCTAAGAAAGCTTTCACTTAAATCTCTCTTGCAAGTCTTGCACATCCTGAATATTTTTGTTCCCTTTACTGCTCCTTGTTGCTTAGTCCTGGAGAGACCTGGAGAGCGGAACAAAGACAGAAAGATGATGACAGCAAGCTGAAAAAGCAGCCCATCTAAACTTTGTGTGATAGAGATGGAGGGCAGAGTATGGGAACATTGCTGAAGTAATAGGATTTCCCTGTCTTTCAGCACCAGATCCACTGTCCACATTCCAAATAAGTTGGAATTTGGGGGGAAAATGTAACACTGTGTATTACATCTATTAATGTGTGGGTTTGGTAAGGCCTCAAATCCTCAAGCTGGAATTATGAGCATCCCATGTTTTATGGGATATCTGAAAGTGCTAACAGTTGTTGAAGTCTAACAAAGTCATCTCTAGTGATTCAGATGAATTTGGGAAGTCAATGGTGAGAAGAATTATTTTCTGTATTAATCTAAATCTGAACTTGTGCGAAGATTTCTTCCTAAGAATAAACCTAGTTTAAACCTAATAAAGCCTTTTCCTAGTAGGAAAACCAAATCCCCCCAACTTCAGAATATTTTAAACTAAACAAACCACAATTAGAGAACTCTTAAAACAGGACTTATGCTGATGGTAAAAGTAATTTTGACAGGTTCTAGTTACACTGCTGTTGATTTTGATGATATACCTCAATAAAGACTGCAGCATAATATGGGGAAGGGAGTAATCTCAGATTACCTAATATCATAACTTTACAATAACACAAAAAAAAAAAGTAATGAGGACAAACATTTATTTTGTGATTGTATATTTATCCCAATAATGAGAACATAACTTTATTTCCTTCAAAACAATAATAGCCTTTTTTCAATTATTTTCAAATTCCCAACATTATATTTTTTATGCACTGTGCTATAATCCTTACACATTAGCTTCTGTTTCTTTCTCTCACTCAACAAATTGAATAAAAGAAATAGCAATGACAAACATATAGAGTTACCTATATTTTTTCCCAGCAAGATGAAAAACAGGATTTTATCATATTTTTCTGTTCAGGAAATAGACAATACCTTTGTAAACTGGGAACCTAATATTGCAGATGAATTTTTTGAGTTCTTTTTACAGGTTATACTTACCAAATTCTGTAGTTCATATATCAGTAGTGGCACGTAAGGGAGACATAACCCATGATTCTGTAAGTAGACAAACTGAAGTCATATGTCATTGTTCCTGTATGCAGATTCTTACTGCATCAAATCTCACTTGTTGTCTCAGAAGAAATTCATAAATAAATTTTACAATTAATAGACTGAAGTCATAAAATATGGATAAATGCAAGAGAATGCTCACCATTTTAGCATGAGTTCAAATGACCCAATTTATTATTTTGATTTGACACTTCTCTTGTAACTCAAGTATTTTACAGGTGTGGCTAAACCAGAAAACAGCTGCAATGTTTGAATAAGGTAAATGAGACTCAGCAAGTCTGTTTTACAACCAGAGTCCTTCCAGATATTGTGTAAGTGTTTTTTGTAGCCCTGTCACCTCATTGCATCATACGCAGTACCTGTGGAAAGCAGATCCCCCTTAAGACTTTCTTAACTTTTTGAGCTCTCTCTCACACTTTGTCAACTGCATGTTTTTGTCTCTTGACTACTTGCTCGTTTCTAATGCAATGCAGGATTTAACTAGTCCTTGTGCTGCTGAAGTTTTTCAGCCTGTTATTCTGTAGGCTGAATTTGAAGGCTTCTTTTAGTCGGGTAAAAGAGAGCATTATTTTGCTGTTTGCAGTTTATTGGTATGTTAAGCTCAGTTGAGGCTCCAGGGATCAAAAAAATCAAGCTAAGACAAAAAGAAGAGAAAAGTGAATCAGCTGGGTTATATTAGTAAATAATTTAGAGTGCTTAAAATAACAACGTTCACACATTTTTAATTTAAAGCCTGCTAAATCCTTTTAAAATTCATTTGTATTTGCAATTACTTAAACTGTGAGCTGCGCACTGGAGGGAGCGAAACTATAGATTTTAAGTACGTAGCTGGAGGTAATATATAAATTCAATTGATCAGTCTGGCAGAGAATTGATGCCACAATTTGTACCCGGTGGCACTTTCTCTTTCTTACCCGACTGGCTTAGAACATTATCAGAAAGTCAATATGATCCGCCAATACAGTGATATACTCGCAGTCATAAGTCCCTGGCTGAGATGAAACCCCGGGTGCTCGCGCCGTGGGCTGTAATGGACAGACAGCCTGACTCCATCCCACCCGGAGCCGTCCCGAAAGCGCTCGGCTGGCTTCATCTTCCCGGGTTTCATGTGGCTATCAATGGCCCCAGCAGCCAGCCCAGGAGGCGTGGAGGATGTCTGTCAGGGAATTGTGCCTGTGCAGTGCTCCAGTCTGGCTGCAGTTCCCTCTATCAGCTCCCCGTCTCTGACGGGCTTTACACTCATCCTGATCAGGTTTCCTTTATAACTCTTCTTTAGTCTCGTGTTTTGGTTCTCTCTCTTCCTGGTAATTTATTAATGATTTTGCCTCCTCTGCATTCTCTTTTGAAACCCTTCCGTTTTATAAGCGGGAGCTTTATGAAGCCCGGTGAGGAATGACTTACAAAGTCTGCCTTTTGAGAATGTGACTTTCTTTATTTGTGCCTTCATTGAGAACTAATTCAGGCCGCCAGCCGCTAATTCCAAACAAAACACTTATTTGAGTAAAACCCCATTATGTCTGGTGTGACACGTAAAACTAGAAGGTCACCCACAAATTTGCCCTGCATTTATTTTCCTCACAGGATTTTCAGTTGTGTATAGTATGTACAGTAACATCTGACACTTCATGGCACATGTTAATTTTTTCCTGCAGCAGTGACCCTTCCCTCTCCACCTACAGAACATGTGATGCTTAGAATCAGAGAAATAGCATGGAGAGCTGTTGGGTCAATAGTTGTTTAACCCTCCCTGTGATAATGCAGAATTATTCTAGCCAGTGCACCACAAGTGCTTTGTTTTGTGCAGCTTTAAGTGACACAGCTGATTGTCTCCTCCATGCCTTCCCCTGCTGACACTCCAGTACACTCCATTGTTAGGAATCTTTCCCTGGTCTTTGTCTAAATTTACCTGTTTTATACTTGGTAGACTCCTGATCAGTTGCTCTCTCTCATACAGTTCCCACTTTCAGTGCTCTTTTTGAATTCTTCTCTGTAGTTCCTTTAGGTTCTGCTGTGGAGTAGGCTTTAAGAACAGACTGCTTTCAGAGGCACACAATTTTTGTTCCCTTGATGCGAGGTTGGCTGACAAGAGCTGGGAAATTCCTCTAACGTTACAGTTAGAATACAAGGGCAGAAATGTGTGTTTTCTTAGATGAAGGGAGAATTCTGAAACCTCACAGTTCACTATGTCTTGTGGTTTACGGGATTCTATTTGCTGTTTTCGCTAATGTGATTTCATGTAACAGCTGGAGAAGGAAAGTGTCACATTTATTTGGTGACCTGCTAAAGTCTATTGTAGGCAAGTCCACGTGGGTAAAGCTTTCCTGCAAACACACTCGTGCATGCACTTGCCTTTATGTTCATGAGTAGTTGTGTTGTTTTCACAGATAAAGGAAAGCTGACATGGGAGTGTTAAAAGTATGGGGTTTTAGGCCACAGCCAGAGGGCTAGGCAGTCAAATGTTTGTGCAGCACAGAAGATGCACATAAATTTGCAGTGCCCTGCATATGTCCATGTCAATGACTTAAGTAGAATGTGGGACCTCTAACCCTCAGGAATAAGATGAGCCTTACTTGTTCTGGTGCTGTTTCATCCTGATCTGTTCAATCTTCGGTGATAAAATCCTCTAAGAGTAGATTTGATTCAACTCATGACAACAGCCCCTTTTTGTTAGACTGAGATCAGGACAGAACCAGTCTCTTAATCCATTTGGCTTTTCTATTTTTGTACATTGATTGCTTATCAGGAAATAAATAAATGGGAAGGTAAAGGACTTGTGCACATCAGGGCAAAAAGCAATAGCCATTAAGCCTGTAACTTACAGTATATGCCCTTTCAGCAATAAGGACACTGCTTGAAATTGCCAGTGTGACAGATTTACTCCTAATAGCTTAAGCAAATTTCACAGTTTACCCAGGTCATTTTGAAGTAAAAAAAAAAAAATTAATGTGTTTGGAATAAAAATTAAAGATTATAAACGTCATGCACATCTGCAGAGAGACAGACATATGTTTCACGTGTTTATTTAAAAATATTAGAAGGTTCTTGTTGGGATAGAATAAGTTTCCTCTGTATCTATAATATAATAAAAATAATCTAAAGGCATTTAAATACATTTTGACATTTAAGCATATGCTTAAATCCCTTTTAACATATTGATTTGGTCCTGTTCTACCAACACACACTAAAGACTAGAGAGTGTAGAACTTTATAAAACTGTTTCTATGATGCCCAGGGCTTTATGCAGGTTCTTACTGCATCAAGCCAATGGAGGAGAACAGGAAAGAAAGGGGAGAAAAGGAAGATAAAGAGGGATGAGTGTGTGTGTACAGTGAAATGTTTGCCATCTTTCCTCCTGGAACTGGGCTAGCCTTGAATCTGCTGCTCTCGTTTCCTGGAGGGGTTGGAAGGGCAGCCCCCTTTTGCAGCCCTGTGTGTGATTTACCCGGAGCATATCACTGGATGAAGTACAAGTTGTGCTTTGGATGCACATGTACATGCACACGTTTCTTATTTCAAGTGTTTGATGGAGGGCCCTGGAGTTTTCCTCGAACCGACTGGGCTCAAAGGTGATTTTCTTTTTAAAGCAGTACCACAATGTTAAGCAAAACTTTTTAAAGTGAAAATCAGCATCAGTTGCTCCTCAAAGCAGGGGGCCAACACCTTGGCTTGCTCCTAGTGTCATTGCTATAATGGTAACAGCGGGACACTTTAGAGAAACAGAGGTGGCATAAACAAAGCTTTGGGTCTATTCTGCAGGATGCCGAACCTCTGGAAAAAAAAAAAAAAATCAGCATGTGTTTAAATAAAGAGGATGGTTCACCTGCTCGTAGATAACTTTTGAGGGATTGCTCAGGGGTTTGCACACCTAATCTCTCTGCTGGACTGGGCCAGAACACTTAACATTCTGTAGGATTGAGCCCTGAGTGTCTAATTACCATAAAAAATATACGGTGGGGAATGATTATGCACTGGTAGGGGGGGAGGGTAGAGTAACCCTAATAAATCTTTTTGATCTTTAATTTCTCTACTAAAGTATAAATCAGCTCTGTATTTTTCTAAAGCCTGGGTTGGTAACAGATATTAATGTAGCTGAGGCGAAAATTAAGATGGTGTGCCTGAATATTATTGCAAGGAGAGTTGACTTGAGTCACTGAGGGTGAGGTCTTGTGGGTAGATATGGGTGAAGACAGTTGGTTGAAAGGGATGCATAGCACAGCATGCCCTTCCAGTGAAGGGACAGTCTTCCTCCAGCTCCCTGACAGTATGTTGATGAAAATACTTTCTTCTTTTTATTTTATTTTCTTTTTTTGTGGAGGCCAATGCATCTAGATGTTTACATGCTGAAAGACATGTTCTGAGATGACTCTGGTTGCTCATCTCAACTTTATTATTAATAATTCTTGAAGGCTGTAGATCCAGATTTCCACTTAGCATGAGATTGCCTAGCACCGCACTTTTTATGTGGGTTAGATTTAAGAAAATGAATGCAAGCAACCTTAATTCTCAACGTTCTTGTGCGTGTGGGAATATATTTATATGCACGTATACTCACAGACATACAAGTAAAATATAGCAAAGATGCATTAATTTTACATTGATTCAAAATATTTACAATTTCAGTTAAGATGATCGTGCTTAAGTGACAGAATATAGTAAGTATTAACTCTGCACTGTAAGTAATGACAAGAACTGTAGATCCTCACAGAAAAAAACAATTGCCTGTGGCATCCACACAATATTTAAATTGGTAATCTCAAAAGGGAGATTGGTTAGATTTTTTTCAAGCTTGTTTTTGGAAACTCTTATGTTAGCTGAGAATGTAAGTTTAGGAGAAGTTGATAATTTAGAGCCTGTTTTGTTTTTTCTTCTTGAGAGCTAAGAGGCTGATGTCAGAACTTCTTGGATAGGAGCACTGTTCACTGTCTTTTGATGTATTGCTGCGTTAACTGCAAGGATGAAATCTCAGAATGATCTCAAACCTGGGTGAACCTCAAAAGCTGAAGTTACATTTCACCTGCATAGACCATTTTGTCATTATCTATTCATTCCATGATCTTTTATTTTTTCCATTTGCTTCCTTTT